>JAWWEQ010000055.1:17836393-17884913 GCA_035583055.1 Torymus tubicola | reverse complement strand
ACATACATACATCTTGAAAAATGCTTAAAATGAACTCATTTTCGGTGGGAAATGATTTTTATGTTGTACATTTTCGGAATATGAAGTGTTACAATTTTCGTCCTGACGGAATTATAAGGCTCTCCCGAGAAGCGGTCGTGCCTAAAAAGGGGAAATTTCCATAAATTTTTTCAATTATAAATTGACTTAAAACTGTCATTAAAAAATTATACCCTTGAATCTAGCTTGTACTTATCATTTTTCGTTTTCGGAATAGTTCAAAGAACAAGAAAAAGTTTGTCTGATGAGTGTGCCCTCAAAAAAAATTTTAATTTTTTCGTCAACGTAAAAGGGAAATAAATAGTGGAATACCTTATTACATAGTACGATATCGTCTAGAAGAAACTGATATTTTCTACTTTCGAGCATGGTTTATAAATAAATTCTTTATGTAGCTGAAGATATATTATAATGATTTAAAGTAATAAAATTGTAGAGGTAAAAATTTAGAAATTACTAAATAGACATTTAAAATAGTCAATTCTTGGGTAGCGCTCAAACGATCATATAGTAGCCATACGCTATAATCACGTAATATGTTTTGGAATAATGTAATCATATAATTAGAAACATCCTACAAAGAAAAGAGATGACTCGAGATTGTCACCTCTAATGTTTGTGATTGGTTGATTTGAAATGCATATGTAAAATTTGATTGCCCTTCTACAGCACTTTTAGTCAAATAAAAAAGCCATAGTCTACTTAACTATAGATAAAAATATTTGAATAATGTGTTACTTTCGTCTTGATAAATAGGTTATTCTTAGGTTTTCCTTCTATAAAATTAAAATAAATATTTCACCAATGGTTAAAAATAGATATATTTTCTACCCTTTTTCTAGTAAAAAGAAAATGTTTTTTTGAAAAATGAATGGTCATTTAAGTATACCACTATGAAAACAGTTCATTTGCTTCGTTTCTATGTAAAAAAAGCTAACAGCAATATAAGGTCGTAACTGTCTAGAATGAAATTGGTCTAAAAATACTCTGCATACTAATACCTATAGATTTTTTGAAGATTGAAAATATTAAATTTCGGTATTATACTTTTTATTTTTAATTTCAATTTTTTACATAATTAGTCATCTCTAAGCGCGCTTCGCGCGCTACTTTTGTTTTTGTAACCTACCAACTCGTTACTTCCACCAATCAAATCACGAATAACATGATTTCACAACAAATCCATCATTTTTTTAAGATAGAGAAAAAATATCAATAAATGATATCGTTATAATACTGAATTTTAAAAATGTCGGTGTTGTTCCATTTTATTTCATGTTAGAAATTGTTTACAGGATGAAAAAAATTATAATTTTCAGCTTTTTTAAATTCTTTATGTCTTTATTTAACGGATGGTAAAGTACAAATATAACCAAGTCAAGATTTAAAAATTCAGAAAACTGTAACAAAGAGTCCAATGAGGGAATGAACTGCCACGACTACGCCGGTGTATGCATATTCTATTATATAATACATTTGGTAGCTTTCAGAGTCCCTTATAGGGAAGACTATATTCTTTCAAATGTATGCTCCTACATATCCGTTAATATAGAAAGTAGTGCTACAGTTATTGTTGTAGTGAACGTGTCGTGACCGGTAAGAAAGTTCACACTCCTCATTCATAATTCCGCAAGGGGGATGAACCGTCATATATAGATCGGGGGAGGATGCGCTGAGATAAATAGCTGTAAGGTAAAATACCTAGTCTCGGGACACTTTTTCATTTGGTAATATGTTTAGGTGACATTAATTATTATATATGAGCGAAGTCGTTCAAAATATTAAAGTATATCTTCGATTTGGCACTTATTTTGATAATTTATGCAAAAACATAGACTGTTAAATGTTTTTTTATATTAAAAAACTAAGTATAAAAAAAAGTAAACAAGTCCGCTATAACGGGACAAGCCGTAATAAGCCTATACCAATCTCGGGACAGATTTCAGACTCGATTTGGGAACAATGTATTTTAAACGTGTCTCGACACTAGCTTATGGAGCTCGAGGGTATTCAGTATCTAGACAATGCATATTTGGTACACACCTGACCTTAAAAACTTTTAATTAGTATTTTAATAAATTGAAGCATTAAATCAACATAATATACGTTTGACTAAATACTTAACACGGTTTTGTTCTATAATTTATCTCTAATAGTCATCTTTTTACCGCTGTCCCGACATAGGTCAGAATTTTTATTTTGTTCCGACATTGGGTACTTTAGAGAGGTGGAAAAGGCAATTTTTACAATGCCGCTCTGCTCGGGATCGAATTGGTAGATTAACCTTGATGAGTGTAGAGCTTCTGAAAATTTAGGTATCATATACTCGGCTGCGAAATTTTTGTATTATGAGCACTTTCGCAGGTGTGACTCCGTCGCAGGTATAAACGATAAATTTTGTTATTGCAGCGGTCGACTGTGTGAGTTCACACGTAAGTATGCAGTCCTTTGGTTTATATGCAGTTTCTTCCACTTTCTCAAGAAAGAAGTAAAATTTTTAAGAAGCGAGGAAAGAAAATGAAATTTTTGAAAAAATAAAGTCAGACATACTTTGTCACGTATTATATTTAAAAAATTACTATTTACATTAAATAGTAATTTTTTATACTAGTGCGATAAAATTTATTAGTACTTATGTGTAGTTGTTTAAATTCTGATATATATTAGAGATCTAAATTTAGGCTAAATTTTCTATAGTTTCAGTAAAAACACAAGTACGACATTTGAAAAATTAAGAATCACTATAATACAGTATGGGAAATATTCAGCTATCATAAAGAATATATGCATATTTTATTATTTAAATTAATTATTTATTTATTAATGCATCTAAACCTTACCTTTCAACAGATAACACGATTGCGACTCTCATATGTCCGCGACAAATTGTCAATTAAAAAAAAAATTTTAATTTTAAAAGTATCAATGATCAGTCCATTATAGCCAAGGATATTTAATTTTTGGAGTCCTGATTTTCTTCACTGGTCCCGATTCTTGTTATAAATCGATCCTTTTGAGATTACAGCCAGGTCATTTGTAAACTCGGTAAGCAATAACCTCATGATCTATTTTCTAACAAGCCAAAATATTTTGAAATCTATATTGCAGGTATATGTGCTCGACGCCCGAACACGGGACTTTAATTTAATAAAAAAACCCTTAAAAATTTTTTTTTATCCCCCCCCCCCCCCCCCCGCACGCATTCATACTTAGCCACTGGCCATAGATCCATCCGTGCGTAAACACCTGTAGCTCTTTCTCCAGTCCCTGTAATGCTTACACACGTTGACTCATTCTCTCGAGTGCCGATTGATTTTTAATAGTTAAAGGTCTCTGACGAACAGCCAGAAGCGTTACCGGCCAGTCAAATGAGCGCACGGCAAATCGCCGATCCGCTCGTACCTGCGAGGATCCCTCCTGCGATCGCAGATAATCTTGTCTGTCCTGAAACGCCACTTTCACAGGCTGCCCCGCAGCTTCGGACACAAAGCGGCAGATCCACATAGGTGTTGCGTGTGTACACGGAGGATCCGTCGGTGGGTAAGCAAGCTGATAGGGGATACTTCGAAGCTGCGCGTCCGTGACTCACGCGCGCAGGTAGGTACACACACGTCGCCGGCTGCCGCGCGGCTCTTGCGCGAGAAGGAGCGGGAGACAGAGGGAGACGCGTGCCGCGTACATTCGACCCGCCCGAAATGGGCCAATGGGCTCGCGGCGAGCCATCCCCGCCGCTCGCGCCTGCGCAGCTGGCGGCCCGTGCGGGAGAAGCGCACTTTTGGCGGTTAATCAGTCGCACGCGGCGAGTCGTCGAGTCCGCGAGCTGTGCTACATTTTTCTGGCGCGCCGTCCTGCGTTATCGGGCCGAGTATCGGCGTAAATCGCGCGCATCCTGCGAGTGCATGTGTGGGAGCGCGATCCGCAGACAGTGCGCTACCTCGAGTGTACCGAGCGGCGCCGACAGCGAGCAGCAGCCTCTGGGCGGCCTAGCAGCAGCATGGAGCTGCACACGCCGAAGCGCAACAGCCAGCCGGCGAGCGAGCTGCCGATGGGCAGCCCGCCCATGTGCGACACGACCTTCTACCCTTGGAACTGGGGCGAGGAGGCGCGCAACGTCAACCTGAGCCCCGGCAGCTCGTGCTCCTCGCCGGAGTACGGCGGCGGGGGCAGCGGCGGCCCCGAGCAGCGCTCCGAGGCGCTGGCCCAGCGGCCGGGGGCCGCCGACCACCGGGTCTCCTCCTCGGAGTCGCACAGGCGCGGCCGGCCCCGGGCGGACGCGCTGACCAACCTCATGATGCAGGGCAGCACCTCGCCCTCGAGCATCAAGTGCACCTACTGCAACCGCGTCTTCCCCCGGGAGAAGAGCCTGCAGGCCCACCTCAGGACCCACACCGGTAAGACCTCATTCAGTCCTGCGCGCTTTTCCCGCGCTGCCGACCTTTATTTGGACTCGCGAGCGCGCGTGTTGCGCCCACCGTGCGAACGGCGCGCGCGAGGAGACATAACCTATCAGTGTTCCCCGCCGCGGCAGTCGTTCGAAAAGCTCCCGGCCTACTTCGGCGCGCAGTCCGCCTCGCTCTCCTGCTCTTCGGCCGTTCTTCGACGGACGTGCGCCGCGGCTCCCCGAGCCAGTGTCCGCCGGCCGGTCGCATGCGTTGATCCCCGCGCCCTTTCGGACTGCTATGTTTTGGGCCCGAAAGTTGCGGGCGAGCGCATGTGCGAGAGCGCGCGCGCTACAAACTTTTTTCGCCGCACGTTGCACGAGGGACGCGCGGCTGGCTCCCGCGCTCCGAGAAAGAGCGAGACGGAGCGAGCAGGACGCGCGAGCGCGCGCTCCCGGAAATTCCAACATGTCCGTTTTGCGCCCCTTGTGCGTGCCGCGCGCAGCCGCTCGCTCTATACCTACGTCTGTCCCTTTCTTTCTTGTTCTGGCTCGCTCGCTAGCGCGCGGCTTTTTACCTACCTACACTCTGTTCAGGCCTTTGAAAGAGCCTGGCAAGAGGGAGGGAGACGGGAATACGGCAGAGCAAGCCCCTGTTGCTCTTTAATCGGAATGGGGAGAGATTTTTGTCGGCTGATCCTTATACCTTTGTCAACCTGCAGCTGGTCTCTCGCTCCTCCGCTCTTTTATTATGGTGTCGTTACATTTCGTTGCTCAAACGAATATTTTTATAGACTGATTTTTCGATGGAATTTTATTAACTTGTTACAATTTGTTGTCGCATGAATTGTGACGATAAGATGAACAAATTTTTGTTTATTACGTCATTCTTTTGTTTCTTCACAAAAGGCTCATAATTTCTATCTACATATACACAATACATTATCGCACTTTTCGTAAATTTATTTAATAAACCAATGCACCGTACAATTCGCTAAAGATAAAAATTTTATTGCAATCTCTTTCATAAAGAGATGTTATTAAAGTGTACATACATTGTACGCAGGGAAATAATTGTACTTAAAATATCAAATACGATATCCATTCATAATACGTAGAAATATATCTTTAAATGACTTTATTTTGACGACGTCACTACTGAACACGTATTTAAATCGCTGATTTAAAAATCCTGCGTGTCACGTGTCCACCTTTTACAAAGCCAGATGGGAAACTGTTATCTTAACAAGGAAATATCAAAGATGCATTCATATCGATCTCTTATTTCTTGATATAGGTATTTGTACAAAAAAGTCTTAGCTTAAAAAATGTTATACGAGTACGTGTGCAGCGCTTCTATATACAAAGATGCAGGACACGCGCGCATCGAGTTATACTCCGTCTTTGTCGTGTGCTGCCGTGTCCTTCTTCCACGGAGCCCTGTTCGTGTGCTTTTGCGTCAGTGCGCGTTCTGCTTTGTTTTTGTTTTGATTTTCACCCATGGATTGTGTGTTTCCTTGCTCCCCCCAAGGGGGAAACGGAGATGTTTTAAAAGGGGGAGAGAGAGAGATATGAAAAGGAAAATAACTAAGCCTAAGCCACGCATGCGCGTCTTTGTTGGCATCGCGTACACTTTTCCGGGGTCTGTTCGTGCGTTGTTTACGTGCGTTATACAAGTCGATTGATACACTTTATGGTGACAAAAGACCGTAGCTTTACGCAAGTAGTTTTAACTTTTGTGCAAATCATAACATACCTATTGGTACGCCACTATTTCTTCACGCGTTTTGTTATTGTTTACTTTTTTACAATTTTTACTTTTAGCATTCATAAGTGAATATAAAATCACATTCATTTTCAAGAAATCTTATATTTATGAATTAATGCATTGTGTATATTTCATATTCATTGCTATCAAAATTAAGGCAATTTAATAATCGAATGTACACAAAGACAACAAAATTATTACATAATTCAAGAATTTAGAAAACTATTTTTTTATTTTTCGCGAAATTTTTTATTAACCTACTTGCTTTCATAGTGTGTCTGCACCTTATTGTATTACTGCACATAATACATTTATTTTTAAATCAAAAAGCATACAAAAATTAAGTATCTGATTTGTCATTTTTTTTTTTACAGGTGAAAGGCCTTATCCTTGTGATTATCCAGGATGTACAAAAGCTTTTACTCAATCCGGACAACTCAAAACGCATCAGAGGCTTCACACAGGTGAAAAACCTTTCCTTTGTACTGAACCTGGTTGTGAAATGAGATTTACGCATGCAAATCGACATTGTCCAGATCATCCTTATGCAACTCTGACACGATCAGATGATTTTGTTCTAAAACCAGTATCTGGTAATACAGAACTTCCACATGATGTTACTCGGTGGTTAGAACGCTATAAAATGGCAAGAGAAAGAGAAGATAGAACACCTACAAGTAAAAGTGATAGAAAGAAGAAGCAATGGAAAAGCAGTGGAGATACTCACAAGAGAATTAAATCTAGGAAGGGTCTTGTTATGGATGCAGTAGTGGAACAAGAAAATCTTGACCATATACAACAAAGTCAAAGTCGTCTGTACTGTAGTGAGAGTCAGGACAGTCAAGATGAAAGTCAAGATGAAGACCCAACAGAGACATGTACAATGCTTCAAACATCTGAAGATGAGGAAGCAACAGGAATGAAGTTACCCGTTACTCCATTGAGAAGGCCACTTGATAGATTACAGCCTAAAAAAAGGTGGTTAAGAGAAGCATGTCTGGAACAGCAATTAGCTAAACCTTTAAGGTGGGATATAAATCCTACAAACAATTGTCATCGAATCTCAGAAGAATTAAATACATCATCACAATGGTGTCTTTCAGAATCACAAATATCCAGTCTATGTAATGGTATTACAAGGCAAGAAGATGAATTTACATTAACTGATCCTCAATTATTAAGTCCCAAAATAAAATCTGAAGACAAAGAAATAGGACAAATATGTCACACAGAAAATGAAATGAGACCTACAGTTTTAATGCTTGCAGGAAAAAATCAAGCAAAATCGTGTGAAAATGAGATTGGCAACACAGACATAAAAGTAATTGTTGTTAAACAAGAAGAAAGCCCAGTTAAACTGCCTTTACCCGAAGATAATCAAAAATGGCTAGGTGCTCTCGCGTTAATGGAATTGGCCAAAACACAAGAAGAAGCTGCTCGAGTCCTACAACTTGCTAGGGATGCAAGTATGCTCACAAACCCAAATTACACTCATCTTTAAACTGTGATTGTTTCGACATCTGTTCAAATACTTGTTTTTTTGAACAAAATTATTTAGTTAATTGTTTATAAATGGTCAATTCGCAGAGCGAAAAAAATATTGTATCAATCGTTGCTTCATTGGCCCTTTACAATACAAACAAAACTGTTTTCTTTATCATTGCATAATTTTTTTTTTTCTTTTTTTACTCACTGCAAACAGCCTCGCTTGTCTCTTGTATAATACCACCGTGAAGGGTCTAATGTTATTAGTAAGTTTTATAACTAAGGTTGAACCTTAAACCTTAATTAATGTTTGTTCGTTATGACTTGGCATTTCATTACTCTTGTCAAGTTACAATAACTAATGACAAAGTTTCTTTTATATTTAAAACGTTAAATTTTTTCACCAATGCCAACCGGGAGATAGTTTCATGTATTTTATGTGATCATAACAATAATAATAAGAAATTTAGTGACCAAAAAAGCTTTTAAGTGCAGCATTTTATTTAAAGAAAAAGGTACATTTTTAAGTCTCTCACCAAAAAAAAAAGAACATGGAGTTGACGATTGTATAATTACTTATTATTGACACTCGAGTATTATAAAAATACAACGTTGGCGTACAAGAGAAAGAAGACCTTTGTGTGATAATATGTAGGTAGTAACCAGTACGCCGGTTGTCAAACGATACTGACATTAAAAAAATCGAGCTTGTAAAGTATTTAACGGGAACAAAATTAGTCACTATTTATGTAAAGGCGTGTGATAGAAAAAAGTAGGAAAAGCAAAGATTAAAAAAGCTTATAAAAATCGTGAAGCATTTGAGCCTTTGATTATCTTGCTGCGTTGCCTTATCTCTCTTTTAATTTTTTTTACGAAATGTACATAATTCTTTATTTTAATAAAAATCCTAAAATAAACATCAAACCTTATTTCAATCTTATTATACCTTCTTATCTCATAAGTAATTATATAGTCCAATTTTATACATATTTTATATTTTTATACCTGGATACGTAGAACTCGACTTTATAGGTGCGTAAAAGTAGAAGTTTTACACACTCGTAAAAGGGTATTGTAAAAATAAACGCAATTTCGTTGCATACGTGCCTAAAGAAGTATCGTCGCGAATAATTTGTACACGTACAAAAAACACTTTGTACTCTTACTATATAACATTATTTTACACTTATAACATTCATACTATTTAAAATAATAAGGACTTGATCAACATTTAAAAAAACGTAATAACAGTTACTTACGAAAATTAAATCTTAACGTATAGATCAAGGCTAGTTAGAGTAAGAAGCCTAATTTCTTATACTTTGGCAAAATAATGCCTTATTTTCTCCTAAATTAATAAAATAAAATCTACCAAACGTTCCAGAACTTATTAAAAAAATCATTGATTCTGTATACTTTTTAAAAATTTTATTTTTTATAATTCCATTTATTTTTTTCACAGCTTTGTTTTTAAAAGTTAATGTGATATACGAGGTAAAAATCATAAATACAAAGTACATTTAACATATTACATACAGTTATCTTTTCGATAAAATCTTTTTTTCACTTGGATATTAAGCATGTGCATTTAATTGTTAAAAGGTATTTGCACGAGCATTAATTCTGTACAGAATAAGCTCATTTACAATTTCAGTTGTACTTGTAATAATAGATATTTATTTTTTTTTTAAAACAAAAACCTCTTCATAAAATATTATTTTCATAATGATATATTTAATAAATCATTAGAAGAAAAAAATTTGCATCGAAAGATTATTATTGTTTACAAAAATTTATTACATAAATGCGCTTTGTACTTCAAAGTAGATATTTAAATAGGCAAGTAAAATTGTAACAGATACACACAGATATTTACAGAATGTGATTAAAATTTATTATATGTACTTGTACGCTATTAAGTAACTTATTCTATTGTATAAAAATGCTTAAAAAGTGTTTTTACATACCTACACATTTACTTTTTATTATCACTTTTATTCAATTTATTACATCTTTGATATTTTTAAGCATTTTTAATAAGTATATAAATGTTATCAATCTCACTATTTAAAATTCCTATATTAAAAAGAATAAAAATAGGTATTTTTAGGAAAGTATTAAATGAAAAATAAATTTGAAAATGACAATTTATTCGTGAAAATGACAATGTTTTATTATTACACTTTTTAGTAAAACCCGCGATGTAAAAACATCGATCAAATTTGAAAATATAAAATCGCGATGCAACTGAATAATTTATTCAGCATCTCAGTACCGTGCTGAGTCTAATAATTTATCCTATAAACTCTTCGGTGCCGGCACGCCAAGAAAAATTCAATTTATGAAAATCCTATTCAAACAAAACAAAAAAATTAGTATGAAGCCTACAGTTGTTTTATATAGATCAATTAAAACCATACATAAAATAGTTCGGATTCTGAAATTTCTCAAATTCGAATTATTAAATAAGTCTAGTAAAACTATTTAAGCGATAGAGGAAACAGGAAAAGGCCGGAATCTCGACAGAAACGTGAAATCGTGCGCTGTCTCTATTTACAATGTCGACTTAGAAATAAAGAAATAAAAATAAAAAAACGACAGTATAGAACTTCGTTTTGGAAGCTCGGCGCTCTTAAACCTATCTTAACATTAAAAAATTAATGTATGAAATTCCGTAGTTCTGTTACTCTTGAAAAATTGACCTTCCTGTGAATCGTAATGCCAAAATTGGCGTACGAATTTCCTTTGTTAGGATAATCGACAGCTGTTTGGATTTGATACTCATACTCGTGCTTCATGTCTGCCTTGGAGCTGTGAGCACTTACAACTAAACTAACATTAATCATTAATACAGAGATAGAAGCTCCAGGTGACATTATTTTAAAAGATCCTTTATCACGATTGTCCTTTTTATGATTCTGCGCCGATTGATAAATGTAAATAATCAAAATTTTATTCTGGTTCTTCATTGTCTAAAAATAGTTTAAAATAAGAAATCATGAAAACTAAAAATAGTATTGTATAATAATCATTTAATTATTTGTATAAATCTTACCCAGAGCCTCTTCGCCTTCTCTGTCACCATCATCTTCAGCTAAAGAGTCTTCTTCATCATGCACTCCATCATTTTCATTAGCAGCATCTTCATCATCTTCTTCTTCATCACCAGCATCTTCCATAATTTCTACACTGTCATCGCCTTCTTCTCCTTCTCCTACTTCATCCCCATCTTCATCTGCACCATCCTCATCTTCTTCTTCTTCTTCACTGTCCACTTCCTCTCCATCACCATCACCTTCAATACCATTTTCAATTTCCATATCCGGTGCCAAATAATACTGAAATAAACAAATATTTTTTTTATATCTAAATTACTGAATGCTAACATTAGTTTTTTACACTTGATTTATAAATTAAATACCTGTAGAGGATTTGGCCAAAGATCATCTTTAATAAGTTCAGCAATTTCATCCGAACTTGGATCACCATGATCCGTAAACCATTCAAAGAATGATTTGTGCTCTAAGGGCCTCTTTCTTGATTTCATTCCTGGTATTTTTGTTTTTCCTCTTTTGGAAAGATCAGAATAAGCTAAAAGATCAGCACCTTCTTTCCAGCGAATACTTGTGCTTTGAGATGCAGGATCACCTAAAAAAAACCAAAATAACAGTAGAAAATATTTTCTTTTCTAATAGCTATAATATAATGGCGACCTCGAGTCTTTGCATTAATGCAAGACTGAGAGGCCTGCTCACCAGACGAACCGAGATGAAATTCCTTGGTAAGCACATCATTCTCAAAATATGGATTTTCATCAAAATAAAAATTAATTCGATAGCCAGACTTTATATCCTCAAATTCTTCTACTTCTAGTTTGTTCAAGTAACGCAATGCATCTTCTTCTTCTTCTTTTAAAATATCAGCTATTTTTTTGTTGTTGACAAACTATATAGTTAGTTAAAAAAAATATCCAACCATATATATATACAGTAGTAGTAGTAGTAATAAATGATTTTGTGCTAATAGAGAAAAAATGCAATATTAAAAAAGAAAAAGTATTTTTAAGTATGTATAGTGCAATTTATAATGATAATAAGTAAAACTTGAAGTTGGGGAATTAGTGCTTATAGGTTATAATGACAATCTATAGTTATGTCTGATATATTTAACTCGACTGTCACTTGTGCTTTCAAGTTCAAGGCTATTAAAGGATGACTGATAAAATTGAAAAATAAAGATAAATTTGATAAAAATTAGCAATTAAAGTGATCTGTATAAATTAGTACCGATTAGAAATTTGTTTGAAAATACTCAAAGAAATTTGCTCAAGGTTTTAAAATAAAATTAATTAATGACATACATAACTATATTTACTGCATTAAAAAAGTCATAAATTAAACAAATAAATGGTCAAACGCAGACAAAAGAGCATAAATTTGGCGAGCTGTTGGCTTACTCCAAAGTGTCTGATGTAGCGTTTTGGAGCAGCTGGATCAGCTAGGCTCTCCGCGACCGTTTGAGCCGCACGGAAGGCTTGGAGTAAGCTCCGGGGTCTCGGACTCGCGGAAAGCCTGTCATTTAGTCAGGAGTGGCAATGAAACGCGGAGAAAAGGCGAGCGCGTACGCGTATATACAGTCCGGGTGGCAAAGATGGCGTCGAGCGGCACCGGCGCGCTGCGAACGCCGGCTAGGCGGCAAGTGTCGCCGGGAACGGAGACGCAATGGTGAGGTTGGTATAAAAGGATACGGCCGTGACCCAGAAGTTGGGTATCCTCTTGATGATGTCGTTGCGCTTCTGGAAGTAGGGCTTGCGCAGCTTATTGTACTTCTTCTCCACCTCGAGTATCTCGTCGCTGGCCTTCTCGTTGAGGCCGTCTATCTGGTTCTGGCAGCCGTCGATCTCCTCGAGGGCTTTCTGGATCTCGACGTCGTAGTCCCGGCCCTCGCCGGTCCCGTCGCCGTCGCTCGACTCGTCGAGCTTCTTCACCTTCTTGGTCGGCGAGGACATGGCTGGCGTGCGGCTGACTGTCGTTGTCGCGCGGCGCACACACACACGCACTCTCGCACACTGAGACTCTCTGTCTGAGAGTATACCACTGCACTCACGAGTCTCGCCCGATGGCTGATTCTGATTGCACGCTCCGCCGTTGGTACGAGAGCAGGAGGCAACTGCCGCCGTTGAGCCACTCGTGGCCGTGCCGCTGAACTGAGCGCAGGAGCGCTGCCAACGTCGCTTTCGGCTTTCTCTCTCTCTCTCCCTCTCTAGCTCGCGTATGCTTCTTCGAAACGCAATCTCTCTCCTGCTGGCTCCTGCCTATATGCCTTCTGGATTTTCAACGAACACGCAGGCACAAGCGCGCCACGCTCGATCTATTGTGCTCTTTGTATTTTAACGAAAATTCTTTCAGAGAGACATGTTAGCAGCACGGATCTTCCTCTCTTCTCAGTTTATTCCATTGATCCGCCCTTAAAACAGGATTTGCGCCGTTATCAAGCGATATCGTATACTTATGACTGAACATACCAATCTTTACGAAAACAGATGATTGTGCGTGCGCGTGTACTCACGCACGGCTTATTTCTATCTCTCTTCCTCGCTCTATATATACAGCGCCATTGTCGCAGGCTCTACTTGCGCTCTGGGGTTGCTCTGGCGCCACAAAAACGTAACCGACTTCCCTGGTAACGAAGCTATGAGAAAATTTAACGTTCACGCTTAAAGCCTTTTAAACTTTAAATAACATTACCAAAAGTTTTTCATCTATGGATACATTGTATACCTAATATACTTATGCATCATAATTATCTGTTCAATGAGTCATTCATAAGGATACAACCCTATATGATAAATTATTGAGTATAATGACTGTAAGGAGCTCTAAGGCTCGCGCGCGCGTGTATATATATATATATATATATATATCTATATTATAGTATATTTATATAATACCAGCGCTCGCGCCTTCTCGTAATCAGATGGCGCGCGGCATATAACTATATAAGAGCGCGCTCGGTTGAACGTTTGTTGACATTCTTCGAATGGGTATCACGAAGCGCGCAGCACAAGGGGCGTAGCGTATGTGCATCTACTCGTATTTCTTCTCCCTCCACGACCTACATATTGCCAATGAAAACCACCGTAGTTTCGTCTTTACAATTTGTGTGCGTGCGTGAGGGACAAGGACGTAGGACAAAGCCAAGCTGCCAAGTCAGTGTGCGCCTGCTGCAGGCATCGGCAGTGTATCGGTTTCTCGCGTACTTAATGCACAGATAGCTTTCGTGCTTCGATAATATAATACTTAATCAACGGAAAAAGTTTCGAAAAGCCAGGATTGAACGTTTGACAATATGGGTAAGTATTTAATATATGGATAAAGTTTTCACCTTCAAAATTTTCAATACAGCTATATCTCTTCAAAAATTAATGTAACGTGAACATTATTTAAGTATTACTTGTTATACACACACACACACACGCGCACGCACGCACGCACGCACGCACGCACGCACACACACAAACACACACACACACTTTTATTTAACTTGTATGCAGTCAATTTAATAATAAATTATATTATTAATTTATTCAATGAATTAAATGCTGATGAAAATTTTAAATATTAGTGCATTTTTTCAGTTTTTTAAAATCTACATATATTATTATATATCAATAAATTATACTATTAATTTTACAGGTTGCATTGATAGCAGGGAATCTGTTCAAAGACCATGGCCACTTAGTTCACTTTCAAGGGAAGAATGGCTCAAATGGAGAAGCTTATTTTTAACATTTATGGATGATAAATATGTGCCTCCATATAAACAAGTCAACAAATTTCTTGAATGCATTGGTTTTCTTGGTGAAGAAGTCTTTCATAGAATGTACTTTCAACAACCTAAAGAAGATATAAAATTATCAGATTTGCTGTTTAAATTTGATGTATATTTTTTGTTTGGAACAGTAACAAGGCACTATTTTTATTGTACCATTGATGAATATATTGTTAATTTAGAGGTTTGTGTTTAGTATTATTTATTTTTATAATTATTTATAAAAAATAAAAATTATATTGTGTTGTAATTTATTTATTACAGCACATAGCTCTGGAAAAGACCCAGAATGCAAATAACATCCCAAAAATCGTTAAAGAAAAAATTCTTCAGGATTTCAAATCAGAAGATATTTTTACTAAATTGAAAATGATGTTTCCTTATTCTCATATTCATGATTATAATAATTTAAATATACATGAATTAATTTTTTTATGGAAAGAATGCGAAAAACCTATTATACATAAAAAACTTGATTGCATTTACTGTGGTAGATATCATGAATCAAAAAAGTGTTATGCCAAGGGTCAAAAATGTTGGAATTGTGGAAAACTTCATCATTTTGCTAGATGTTGTGCTGAGTCTCTCACAAATGATTGCTTTAAATGTGGATCTAACCATGTAATAGATTCATGTCCAGCCCTTGGTCAAGAATGTTCAAGATGCAAACGCATGAATCATTTTTCATGGAAATGCTCTTCAGACATTATTCCAAGCTGTATTTATTGTGGAAGAAGTCATGTAAATAGTCGGCAATATTGTTCTGCCAATAATAACAGATGCAGTATTTGTAACAGGATTGGTCATTTTCCCAGTAATTGCTGGCATCCGCGGGCTAGAAAACACTAAAGTTCATAAAGTATGTAAATCTAAATAATCTACTTCTGAACATAGTAGATTTTACATAAAATATTTATTTATAAGCAATAAGTTTTTGTAACTAAACTTCAGTTTATTGTTTAGAGATATAGATTGTATCGTAAAAGTTTTGAATATTGTTATTAACTTTCCAGAATTAAATGAAAATAATAAGCTTGTAATGATAGTTTTGATACTGATTAAAATATTTAAATTTAAAGACTATGCAAGGGAAATATCAGACTACCATATATACTATAATCAGTTGTGAATCTGTCATTGAATTCTTTTTAGTCTCAATATTTCAATATATAATATGTTACTATAGATAACTATAATAAATGTGTTTGTAATGATGGTTTTGATACTGATTAAAATATTTAAATTTAAAGACTATGCAAGGGAAATATCAGACTACCATATATACTATAATCAGTTGTGAATCTGTCATTGAATTCTTTTTAGTCTCAATATTTCAATGTATAATATGTTACTATAGATAACTATAATAAATGTAATTAAGTATGAATTGCCCAAAAAATTTAGTTAATGGCAGATTTTGATATTACATTTTGTTTAAAATTATATTTAAACATTATTTTTTAAATATATATCAAGAAATAGAGAAATCTTCTTTTGTACTTTTATAAAATATTTTATAATATAAAAAATGTATTAAAAAACTTGCTGCAGAAATTACTAATAAATGTTAGTAATCTTATTCGATAAATAAAAGGGTGACATTGTATTTTCAAAGCTTGTTGCCTAAATTTTATGACTGTAATGAGTTAAATAAAAAATAAAATATTGAGAAAAAAATTTCAAAAATGAAAAACTGTAAAATTACTTTGTTTATTTTTAATATTCTATCCACCACAATTCGTAAATTAAATATGTAAATGTAGATTTTTGAAATTATAGTTAAACAAAATATATAAATAAATTATAAATTTCCATAATAATAATTATTTTTAACATTGATTAATGAATAAAATAATTTGATATAAGATTATTTTATAAATAACAATATATTAGATTTTGCAAACACCATATTATGCGTAATATGATGGTGGCAATGTTAGATCTTGTAAAAGAGAAAATTGTTCTTGTGTCAAATCTCGCGCTAAACCCTCAAGGCCGCTCCAACCATCACAATGAGTGCGTTTAAAATCATTTAGTGTCTTACGTATTGTATCCTATGGAAAAAAAATAATTGAATTACAATACTATTTACGAAGATTGGTTCATTCGATAAAAAGAAAAAAATGCTATTTAATGAACTGTTAAAAAAGAATTTATTTTGAGTAGAGCTTCTCTTCTATCTCGAAAATGAATCTTGATATAATTTTAATCTTTATATAATTTTAAATGGCTATACGAAAGATTAAAATGCTTTTTATAAATTAAGTAATCAATATTTATTAAATACGTTGCGAAGGATTTTTCCAAATGTAGACAATTTTTACTTGTTATTTAATTTTAAAATAATAAAATTAATATTTAATAAAAATAGTATTTAATACGACGAAAAGCCTCTTTTGAAATTATGAAAAACGAACTATAATTTTTTAATTTATTTAATTCGAAAAATTACGTTAAAGTACTCCAAAATTACTTTTGACTTACAGCATTATTAACTAAAATATAAAAGAAAAATTCATCTGTCTACTAAACTAGCATATTTTCTTCTTAATTGACGCCTTATTATTATATGATACACTATAAACATTATCTTTATATCTGTATGCTCTCTTACAAGTTATGAAAATAGTTTGAGTATCTTCCAATTTTACTACTTTTTACTTACGGGTATTGGTGCTGGATCATTGAGATGTGCACTCAAGAGTTCAAAAATAGGAAGAATATCCTTAGGAATGTCGTAAGGATGAGCCTGAATAAAGGCACACATTCCTAGAACACCGGCGTGACGCAAGCGCATATCATTTGGGCTTCGTAACTTTGTTTTAGCTAATAACTTGAACTCTTCCTGTGTAAAAAAAATATTAATTGATATTTGTTACAATTTCTTTCCTTAATATTTAAATATATTAAAACGCAATATCTTTTTATTAAGTTTTTAGGTAGTTCTCTTATGCTGACAATAATAAGGTGAAGTAGCTCTTTTCCGTGTTACACACTTTTTTTATGCGGGAAAGTCGAAAAGGTGATTAGGTATTGTGAGTCTCGTAAATACAGATAATAAATAATGTTTCTGCTATAATAATAATAATACTGTAATTTTATTCTTCGATATAGCGAAGGATAATTATATTTTTCATTTTTTCGAAGTAAGCTCGAAATGCGCGATTTTCTACTCAACTTGTAGGTATAGAAAAAGGTGCATTTCATACTTGTGTTAAAAAAGATAAATTGCATTAGTAACATGACTATGTAAGAGAATATTTCTTGTGGAATAGAATATATTAAATAGTTTTTAAAAATACGGGCATAAAATAAGCCTTTTTTCTTTATCACCTACTAGAAATGAGTTAATCCTCTAGATCACGGATGTAACTCAAACTTTGGGATAGGTCTTTGGGTGAAGAAATATGAAGAAAGTTACAATTTAGACCCTAACGTTAAAAGTTGAATAAAATTTCTTGCTAAATCGGTAATTATGTAACTTTGCAAAGTCCTATATATCATTATAGATGAAAAATAAAACTAGAAAAAATGAGCGTTCATCTGTTTTTTTTTTTTTAAATTCAAATATGCTGCTCTCTCCTAAAGTTATAAAAGTTTCAAATTATGAGCATCGAAAATTAGTATCTCTTACTTATTCAAGGAATAATAATATTATTTTCGTTAAAGCTCTAATGGATAATAATATTTATTAATTGTATCATTCATAACAAAAATACTCAATCCCCTTATACTCAACTTTTATGCATTAAAACACACCTTTCATACGCAGGATAACAAAATGTTAGAGTGAGGTTTTTCTTTCAGCACTCGTCTCTATTTCAGGCGCTTTTAGCGTAAAAAAAAATTATTTTTCTGTGAGTTTGAATTTGCCAAAACCTTTAGAGTATACACTGAATGAATATAAGAAATGCTCTAGAATATTGAGTCATCATTAGTTATAAATGTTAGCGTGTAAAACTAATGTTTAATTGTGTTTAATTTTATAAAAGTTCGTTTCCTGCGTGATGCAGAGGTGTTTTCCGAATAAGAGTAGATTTAAAATGAATTTTAAATAAAAGAAGTGAACTTACCAAACGAGATTGTTCATTGGTGATTAACGTACAATGTAAAATGCCACTCAGAACTTGGGCTGATTTCTCTCTGACTTCAACCCTATCGTCTTTAAGGGTTCTTAAAACAATTTCAGTGACAGTGTCGATCCACTGTTGATTGCTCAAAAGGGTGCTCATATTGTTAAAGAGGAATGCTTGGAGAAATTGCACTGCAGTGGAACGAGCTGACCACGACGAACTTCTACTCACCCCATCGATGGCCTGTATGGCGGCCGGTATATGCTCCGGAACGACCGATGTCATAGACATTCCGCTTAGTGCCCAGGAGCAACTTTGAGATACATTTTCGTCTATTTCATTGTTCTCCATTTGGATGATGATAGGATACAACTTATAGAAACTTGGAACTACCCCAAAATGTGACGTACAAATGCACAGCAGTATCCAACGACAAGTAGCACTAAGCAACCTTAAGGCACTCACGAATTCGGCAGATTTGCTGTCTTGTTCAGTTAATAAGATCTCTAATCGCGGATGCACCTTGTTAATGAAGTCGTCTACTTCCACGTAACCTGTAAAGAATATTAAATTTACAATTTTTATTTTGTTTTCCATTTCTTAGCAGATAAGTGTAATTTCACTTACCATTTTCTCCGCTATTCTTTTTAGTTCGAAACTTCAAATTTGTATTGAATATTGACTTGAGAATACTTGAAAGCCGAACCCTGACATTATCAAACGGATTATTCAATAGCCGACTCACAATGCGTGGGATTAGCCTATTAAATAATTCTCTCATACGCCAACCTTGATCTACTACTCCGCTTTCCAGCATTATCAGTTTTACGCACTCGGTGAATGAGACCTCTTGAGCCGTTTCGTGTTCTTCGCTAGCCAAATATTCAAGTAGCCAGTGCAATCGGCTCGGATCTCTGTTTCTGTGAATGAAGGAGAAGCATAATGCCCAGTCGCCAATCGTCTCTTCGGTAATGTTATTCAATGCCAATGCGATGACAGGCAAGAGGTTTTGCCAGAGATTCACAGTCATTTGGTAGGACCAGTGCTTGGAGCCGCATACGAGACCGGCGATGAATTCTGCTGCAGATATTTGAAAACTATCTTCCTTGCTCTGTACTATTTTCTCTAAGTGAGGCAAAAACGATTTCAAGTATACGTCTCCGTGATTCCGGAAAAGCCCTTTGAAAAATTGGTACCGATATATATTGAACTTGTCGTTGCCTTTCTTTCCCTCTAATGTTAAGTACTTCATGAGTTTCGCAATGTTTTCTTCGTTCTGGAAAAATACATCAATTTCCTTTTCGTGATCATTTAATTTGCGATTGCTATCTAGTGTTGGTTGATCACAAAATGGTGCATAAATTTCTAATTTTTTTGGCCACGTGTAGTAGCCTAAGTATGCTTTATGCACATATCGAGGCTCATCCCATTGCGTGGCATTTACAGGTCGTTTATCGTAGTGATATTGTAGCCATTCGTTATCTTTTCGAGGACCTGGATTCGCAGTATTTTCTTCGTTTGGAACATCTATTACTATCTATTGAAAAATTAAACACAATGTTAGGTCGAAAATTTTCAAAGCTTATCATTTTTTTTTATTAAATACACGGGAAAAATGGTATTAGACAAAATTACTATTATCACAATCTAAAATTTTCATAAAAATTATTACGATTTATAGTAATTATCATGAGAAAATGAGCATGTCCCACGGCTACTGTAAAAAATAGTAATTAAGATACAAAAGAATGTACAGAGTAACCCATTTTAATTGATGGATCCAAATATTTTCTAAAATACTTAACCTACAAAAAAATGGTTGAGATAGAAATTGTTCAGGACAAAGGGGGTCACCTTTTGGTACTAATGAATTTGACCTTGAGGTCAATATTCAAGGACATTTGAAGATCAAATTGATTTTTTTTAAATAGGAACCCCTATTTTGGACACCAGATTCAGTTGAGCATGATAGTTTTAAATGTTTGGAGTGACTTGTTGAAGGTGCTTCTTTGACGTGAGTCCTCTTGCCTTTCATGATCGGGGTGCTTGATTAACGTTTACAAATTTTAAATTTTCTCAAATTGGAATAATAAACATTAAAGAAGCACCCCAGTCGTGAGTGGCAAGGGGACTCGCGCTAATCAGGCCCCTCAAAGTAAACAGAACTTACATCGTCCACGCCGTTGTAGCTGGGTAACGCTAAAAGTAAGATGAGGGATGAAATTAAGGTTTTCTATTCAAATAAACACATTGACCTTCGAATGACCTTGAAATCTCCACATCAAGGTCAAAAAGATGAAGATCGTTGGCCCCTTCATCGTTCAAACATTTGTTTAACGATAAATCTCGCAAAGTTAAAAAAAACATCTTTTGGACAATTTTTAACATTTAACCGTGATTTGACCTTCAACAAGTCACTTCAAAAATTTAAAACTATCATGTCCGACGTAAAATTTCCCGCTCGTTCTGAATCTGGTGTCAAAAATAGGGGTTCCTATTTAAAAAAATTAATTTGACCCTCAAATGACCTTGAATATTGATCTCAAGGTCAAATTCATTACGACCAAAAGGTGACCCCCTTTGTTCTGAACAATTTTTATTTCAACCATTCTTTTGTAGGTTAAGTATTTTAGAATATATTTGGATCCATCAATTAAAATGGGTTACCCTGTATATAATCCTTTACATGAAGTTTGTACATGAACAATGATTTGTTGTGCGTGAAGACGCTTTTAACGCATCGCAATTAATATACGAACTGCATATTGCATGTAATTGATATTAAATAAAACGAGAGGGCGGTCTTTTACATCTTTGTTGCAAATTCACTTTTTTTGTTTTAACGAATATCAGAATAATATATTAACTTGAAATCATGTTCCCTTAATTATGCTCAAATGTCCAAGTAAAAAAATAAAAAAGTATCATTTTTTAAACAATTATTAACAGTTTTATTTTAAGCTACTCATAATTGTTCCGCATAACCAAAATTTATCACATTACGGTGCAAGGTTGAATCATCATCGATTTCAATGGTAAATTGTTGGAAATGTTGTAAATGCCGTTTAAAATAGTATACAGCAAGCAACATCTAAACTACGCATTTATCTAACTTCGCCGCTCACTAGACATAACAATAAAACGTGATATAAAATCTTGCGCATTACCTTTCGATGTTTCCTCTTCAATTTGTTCAAAACCTGCAATGTCACGCTCCAAGCCAATTTTCTTTGGTCTATCGATTCATTTATTAAAGCATCAAGAAAATATCGAACAATCGATGTTGGAATCAGGTGGTCAGGGTGTATTAGGGCATGAATGAAATTCATGGCCATTAGAGTATGCCTCCAATGTAAATTTTCTTTTAATATAGCATTCATAAGTTTGTCTAAAGTATTATTGTATGATTTTAAATTATCATCTTCTTTCTTTCGTAAATTCTCTATACCCTTTTGAACGTCATTTTCTGTGGGTCGTGGAAAGGCTGGTTGCACTCCCGTGTTCCATAACTCACTAGCAGCAGATACGCAACTATCTGGTACATTCAATTTGATATTTGCAGTTAAGAAGTTTTGATTCATGCTTGCAATTATAAAATCGTGCCGGCGAACGATGGATGGCTTTTCTGAAGGTTTAGATACTACTAATGCAGGCAATATTTCGGACAAAATTTGCCAGTTTCCCTTGGTAAGTGCACAATCACTTTGATTTCCACTAAGAAAGTATAAAACACCCTAAAACATTATTAACACTGCTGTTATAAATTTTTGGAAGTGATTAAAAAATAAATAAGGTAATACAAACCTTGTAAGCATCATGGTGAAGTTGTGTATCTCTTTTAAGAACTTCCGTTACACAAGGCATTATAGTTTGATAAGCATTTGGGAAGTCATTTGAAATGTTATTAATAACTTTCTGAGATTCAACACGAATTTCAGTATAATGACTGGTACTTAATTTAAATAAATTTAGTATTATATTTTTACTTGTTTCAGTGAAGGTGTTGGTGATTTGTATTGCGCGTAATTCGTGTTGAATAATGGTACGTTCTAACAGCAATTCGGGTAAATATTGTTTATTACTTAGTAATTGATTTTCTACTACCGTCTTTGCTGCTAAATAATTGCGTCGTCTCATATTTAAATTATTAGATGCATTAGTTTGGTTTGTAGACAAACCCTTCCACATCTGTTAAAATCAATCTTTAGTTAAAATTCAAAAAATATAAATGCATTAACAGTTCTATCACTGTACCTGAATTAAGAGTTTTAAAATTATAGTATCATCTTCTACATTTTCTAATATTTTGTCTTGAAGAGATGTCATGGTTTTAACTAGGTAATTTCTAACATTACCTCCATCTGGCATTTTAATTTCATAATCATTTCCAAGTATAGGTTTAAAAGTGAATATACAAGATTCATATGGTTCGGTTATCAAAGCAGGCTCTGTCCAAATTGGTAATACGGAATCGCACCCGTATACAACGGCAACGATTATTCTCATTATTCTTTGTACTTCCTCTCTATACAATATACAAAATTGCACCATGGTTTTGTTAAAGAAGAATAATAAAGGTTCTTTACAAATATTATTTTTATTTTTGTAATCTTACCGAGTCAAGGTAATTTTTCCACTGATGTAATCTTCAATAGATGCGATAGCAGTAAAAAAATAACGTGTGAATAGTTTATGAGCTATCAACATTTCTTGTGCCCCTGGTACATACCATTTTATTTGTGCTGTTTCCACGTCAAGGGTTTCACCCCAATCCCTCCAGTACGGATAATTTGGGTCGTTGAAATTTTTCTCAACTCGGATAGCTTGTACCAAACAAAGCGATTCAAATACATTTTTCAATACTTCGCAGCCTAATTTTTGTCCTTCACGAGATGCAAGTGTCGTCACTTCGTCGATCACTTTTACGATGGTATCCATATAAGGTAAAAGCGCATCGCCTTGAGTGCAGACAAGCCCCTTAAGCAAGAGTAGTGAATAAACCAGTCGGTGGTCTAAATTCTCTTGTCCGGAACGGCTATCTTTCATTTCTTCAATAGCTTCCAGAATTCTTTCACATTGATGAGGTAAAAGGCTTCGCAGAGTCAGGTTGCTATTGATTTCACTGAAAATCTTGCACACAGTGGCCACTTGTTGCCCAGCAATACCATTGTCCAAGGTGTTCTCCATTATGAAAGAACGCAGTTTATTTAACGCACTGGCAAATATGGAATCACTGGCTTGCAATAGTATTGATTTAAATGATGATTTTAATGTATGTTCTATCATCGTTTCTAACAATCCTTTTTGATTTGTGTTATTCGGTGATTCGAGCCTAACAGCTTCGAGAACATACGAATTAATTAAGGTAAACATTTTATCCATAAACTGTAGAATGAAGTCTTCAAAACGCGACGTATCTTCGCGAATAATCGCCTCATCTTCATTTATTTCTACGTTTGATTTTGAACAATCAACGATTGGAACTAATTTTGTGTACATAGCTATCATTTGTAAAGTAGCAAGACAATTAATTGGATTATTTGGATCGATGCCACTTAAAGATGATAAGAGGAAAGATAATACATTCGAAGGGCCTTCTGAATATGAATAATCTGTAAAAATATTGTATCGTTGTTTTTTTAACATGGAAATTCTTTATTATTTATGGAAACTCGAACAAATATAAATAATAAAGATTGTACCTTTAATAGAATAATGTGATCCTTGAACTAATGGGAGCGATATCGCTGACATACACATCATGGTACCAATAAATTTATGTGATTCTATTTCGAAGCCTAAAACTGGGAAAAGTTTCTCAAGTACCAAAGGAATTACTATATTAGGCCGAACCATTGATAAGTAATGTAATACTTGTGAGAAAGTAGGAGAAGACGTATTGGTGAAAATTGCAGTTAACGCTATTGGCATCATGCTTTTAACGAAGGCATCGACATTCGCATCGGTTAATTTGTGATCGTCGGGAATAGGATACAGCCATGATGCCTTCGCGTAACGTTCTCTGAAATAAAGATGTATATTTTTAAAAATAAATCCAACCTGTTATAATGAAAAAAAGCTTTAGAAAAAATTTTAAAAAAGTTTTGCGTGAATTACTACGTTCTCTAGTAAAACTAATCTAGACTGTATAAAAATCCGAGATACTACCATACTTTACAAGTTTAACACCGCAATGTAGTAAATTTCTTTCTTCATTTAGAGAAACTTCTAATAAAGTATGGTAATTACCGCTTTCCCAGTAATTAAAATATTTCATTAGTAACTAGCTATATATATACCTCGCTCCTAACGTCGCTCGGTAATACAAAAACCTTTTTAACCCTTTTTTCAACATTTTATATCAATTATTATTTCTCATACAACTCTTTATATACATGAACTATTGGGTAGAAGACGGACGGACGAACATTTTGGCTTCTTAATATTATAAAAAAATAGAAAAAATGGATTTGCGCTTTGAAACATATATTTTTAATTTGATAATTCTTCTTACCTATACAATCTCATAATAAAATAATATGTTATTTTAGTAAAAACATCTTCCAATTTTGATGACCATGGTCCACGATTAGCTGGATGAAAGTATGTTTCAATAGTTTTTAAAAATTTTTCCAAGTATGTTTGCGTGATGAATTTATCTCCCTAAAGAAAAATAATGACTTTATTGAATCAGATAGTTGCATGACTAAACTTAAATTTTGTATATTATTTACCAATACTGATGCTATCCATTTCCCAATAGCAGTTCTATCAAGATTGTGGGTATTTTTCTTTACCGTTTTTTTATAACTCACCGGTAAATTCAACGACCGAATAATTCGCGTGAACATTAATGGTACATACGGGTTCCAATCAATATATCCGATATTGTTCCATGCTAACTTTGCCATTAATCGTATTGCTTCGTTTTCCCAACTGCTGGTATTATGTGTGGCTTCCAACAGTTCCATAATTTCATGTAACCATAATTCATGACTTATACTATGATGTTTTTGAGGCAGCTGTACTGGTAAAAATACTCGGAGCATTGTCATTGTCCAACACATAACAGTGGTATCGTGAGGGTATAATTTGGGTCTTAATTCATCGAGTAATCCTTGAGTTGCATTTGGCTAAAAATCCATACATCTTATTTAGATTAACATTTTAAGAAATCATTAAGTTCTAATATAGTTGCTTATATTTAAAAGGAGTTTATTAAGTATTTGTTAGTTAAGGTAAAATACCCGATAGCAGGGCAAAACAGCATAGGGGAATGAAGTTCAGACAAATTGTTTGAAACTAATAAGTTACGCTTTCTAAATTCTCTTTGATATAATTAAGTAATTTTGTAGCTTTTTACTATTTAATATAAAAATAAACTCGTTTTGATAGTTTTTTTTATTAAGTATGTAAGTTTAAAGCCGTATGCAAAATGATGCTATAGTGCGACAGAATAGGATAAGATATGATGAATGATTACGCAATAAAGGGACAAAGTTTAGAACCAGTACCAGGACACATGTTTTTAATTTCTAATGTTGGGACAAGATTCGTTCATACAACCATAACCTTGAAAATTGTTTTCTTTATTATGATAAAACTAATTTGTAATTCCACCCAATAACTTAACTGGAATACATAGTTAATAGCATGAACAATACTCAGGAATGCATATATGAGCTACTCCACAATTTATTTCCCTTTTACGTTGACGAAAAAATTAAAAAATTTTCTGAGAGCCCACTTACGGGATAAATTTTTTTTTGTTCTTTCGGACTTTCTGAAAGTCGAAAAGAATAAGAACAAGTTCGATTTATTATTGAATTTTGTAACTATACATTACGCTAATTTATCACTTTTTTAAACGAATGTATAAGTACGTAATTAAAAGAATAAAAAAATATGATAGAAATACAGTTGCCTTTGAATCGGTATTGTCTAAAACATAAAAATGTTCTCTAAATATAAAGTAGCAAGTTCACAAGTACAAAAAACCATAAAAACTTAGATTTTGAAATCTACATGAACAGCGTTAGAATAACATTATATTACCAAATTTGAGACAATAACGTTTTGAATATTGCTATTTCGATTAAATTTCGTTTATTTTTTATTACGAGTCGATGGTTCGAGCATTTTAATTAAATATGTTCGTTGGAAAATTTGTTAGTAAATAGCGTAATTCGGAGTTAAAAAAATCAATTCACTTTAAAAAATTTAATATTCGAATTGCATTTTCGCACTGACGTTTTGAAGGGGAAGATTTTTTACTAGTCTTAATAATTATTTATTATACTTACATATTTTAATATATAGGTAATTTCACAATGGATAATTTCAAATCAGTTCCACAATACAAATCGCAGTTTTAGAACAAAATGTGCAATTGTTCTAAAGTTAGAATTAATTGAAAATTTGAAAATTTTTTCATAAATTCTCAATTTTTATGATATTTTTACTAAAAAGCTTGAAACTTTTTGTAGAACACATTGAATAGGAAAAAAGTTTGCATATCACAAGTACAATTGATCAGAATTTTCCCAGATCGAAGTCAATAGTTTAGCTAATTTATACATAACGAAACATCATTTAAAATAAGCTTAAGGCGAATGGGACTTGTGATAATTTATAGCATTGCTTCATAACAAATTTTATCTTAAAATACTAAACTTGAAAGTTAAAACATTTACTTTTCAGTATCCGAAATATTTAGATGAAATTTAATGTGTACCAAATAAATATATAAAAGTACAAAAGATTAGAAATATACAAAGGTTATACTGTATCCGATTAGCTATTTAAAATACCAATACTGTTTATTATTGAGATAATAATTCATTCATTTTAGTAGTCTTTCTGATTTGGATTATTATATTTATTTTTATGACAGTTTTTTTTTTATTTATAACACTTTAATTTATAGTATTATAATGTACATTATCTGAAAAAGCCACTAATTAATGAACTATTTTTATTTAACATCAAGTGCAGTAATATTGATAATTTGGCTGAATTTTTACGTGAATATATATATATTCAAATTATTGGTCAAAATATTACTTGGACCATAATTGCTGTGTAGTATTATGTTTTTTTTTCGAATAAGTTTCTTTGTGAAATACAATATACATATATGTTATACTACACTGAACCTAATTTTGCATTATTTTTTTTTTAAATATTATATATTAAGAGTTAAAATTAAAAGTAATTTAAATTATAAGAGCTATATGCATTACTTACCGGAAAATATATTTTTACTGAATCTACTACTGTCTCCAATATGATATTTAAAGAAAAGGGATATTTATATTGTGGACAAACTTTTGTATTTTGTGAAAGTAATTTGTTATAAAGTTTGTACAATGGTTCCCATGGTAATTCTAAATCATCTGGTGAAAGTGTTTCTTTTTTCCTAAATTTTTAAGTTAGTTAGATACTTACTTTTATAAAGATTTAATTTTATCGTAGATATTATGAGTTTATTTACTTACTTTAATAGAGAAATTAGCAATTTACTAAAATTTTGTATTAAAGTTGGTTGAAGATCTGGAATAGTTATTAATTCATGTGTCAACTTAATAAATGTTATGTGCTCATCTTTTGTAAATCTCAAGCCATATAGTGCGATATATCTGAAAGAAAAAGTATGTTATACAAGTTCAATAATGCATGAAAATACTTTATATTTTACTTACTTGGTTAACATTTTTGACCAAAATATACATCCTGGATCAATGTCCCGCAACATTACACACTTTCCAAAATTTGCTTTAATGTTTGCAAGCAATGCATCAGCTTCATCATTAATTTTATCAGCATAAGGAAGAAGTTGGTTAAAACTTATTTCTGTCTGATATGGTGATTGATCCGATAGATCTAAACTTTCAGTTGACAAATTAAAGTTGAATACATGAATTAAATTTGTTGCATTAATCTGTACTTGAGTAATCCTTCGTATTAAGGTATTCATAGTGTATTAAATTTTAAAAAAAAATCTGAAAAATTAACCATTAAACAACTAGAGTTAATTACAAAAACTGATGAAATATAGCGATGTGATGTTAACCTAGCAGAGAGTAAACTTAGAATGACAATACAATAATCACTTGGTATTGACGAATGAGATTTTTAAATGAGCTGCTCGTTCATTTTTATTGAGTCATGTTTATGAATGTCGGGAACCATATGCAAATTATTTTTTAACGTTTAATCTCATCTAGATATAGCCAAAAATATACATGTAGGCTAACAATCATAAGTTTTTGAACTTTAAGATAGATTTTACATTTTTCAACAACACGACTGTTATTTTTGCATAACCTGATTGTTTGCCAGTCGCGCCGAAGCCGAGCAGTTTGTTTGACCAGTAGACGGCAATGTGAGAAAAGCCATATTACACGGAGGGCTGGTATATATAATACCGGCCGACGAAAATTCCCAAAATTAAATAAAAAAAAATACCAAATGATAGGATTTAAATGTAAATTACAATAAGTGATAAATTTATTAAAATTTTTCTTTTCATTAATTAAAAAGGAGCAGATATAATAACAGATATTTTTAGAAGAAGCAGTTTAAATCCTATCTTTGGTATTTTTTTTTATATAATTTTGGCAGTTTTCGTCGGCTGTCGGGGGGCCGGTATTACAGGGAGTTTTGACATTTTACCGATTCACCCAATAGGCAGCAGTGCTGCTGTTATGTTATCTCGCGATTCGCGGATCGCAGTATATGAATCTTAAGCGCTGTCCACATGAGGTGCATCGTGTTTCGTGACTCGTCATCGTCAGATTCTTGTAGACCGCGTTGCTGATTTGTTGGAATTGTTGGTATTTTAAAAAATGGTTTAAACAGTATAAAACGCTCTATAAGAATTGGAAAATGACGATTGACGAGTCACGAAACACGGCGCACCTCATATGGAAAGCGCGTAAAATTTAGACATGGATGAATCATTATACACACACACACACACACACACACAATATACATTATACGCGCACACATGACACACGTCACACACGCACACAAAGATAAGTCTTTCAATACTTGCTGTAATCATGGAAAGGCTGAATTTGAATCTCCTCCTAAATTTGCTCACGAATTAAGAAAACTATTTAATCTAGAACATTTCTTAAAAATATTAGTTGTTATACAACAATCTATTTTCTTTCGCATCTTTTCATACAAATTTAGATGTCTAATGATTATAGACATCTTGGTCCTTATATTGTTTCAAAATACAAAGACAAAATTATTATCAAATTGATACTACTGCGCTTTACAACCATAAGTAACCGAAAAATCTTCTGATGGACACTCTTTATTTTTTATGCAAACAAAGCAATAGAATATAGAATGAAAGCTAGTTTTAATGATATATTGTACAAATGCTTAAACATATTATGCGTACGTGATGAATAAAATAAGCAAAAAAACTGCGAATCAGGCAAAAAGTTACAATTAATATATTTCTGTGGCTTCAAGGCATAACGACACATAAGTACACTTTTTGAGTTTCTGAGAAAAGTGGGTTTCAAATCTTCAAACTTAAGATTCCGTCGTAAGATCGGAATAAACGAAATCGCGATACGATGCAAATCAATTAACACATTTAAAAGAAATATTTACACGGTGGTATATGACCAGGTTATGCATTTTCTCCTTCGTGAAAACTCGAAAAAGTATCAAGTTATGTCGTTATGCCGGGAATTTGGACTTATTTAATAGTCCCGTTCTCGTTTATTTTTCGATCATTTTCCTTAATTTAATTATGAATTGAGATCAAAATTAACAATTAATCAACAAATAATTATGTTAAAAATAATATAACTTGAATACAACTTGAATTCGCGATAAGTTAAAAAGCAATTTTTTTTTATTTCGTAAAAAAACAGGTATTATGAACTAATTTTAAAAATTCTCACGTTTATGCACTTAACGTTTGTCAAATTATAAATTTTATCTATAGTTATTGTATATATTTTATATGAAATAATTTTTATATTCAATTAGGTTGGATAAGATAAATTACTGCTTTTGTTATGCCGCGCACTAAATTTGAAAAATGGACTTATGTTGTTACGTTTTCCGTATATCGTAGCTTTAGGGCAATATATAGTTTTAAATGAAAAAGGTCCATTTAAAGATACACAATCCAAGGTTTTCCCGATTTCCAAAAAAATGGACTTTGGTCGTTATGCCTCGGAGCCACAGATTTTGTTTAAACCATGTAGATAAAAGACCTCATAATTTTCAAAGAATTAATGAAGTTGTGTGTCATATATTCTGCCACTGCTGATGGAGAATACACAAAAAGGATACTCAGAGCAGCATGTATAAAATAAAAATTGAAATATATTATACAATGTATTATAATATATTCTTGTTTTTCCAAAAAATCTTAAAAAACACTTTACTTAATTTATATTTAATTTATCACAACAAAATAATCAGCGTGCGCGGTACTCGTGCTTGTTGAATTTCAAGTATATTTAAATTATATTAATAATTAAAGCAATATATTGCCGATTAATGTAGAAAATGTTAATATTATTTTAAATCAGGCGTCTTTTATAAGAAGGATTACTAAAATCATATTAACAATAAGAATTATAATTTCAATATTAAATTTACATATTTATACATGTATGATATTTATTACTTTTATAAGTAATGAAAATGTTCATTTTTCAATAGAGAATCGAAAAAAAGGTCCAGCTTAATGGTAGAGGAAGATTTTCCTACAAAAAAACAACTTTGGTATGATTTTTCGACACTCGTGATATAAAATTCGGTTCTATTCAAAATTGTTCTACCTAGAAAAAAAAAGTTACTTTTATTTTCAAGTCATTAGAGCATTTTTTTATAATAAAAGTTTCAATTGAAGCCTTGATGTTCCATGAAAAATAGCCCAGATATAATGGTTTTATATTGATTTGTTTTCCAATATTCAAGAAGTAAAAATTGAAATCTTGTAAATCTTGCCGACATTCCATGATATACCAGGGCTTAAATTGAACCTTTCATTATATGAAAAAAAGCTCTACAAAGTTGACAATGATATTAAGTCACTTTTTTTAAATCGAAAAACATTTAAAGAGACTTTAAATGACCATTTTCTTCTTTATTCTTATAATTTTTAATATAAAAAGTCTTCCTCTACTATCAAGTTATTTTTTTTATTTCTCTATTGAAAAAATTTTCAATTTTGGTTTAGTCATGTGCTTTATGAAGAACTTGAATTGCCGTTTGAAAGTTTATATAAATTTTGCAGTTTCCAAAAAGCTTAAAGTTTCTGAAATTTGCAAGTTTGTCTATATGAGCTACATCCATTATTTATTCCCTTTTACGTTGACGAAAAAATTAAAATTTTTTTGAGGGCACACTCAGATAAACTTTTTCTTGTTCTTTGAACTACTTAGTCCGAATGTGAAAAATGATAAGAACAAGTTCGATTTAACGGTATCATTTTTTGATGATAGTTTTAAGTCAATTTATAATTGAAAAAGTTTTTTACTGAATAACGAAGCTCGAAAAAAGAATTTAATTTTTAAGGCATATCTACAAAACAAAGTATTTCTTCTTTTTTATGTCTTTACGAATGTAAAAAAAATATTTCCAAGACCGATTCAAAAGTATCATTTTTTAATGATAGTTTTAAGTCAACTTAGAATTGAGAAAAATGATGGAAATGCCACGTGTTTTCTGAATACGGATGCTCGAAAAAGGAATTTAATTTTTATGGCACATCTACGGAACAAAGTTTTTCTTCTTCTTTAAGCTTTTACGAATGTAAAAAAAATTGTTTTCAAGACTGATTCGATGGTGTATTTTTTTGGCGCTACTATTAAACCTCAAATATCCTCTTTTTCATTAAAGTTGAGTGCCACAAATGGTTAAAAATTTTTCTTCATTTTCAGCGATTAATGGATCGAGCTTGTTCTTATCATTTTTCGCTTTCAGAATAGTTCAAAGAACAAGAAAAAGTTTGTCTGATAAATGTGCCCTCAAAAAAGAATTTTTATTTTTTCGTCAATGTAAAAGGGAAATAAATAGTGGATATAGCTCATATACATAAAAACATAAAAATTTCATAATCAAAACAATATCTTTTATGTGAAAAGCGATTTAAGTATTTTTTTTTATCATTTAGGTCATTGCTTGATGCTTCTTCACTATTCTAGTTACAAACATCTTATACTTTAAGATTATGAAAATATTTTATATACCACTTCACCCTTTTAATTTCCATGGGAGCATTCTTTTATTGGAATATTTATGTTTATAAGTGATTAACTCCAATTGGTGTCTTCTACCGCAACTTTATAGTGAAAACAAAAACATTACAAATCTAATCAAACTCCAATATCTTACCTACGAAAGTAGGCCACCCATATAGGGTTTGATTCTCTGGCCCCAATTTAATTTTTATTAGCACACTAATTGAACCTTTTTTTCGTCAGTCTTTTTAAAAAGACATACTTATTACAAAAGAATTAAAAAAGAGAGTCTGATTAGAAATTGTTGGTAAATGAAGTTGTTCAATAAATATATTGAAAAAAAGAGAAAAAATGAAAGAATAATTGTATGGTATAGCCGAGAATGAATTATTATTAAAATTAAGGAATGTTGCAAAAATTTAAAATCATTATATATACGTATGAATAAAGCAGTAGCTAAAAGGAACTAGTCATAAAGGGGAATGACGAAAGCTTATATAGCCTACGCTACAGATATAAAGGCAGCTGATCGTTCGTACACGTGCTTCCTCGCTTTTTGCCCTCTGAACACGTGACTGGGAGGATGAATTACGCGCCGCGCACATGTCAACTTTGGCCCGTCTTTCTCCTTCCCTTTACTTCTCTCGTCTTCTCTTTCTCTGTTCCTCATAATTCTCTCGTCATCTCCTCTATGCGCTCAGCGTAGCACAGAGCGCCCCAAAAAAGGCTCCTGGTTTCTTTCTGCCGTTAACGCTGGTGTCGGTGGTCCACGCGTGCGCGACCTTCGACTCATTTCGGCCCGTGCGCGCGCGCAGATGCATGCTGTGTCATAATACTATATTTACGGCGGGTAAACGTCTGTCCCGCGCGACGGGCGCCCAAATTTTTTCACAAAACGCGTCTCTGTGCTCGCGACGTACTTGAATTTTGCCAGGGTTTCTGCACTATGCGTGTCAGGGTCGCGCGAGACGCCGAGCGTTTATTACAGCTTGCAAGCTCCGTGTGATCCACGTGCGCTGGGAGCTCCGAGTACGCCGTTTTTTCTCACGCCTCGTCAGCTTTTTTAGTTTTCTTTATTAAGTATATAATGGACAGCAAGTTCTTTTCGAAATATCAATCATCGATCAATTACACTGATATGCATGTAATAGACAACCGCCCATTTTTCATTTCTCCTGTAAAAATTATGTTTTTTAATAACCATTAACTTTAAAAATATTTAATGGTAAAAATTACTTGAATGATAATTTGAATTTAAAGAATACAGCTTATGATTATATGGACTTGTTTTTTATATGCAGTTTAATCGAAAGTGCATAACTAGAGTATCAATTTGCAGTATTGACAGTAGTACTAATTTATTCTTGCGTTATCATGTATGCGATTAAAATATTTAATTTTATTTCATTGCAGAGTCGTGCAAATATGTATGTAAAAAAATATGATATATTTCTGGTGACGGTATTACCAGACTCACGGTCATCTATTCTGATTTGTATAGAATACGGGAATAACCCAAATAAAAACTTTTGTATTATGAAAATCTGGGTCTAAGTTCTTATTTTATTTATAATTAATATACTTAATTGTCGTAAAAAAGAAGTAGGAACAATTAATTTTTAGTAATGAAATCATTAGTAGCTTTAATATAATTATCTCGTTGGTAAGAGGATGGCGCTATAATACACTGACGTCTACATTGTATTATTTCATTTTGTTGTTAGAATTAATTAGGATAGTATAGGCTCAATTGTTCTTTTATCACTTTTATTTAGTGAAGGTGCGTAACAATTTTTATAATTTCAAGAAAAGATAAATGAGGTAGGTATTTTATTTTATTTACTATTAAAGTTTAATTTACGCTTCATACACAAGATATTTTTTACTAAGCAGTCTTGAAAACTATCATTATTAGTAGAATTTTTAGAAAGGAATGATTATTTATTTCATTACAAAAATTGATATATTTTTGTAAACATTTAAAATTGAGATCATTTGGGGTAAAATGAATTTTCGAGATTCTTTATTTTTGTTCATACATACTCCTCAAACAATGTTTTTATTTAGAAAAATGTTTATATGAGCCATGTGTCATTTCCTTTTTCAAGTGTAAGCTACAAAAATCATCAGCACCATTAAAACGCGAAGACTCATACATAATTCTTAAGAGCTTTTTAGGTCATTTTTTTGGTACTATATGTATGACTCTTTCTTCGCCTTTTGAGATGAAGGAAGCTTACACTTGAGTAATGGTAAAAAAAAGAGATGCACATGTTACCGATAAAAAGACAAGGAGGAAACGTTCAAAACGGGAAACTTGTAAGATGTGTCAAGCAGGAAACTTGAAAAATATGTAATCCCGTATGGAAATAATAAGTGTATGAAACCGTAGGAAAACGTATAAAAACGTATAAAAATATATATTTTCATTGGTTTTTAGACAAATGTTATACGGTTTTATAGATTTTTATACATTTTTATACAGTTTAATAAATTTTCATACATTTTCTTACAATTCATAAATTTTCCATGTCAAGTTTGTAAAAAGGTTAATGTAATAAAAACGTAGGAAACGGTATAAAAATGTATATTTCTGTATATTTTCATAGATTTTTTGCAATTTTTTACATTTTTAAACTGTTTTATACTTTTTTAAACAGTTTAATACGTTTTCATACAAAATAAAAAAAACTAAATAGAAAAATAAATAAATAAATTGTATTTTTACGGTTAAAAAAACAAAATTACATTTTTTTACGAAAAAAAACCGTATGAAATTGTATAAAATCGTTGCAATTCGTAGGAAACTGTAATAAAATGTTAGAAACCGTATGAAACCGTATTAAACCGCATGAAAACGTATTAAAACGTATAAACTTGTCCAAAAACCAATATTTAGATCCAGTTATATACGTTTTTATACGATTTTGTACGATTGTATAAGGTTTCATATTTTTCTTTTTTTCCATGCGGGATGCTCTGCAAAGTTGGATTAAGGACATCCCAGGCGGAAAAAATGCATACAATTGTTAATAAGTGTACATAACTTTTATTAGCAGTTATTTGCTATTATTTGCTGTTTATAAATGCTAGGTTTGGGGCGCTCATAATAGTTAGTAATAGTTATCTATACAGTAAGAATTATTTATAACTGCTATTTGCTGTTATTTGCATTTTATAAGAGAAAAGAAAGGGTAATAAAAGTTATATGCAATTACTAATTAATTTAAAGTATTGATAATAGATATATGAGGATAGTTGTTTATAATTAATTATTATTAATATCGTTGTATAATTTAGAATTGTAGTTTATTATATAGTAATTGATAGTTAACTACTAATAAGCACTAATAACATGAAATTGTTACTTAAACTTAAAAATTATTTGCAGTTATGTGTATTAATTCAATATCTTTTAACGAGTATTGATAAATACAAATACTTAGTAGTAACTATTAATTATTAATGAATAAATAATGGAACCTACAGAAAAAGCAAATAAATGCAAATAACTGTTAATAAAAACTCATAAGAGTTACTAATTGTTATACGCGTCCCAAATCTCCCTGTTATTATTTGTTATAAACATGTATTTGCTTTTATTAGCAATTTTACGCAAAAATGATTTCCGCTTGGGATTGAAACATTATGAAATTGGGGTTTTACAAATAAAACTCATAATTTGTTTTTCATAATCCTAAATTCGATCTAAACTAATTTGAAAAAGAAAATATTTATTAACATTTCCCATAAATATTTTTATTTAAGAATTTAGGATTCATACAGTTAATATTATTTTCCAGTTTTTAATTATTTGAAAACATTTAAATCCATAAGTTAATAAATATTTATAAAACATTCTGTTGCAACATTTAGAAGTTTTGAAAACTGTAAATAAGTTATCTGCAACACTTGTGATAAGTTGAATAAAATAAATGAGAATAAATAGGGTATAGCATAAAAGTGTTAACAGTCAATAACATAGATCACTCAATAATTGGGGGTATTAATCAATCAAAATAAGACTGTGTTTTTCTTTCTATAAATAAAGAGGAAAAAAATTTCGCTGGGTACAAGAAGGAAAAACGACAGCCTAATTTATGAGCGCGGACGAGAAAGAAAGTATTATATACAAGTACGTAGAGTTTTGAGGAAAAAAAAGGAGAGCGAGGGAGCGAGAGAGAAGAAAAAGAGAGCGACGAATCAGCACGTGACTGTACGAGTCCGTCGAGGAGGAGAAGAGAGAGAAACAGGAGAAGAAGAAGAAGAGAGAGAGAGGGAGAGCGAAAGGGAGAGAAAAATAAGAAGAGCCTGGCGTCGCGTTTGCCGGATGACGAAAGAGGATCTTTCCCCTCGTCGCACGTATACGTCTTGGTCGTCGTCGACGACGCCGTCGCGCGTTGTCGCCGCCACCGCAGTCGTCGCGAACGTTTAGCTCTCATGCTCTCTCTCTCGCTCTCTCTCTCGCGCGCGCGCCCTCCCCCGTATATATACATGCGCGGCCGTGTATACGCATGCACGAGGATCTTTCTCTCTTTCTCGCTCTCGCGGCGCCGTCAGTCTCCGGCGGAACGGAGCAGCCTCCGAACGTGCAGCAGCCTCTCATTGCTCCGCGGACGCGCGCCGCCAGTGTCTCGATCGCGCACACCGAACTCTTCCCGATCTTTCGCGGACCGAAAACTTTTTCTCGACTGATCCGATCCAGGCGTACGTAGAGGAGCGTCGCCCGTCGAATGCCGATTTTCGACGACTCGCCGCCGCCCTTTACGCGAGCGGTGCGCCCGCTTTTCAATCAAGTCCACGGTTGATACCTGCCGAGTTTCCTGCGCTTCACTTCGGGGATCGCTAGCAAGTTCGAGGGAGGAGAATAAGTTCGCCGAAGGGAGCCCGAAGGAGAGGAGAAGGGCGAAGGAGCGCCAAAAGAGAGGAAAGAAGGAAGGATGCAAAGGATGGCGGCGCTGCGACACTTCAGCCAGCGTTCGGCCGCGCCGATTCTTCTCGCGGCTCTCCTCTTCCTGCAAGGCAATTATTCAATACTTTCATAATTAAACGTTGCTGCTATTGGGGATAGCGCGCTCCCGACGAATCGACAGCTGCAGATTAACAAGGGCCACTTGAACGTATCTCTCTCTTTCTCTCTCCCTCTCTCTCTCTCTCTCTCTCTCTCTTTCTCTTGTCCGTCTCACTTTTCCGTCTCTGCTTTACTTCTCCTCTTCACTTGTCTTTATGGCTTTGCACTTGAACAATTCCTTTTTTCATTTTACTTCTTTTCGACTATTTCTGTACTTGATGTTCATACACCCAGGTCAAAATCCTGGTATCATTCGCGTACGAAATCTTTATCTTTATACTTTAAGTACTTGGTACTAATACAATAATAGAGCAGTATTTCGTTATTTTAATTTGGATGAGTAGACGCGTTAATTTGAGTTTTAATCGGTAACTTCTCCAAGTACTATATAAAACTAATTATATTTCTGCGGTAAATAAATACATTGTTTTTGATACTGACTACACCTATACGCATGATTCGCCTTAGATTTTCAGAATTGCATTTAGAAATGAAATTGCTGAAATCCAGTTACTCAAAAACTTTCGTCTCAAAATCTTCAGAAAAGTTTATTTTACGGAGATTTGAAAAACGTTTAGAGAACAATCAAGTTTGTTACTTTTTCACATCCCTTAAGTACTTTCAAATCGTCCACCAATGAAAATTGTTTTATAGTATCTTTTGTTAAGTGATAACGAGAATCTTTTAATGAATTTTCCGATGGATAAGCTTTTAAAAAGTAACCATCTCTGCGTTATGAATTTTATCCTAGTTGAAGAGCTTTAATAAAATGTAAAAGAAAAAGAAATAAACTGAAATTTTCGAATTATTACAATTCTAATAACATACTTAAAAAATGAAAATTATTCACAATTTTTGCTTATACTTTCTTTTCTCAACCTTCAACCATATTTAAGGAAGAAAATTAATAAATAAATAGGCTAGCTAGAAGTTGTATAAAAAATGCTAGTTATCTGAAAAAATGTGTTTTACTCGTTTAATGCCATTTTAAAATTGAGCCCTTTATTGAGAATTGCCAAGTCGAGGGGGAGAGAGCGAGAGAGAAGAAAAGAAGAAATAAAAAGCACGAAGAATGTGCAACGCTGCAGTAGTTATGCCCGATAAATCCGAGCGCGAGCTCTTTGTTCGGCTCTCGCAGCTCCCGCCGGCGAGTCTTTCTCACGCAGCAGCTCGTAGCACCGTAGTTTTCGTTAATTTTTCGAGCGCGCGCGCAACAAGTTGCAAGCACGCGCGCCACAATGAGGCGGCCGCGCGCAGGCGGAAAAGAAGGGGCGCAGATAACTTTTTACGTAACTCGCGCGGTCCCTGCGTCCACGCACGACGTCCACGGAACGGCTATTATATTCACGCGGATCGCCTTTCCGCGGCCTTGCTCTGCATTTCGTCGCGAATTTACGAGTCTCTTGACACCTGCGCCAAATCGACTGGAATCCGGGAAATATCAATGCGACCGCCGGCTGCACTCGCGCGCAAGCTCGTCCCTCTTTTCACGATCTGCCAGTGCTACTGTCACTCGCTCGGTTTATTTCATCTTATCGGGAGACTGCTTGACTTTTCATTACTAATCAAAACATCAATATTCTAATATAGAGATCTCGTCTCATCATATTAATTACTGTAGAGTCGAACTTGCATAACTTGCAACTATCATTCATTAGAAAATATTTTTTTTAATAAATGCCTACTAGTAATTAAGCAATAATTATCATGTATCGTTGTCTGATTCTGTTAAATGCGTAATGTAAGTCGAATGATAATGTCAAACTCTCTTATAAATCTGGCGTGATGAAATTTTGAGGAAGTATACTTCTATTAATGTAATTGCTTTTGGATTCCAGTAATTATTTCAATAGATTCAACAAGAAATATTATACAGATTTTTAAGAGGAAGTCTTTATTTACATATTCACGCGTCGGTACATCTTATATACATTTATAGCTTATAACATAAAATTTTTATCAAAATTATCTTTTGAAAAAAAATTAAGATCTGGAAACTCCCTGAAAATTGATTTGACGTTATCAAATGTAAGTTCATATACCAACGTTTATTATTGAAATTAAATGCTTTCTCTTGTTTTAAGATGTAATATGAGAGTTAATTCATTCAGATAATCTTTATATGCGGTCGCTCATGAAATTCGATGCGAGTTAAATACGACCGTATGTAAATAATAACAATAAATTTTTGTTCAGGTTCATTTTATACATTTAAATTTAGAGTTTAATGTTTTTATTTTTTAGTTTCTTATGTGGCTACTGGTTTAATTTAGTAGTATATGAATAATTTAAGCGTGCAAAACACAAAATTTTGATTTAATAAGAAATTTACTACAGTTAATGACAATTTCGGCCAATTTGCCACACAATGGTTAGAAAAGGCTTGAAAAATCATTTCACAAATAGGCTGAAAATGGATGATTTTCAGCAGAGTTACACTGAGAAAAAAAGATAGGAAAAATTCGAAATGTTTTTGGAAAAATTACCATAATTCTAGTAAAGCCAGCACAGGCTGTAAAAACCCAAAAAATTATGGTAATTTTTGGAAAATTTACGAGAATTATAGTAATTTTTTCTATAATTATGGTAAAAATTCCTATAACTTATAGTAATTTTTAAGAGTTTTACAGCCTGTGGTGACTTTACAAAATTTCTGGTAATTTTTCCAGAAACATTTCGAATTTTTCCTATCTTTTTTTCTCAGTGTAGGAATCGATCAGAAGCGATGACGACTTACAAAATACTTTTTAAAAATAAATTCGTGCAAGAATGGTCATAGATTTGTAACAGATGTTTTATTCGTGAATCGCTAGAAGATTAGGCGCGCATATTGCGGATTTATTATAAAGTTGCATGTATGTGCAAATCTCACAAACGCTGCGAAAAACTTGGAAAAATGGGTCCAAAAATTTTTTTTCGGCGACACCTTCTAAATTAGGTTTTTCTTGTTGGTTAGGGTGTTTAGAAAAGATATCTGTTGTTGAATAAAGTCCATCGAAGGGTATCATTTTTCTGGGACCAATATATAATCAATTGTTTAAAAATGATTAAAAATAGCTCTAGTTTAGTTCCAAAAACAATGTAATGAAAAATTTGGAGAAAAGAAAATTAAATTAAAGAGCGAGAGCTTTCCAGAACTTTTTTCAGAATTAGAAAAATACTTGCCTTCAAAAGTTATGTGTGTTTGAAGTTGAGCCTAAAATACACGTAGTCAATGGCTGGGACAATTGTTGACCTTTTCACACCGTTTTCGTGAATTTTTAGCTCAACTTCAAACTCACGTAACATTTGAAGGATTCAACACTTTCTAATTCTGAAAAAAGATCTGGAAAGCTCTCGCTCTTTAGTTTTATTTTCTTTTTTTCCAAATTTCATATCAAGTTGTTTTTGGTAGAATAATTTAGAACTAAACTAGAGCTATTTTTAATCATTTTTAAACAATTGATTATTGGTCCCAGAAAAATGATACCCTTCGATGGACTTTGTTCAACAACAGATATATTTTCTAGATACCCTAACCAACAAGAAAAACCTAATTTGGAAGGTGAGATTTGCACATATAAGTGAAATACAAGGTGCTCTTGTTTCTTCCAAATCGATTTCGAGGATTCAAATTCAAGATGGTTGCTAAAAATCCAATGTAGTATTCGATAAACCAGTTTGGCGTGCAGAGCGAACATTTTTACAGATACATCGGTTTCTAACGTTTTATCTTTAATAAGAGGTAGAAAAAATAGTCGCAAGTCGGATCTATTTAGCATTCTTATCCTCGATATGCCAAAGATATACACTTGAATCCCGCAGTATAAACTTCATAATGGTAAAACATAATCTGTAAAACATGCGCGTAATATAAAATCTATCGAGCAAGTATGTGCCCACAGGAATCAGGAATAATGGAGCAGAGGAGGACTACTTTGAGAAGTGTTGCGAGCTCGGCGACTCGTGGGCAGGACAGAAGCTGCGCTGCGAGAAGTTCACGGGCCCGGTGCCGGGAGTACCGCACGACGAGCAACCCTTCTGCATCGAGACCGTCGACATTTGTTGCCGGAAGGCTTTTCAGAAGCTCGGCTGCGAGCAGGGCAAGCTGGACGCCCGGGCTGGTAAGGCGTGTGCAGCCTCGAACAACAGCTCCAAGTTCCTCGACGGCTACAGCGACTATCAGCGTGACTGTTGCGAGGGATGCAAGCTCGGTACACTCAATTACTACTTTTTTCTTCGTTTTTTTCAATTCAAATTTTTTTATAAGAGTTCAACAAATTTTCCGTCAAACTTCAGCCTAATTTATTTATTTAGTTTTTTGGACTTTTGCGTTCGCATTCTTTTCTTTTCTTTTAAATACTTACACGAAAAAATTCTTGCAACGATGTCAACTTCACTTATCTCGTTTTCGTAGTAAAGAAATTCTTGTATATCGTTTATATCCTTATAATCGAAGATGACGCGATCGATCAATTTAAAGAATTGAATCTGAAGGGGACATTGGTGTAGTGGTATAGAAACCTTATCAATATTGGTAAAATCAAAGTCATCGGTTATATTTAAGAATAATAATTTACATAATGTTCTTATTATTTTTTTTAAACTTATACCGACGTTTACGTATGCAATTTTATAATATATTCACTCTATCTCATTTACTCTTGGAAATCGAGTCTAATAATAAATATATTAATTTCTTTCCCATCAAACAGGTATCTTGACTGGTTCGATAGGCAAAAGTTGTACAGGAAAAAAATTTAGTTTCGGAATACCATGGGATCCAGCTTTCATGGAGTGCTGTAACGAAGCGGTGTCTAGCACAACTCAAGATATTTCAAGTACATCATCATCAACAAGTAGTACTTCTAACACCTCTCCAGAAAGTGAAGAATTCGACGATGATCTTGGAGAAACTGACGATCCAACTTCTATTACTTTTAAATCAGGTACAAATATTTCATTTTAAAATTGAAAGTATTCAAAGTAGAAGTATGTTAATAAAGCGTCCAAATTATAATATGAGCGTTGGAAATTTAGTTATTAAAAAATGCTTTCGAAGGTATTCATACTATTATTTTCATTTTCTCGCGGGATTAATTACTTACATAAATAATTATTATTACTCAATGATAATGGATGGTAACAGTGGATTATGTAATATTCGTTTTGTTTATTGTAGCCGATTTATGCCAGTTGATGAAAGGACTGCTGTGCTCAGAAATCTGTGTACCAACGCCTGGCTCTTATTACTGTATGTGCAATGAAGGATCGACTCTACTAGACGACGGACGATCATGTAAATCGAATACTACTACGACTGAAGCCCAGACAACGACTTCTACTAAAACATCAGCTTTCTTCAGCTCTACAATCATGGCAAATTCCATTTCTGATATTACAACTTCATTCGATCTTACGTCACCGACAGCAGACAAAAATGCCACGGACTCGCCCAACTTGGTAACAGTTACCAATTCCCTGTCTTCGCCCAATTCATCCTCGTCTTCGACAATTAACTCATCGACTCTTCCAATATCTCCATTGAGTACTTTGAAGCAGCTTGTCAGTGGGGCGAAATCGCGAACGACAAGATCCGCTGCAACGGAGGACAACGAACTTACATCATCCTGTCCACCTGGATACCGATTAACGAGTACTGATACTTGCGACGGTAATTACACATTGTCTCTTATAGTCTTTTTGGGAGTTTCTCGTACATAATACACACGAATATAAATATTAAAAAAGTAAACTTGAAAATAATAACTCTACCGTTACTTTTTTCGATTGAAAAATACAAAAGCGTTTTCATTCGCCGAGAAGAAAGCTATATATTGGAACTAGAATTATTGATTCTTTCAAATTTGATAAATTTTAATAAATAGAGAAGGAATAAAGTAAACTAAAAGAGTAAAAAAGTCACATGACATTGTCTTTCTTTTTCTCTGCGACTGAAAATCATCACGCACATCAGTCAACTAACTTTCATTAACGTCAACGACATTGAATGCAAATAAAATGATCCCGCTTAAGGAAATCAGAGGCGCTCGATTAACTAGAGGCTGTAAATCAAAAAGCCGAAGCTCTTGCTTGCACTTGTCCCTCCCTCAATCCCTCGCGTCTGTCTCTCTCTCTCTCTCTCTCTTTCGCTTTGTAAATGCGCGAGATCTAACGCACAATGCGCGCGCGCGTGTTTGATTGGTCCGCGCGCCGCTCATAAAACGCGCTACTTTCTTGTTGCTTCTTTGGCGCTCGCGATCCGCTTTACCGGCACGAGAGCAGACATTGACGAGTGCGCCGAGGAGCCGGCGACCGTCGTCTGCACGCTCGGGACCAGCTGCCGCAACACCAACGGCTCCTACCAGTGCGTCACCGAACCGAGACAGGAGAACAGAAACGACGATATCTGCGAGTCGGGGTACAGGTGGAACTCTACTCTCAAGTGGTGCATTGGTAAGCCTCGTCAGCACAACGCACATACGCTATACTCAGCTCTTGTACTCTTCCAGTCAAGTGTCTAGCTTGTATATATGTACATCAAAATATAAATATCATATTTCAAGCATTAAAGGTTGATATATTTAAAATTTTTTCCTAATTCTATAATAGATATGGTTTCTATATCTTCATACCGGTTAAATAATTTTTTTCAATTGCCTATATTATTGTCTCTTAAGATATCGACGAGTGTCTGGAAAATACTCACAAGTGTATAGTAGACACGGAAAATTGCAGAAACTTAGAGGGAGCTTATGAGTGTGAAATTAAATGTGAAAGAGGATATGTTTTTAACAGCAATTATGGGGCTTGTCTTGGTGAGTAACATTGTCATTCGCAACCGATTCAAACACCTCTACATTAACTCATATATTATAAGAATTAATAGTAATATGAAATGGTATTCTTTTGAATTTTTAACAAACTCCTGTGTTTTGGCTGCATGCTTTGGAACAACTAAACAGACAATAATTATCAGATGAAAAGGATTTTCGAATATCATGGAATTTGTTGCATGTCTTGCTACTTTGATGTATTTGCATAGTTTGTAAGTAGTGTAAAACAATAATAAAGAATAAAACTGTAATCGATCGTACTAAGCCCTTTTCTGGGGGAGATGCAATGTTTAGATGACTCACTTGAAAATTTACATCAACTATAGACATTCTTTATTTCGACTTAAGCTACTGCAAGTTGTACAACAATTTCAACTTTCTATAGGTTTCATTCGTTGTCAAATGGTATTGATGAAATTCGATGCTTTGGACAGCTGATGAATTGGTACATTCGAACATATGATTTTCGTAATACAGAATCTCGAAATTTTGCTCAGTCTTCAATATTTATGGCGTAATTGAGAACGTCTGTAGTTGACTTTTCAAGTGAGTCGTCTAAACATTGAAGCCCCCCTCCTTTTTTTTGAATTCTTATGTATGAGTCAATCTGAGGAGCTTTATCATATTTTGGAAACAGGAAAATTTCAGTTTAAAAGGTTGTAACTCAAATTTTTTAAAAAGTTCGTCATTAAATCAAAATTGTGATTTCTTAAATAAAGGAATAATAGAGCTATTTTACTAGAAAGTTACCAAAAGAGTTAAAAAATGGCCATTTTGGCGATTTTCGTGCGTAGCAAATTTTGATAGTTTTTTCTTTACAAACTGTAGCACATTAATATCCCAAAAAATAGTGCCCCAAATATTTAGATATAGATTTTGCCATCCAAATGTTCAAAAAACCTTTTATTTCTTGAATTTTAGAAAATAAAACCTATACAATTTTATAAAATACTAGTACATTCGTTAACCCTAGGAGAACATCATATTTTTTGTGACACTCGTATTAATTTTCAAAAATCAAAATTAAGATTGAATAAATAAAAATTAATTCAATTTAGTTGTTTTCTTAAAATTTGAAAAAGTCATGAAAAACATACACCCATAATATTATGGGCGACTATGTTTAATTTTTGCAATTTTACGCAGTTTTGGCTGTTGCAAACATTTTTTTCCGCCAGTCAAAAGAAAGTTATTTTAAGACCTATTTTAGGCTGAAAAACTGGAAAAATTGTGCATACATTAAAACATATATGCGGAATTCTACGGATACTTTGCCCTAAAGTGGTTCAAAAAATGACGAAAAAAAAAATTTGAAGGCAAAATTTGAAGTAATTATTTTCGCTTCTGCTATTTGTACGTCAGATTTATGTATACAAAGTATATACATATATAACGGAATATAATTTCTCTAGTCAGATGTCAAAGCAAAACAAACATCACAGCGACGTGTTTTGAAACTTATTCTCTGAATCAATGTACTTTACATCTAACGTACGAATAGCAAGAGTCAATTATTTTTTTATTCTATGGGTCAAAGAAGAGACGATAAGAATTTGAACCAAAGAAAATGGCCTTGGTTATCGTCATATCAATTTTTTTATGAGTGTTTAACATGGAAAAAATTGACGAAAAATAGTCATCAATCATTAATCAATATTAACATTCCATACATGTCAACGAATTTTTGGCAGTATAGTAATTAAAGTATAAAGAAAGAGCTTCAATTTAAAATAAAGATGATTGAAATCAGACAATTTAGTGCACAGTTACATACATTTGAAAATCGTAAAAAATGAGGAAAATGAACTTTTTTTCTGAATTTATGAAAATTTTTTAAGATATTCATGGTTCTTCGTACTTTGTTGTGGACAATTTGTTGGCGTTATTGGAATCTTAATATTGGTCGATGAGTGGCGACTACTTTTTGTCCATTTTTCCGATGTTAAATATACCCATAAGAAAAATTGATTTAACGGTAAAGGGGTGTCTCGAGGTCTTTTTCTTTGGTTTAAAATTCTCATCGTTTCTTCTATGACCCATACAACAAGAAAATAATTACTTGAGGCATGTCTTGAAATTTTTTTTGTCGTCTTTTGAACCAGTTTATGGCAAAGTATCTGCAGAATTCCACATATGGACTATTTTATATGGAACATTGATTCATAACGATTTCAATTGAAGCTGCATTAGTTATAAGAAAAGCTGTGAAAATTTAATAATAATAATAAATGACTTTTTTCTAGATCAATTGGAATAAAATATAAAAATAACGAAGAATAGGGATTTTTTTTGTTTGTTTTCAATTTATCAGACTGAAATTGTGCAGTTTTCAAAAAGCTAAAAGGTGCTCATTTTTGTAGTTGTAAATATAAGCACAATATATATTTTTGTAAATAAATATATTTATTTTAAACTTAAAGCATGCGAAATATTTGAGTTTTTAGCGTCCAATATTTGCCGAATGTAGAACTGAAGAGTCGTTCCGTTTTAGATATTAACGAGTGCACGGAGCTGCGGAATCCTTGCCTGCAGTCCGACACCATCTGCGTGAACACGCTTGGTAGTTACGAGTGCAAGACTCTGAGGGAGTACAACCAGTTGAGCGAGCCAAGCCACATTGGAAAGGGCTCGGAGGACGGACGCCCCGGAGACTACGAGGGCGTGGACGCAGGAGGTAGTTCAATCATCTGTCCCTATGGTTTGACCTATAATTCGGACTTAAGGCGATGTTACGGTAATTTTACTTTCGGAGCACCTCCCATCCAGTGGACATGGGAGGCTCCCGCTACCTTTCCAAATTCCCCACCATCATTATTGGCTCTAGCTTCACCCGCATGCTCACAAGTACGAGCAATACTATTACTCGCGACAAGCGCACGCACGACGCGCAGGCAAAGCGCCAGACTAAACTGACACTCGTATCCGCTGACTCGGCAGACATCGACGAGTGCCGCGAGCACCCCCAGCCGTGCCTGCCCGGCGAGCTCTGCCGCAACACCCTGGGCGGCTACGACTGCGTCCCGGCCAGCTGCCCCCGCGGCTTCGCCCCGAGCGCCGAGGGCTGCCGCGACCTGGACGAGTGCGCGCTGGGCCTGCACTCCTGCCTGGGCCACGAGCGCTGCCAGAACACCAACGGCTCCTTCACCTGCGAGCTGCCCCGGCCCACGCGGCCGCCCAGCGCCGGGCGCACCGCCCGCCCCGAGTGCCGCCGCGGCTACCGGGCCGACCTGGAGCGCGACACGTGCGTCGACGTGGACGAGTGCCGCGAGGGCCCCGGCTGCCGCGAGCACGAGCGCTGCGAGAACCTGCCCGGCGGCTACGACTGCCTCGCCCTCTGCGGGCCCGGCTGGCGCTTCGACATCCGCACGAAGCAGTGCCAGGACGTGGACGAGTGCCTGCTCGGGCAGCACAGCTGCCGCCAGGTAGGCATCCCCGCCCCGGCCTAGCCCCGGCGCCTAGCACAGCTCCAGACTCTGACCTCTGTTGGCAGCGCACGCACTACTGCCGCAACACGAACGGCTCCTACGCCTGCGAGTCGCTGCAGAGCTGCGCCCAGGGCTTCCGGCGCGCGCGCGACGGCCGCTGCGAGGACGTGGACGAGTGCCTGGAGGGGCTGCACCGGTGCGCGCGCGAGCACCACCGCTACTGCGTGAACCTGGCCGGCGGCTACGAGTGCATCACGCGGCTGCCCTCGTGCCCGCGGGGCTTCGAGTTCTCGCTGCTGACGCGCGAGTGCGAGGACGTGGACGAGTGCCGGGCGGCGGGCCACGGGCCGTGCGACGCGCGGCTGAGCGAGCGCTGCGTCAACCTGCCGGGGAGCTACCGCTGCGAG
>JAWWEQ010000055.1:17791409-17836293 GCA_035583055.1 Torymus tubicola | reverse complement strand
GCTACGGCTACGACCCGGCGCTGCGGAGGTGCTCGCCGCTGGCGGGCCAGGCGCCCGCCCAGTGAGTGCCCGCTCGCGGAGCCCTCGCCTTGCTCTTTACTTTATTATTTATATATATATATATATACTTGCTTTCAAACACGACACCTTGGATAAGCAATATTGTTTAAAACCCTATTTAATAAATATTTTTATTACAAATAATTCGACACGGAGCTCATTCAATTGCGATAATTAGTCCTCCAAATTCTTTTCTTAGGCGAGGCTAGGTTTCTCTCCGATCTTAAAACACACAAGTAAGTCGTTCATTTTAGCGAAACTAACATGCTGTAGAAAGGTGCAGGTATTATGGTAATATACATTATATATAATATTCCTTTATTATTTGGGTGTTCAACTTAATACATTGACGTCGAAGCTACATTACTTCGGCTGGCGTCAATGAATTAGAATAACAAGGCACGCTCCAAGTTACATTCTTAACAATCAATATATTTTGGTTTTCAGAGTTAACAGTCCTATTTTTTTCTTTCAGCATTGATCTCCTGAGAAAAATCACATGCAATAAAAGTCCTTGCATTAGTTAACGCTCTAATATAACCCGCAAAAGCTTTCAATAATTCTCTTATTAAGCTATATTGTCCTCGACTCACTTCATTAATATTATCATATATTATTTTTTTGGTTTTTTTTTTATAGTAGTATTTGCACGTATAATTTGAAATTATTATCAGCTTGTCTTGTTGAATTCGTGCATTTATTAAATAGGAAATCTGGCGCTATTATAAGACTCCTACTAATTGAGGTATCATTTGTTCCCCACCATCATAGACATTGATGAGTGCGCCGACGGGACCCACAACTGCGGGCAGCAAAAATGTTACAACTTGCCCGGTAGTTTTCATTGCGCAAAAGCAGCTCTCCCCGTCGTGCGAAGAAGACCTTCAACGGCAGATGCTGCAGGTCGATCTACTCCTGGAAGCATTTGTCCGGTTGGATCTAAGTAAATGAGCAAAAAGAATTATACAATGAATCTTATATTAAACTAGTTTGATAGCCCTACTGAAAAAATTCACGTGAAATATGTTACAAAATCTCATGGAATTTAAAAACTAGAATATCACTTTAATATTTATCAGAAAGTTGACTGTTTAACTTTTAAATCGATTGCACGGATCAAATTCCGGTTATTATTCTTTTTAAAATCCATTTCCATTTATTTTTTAATTAATACAAATTTCTCGTTAAAACAGTCTATATATAAGGCATTATGCATATATTTTACAACAAATTATATATATTGAAACAAATCATTTTCAAGCTTAATTGTAGGAATTTCCTGGTTTTAAAATCAGTGAGATTTTAATTTGAGTTTTTTTACTAGGGATAAAAAATTGAACCAGTTAACAAAAGCTACTTTTATAATTTTTTTTTTATTATATAAGTTACTATAAATAATACAAGCACGGAGCGCTCATTTTAGCTACGGTAGCATAAAGTTACTGCACGCTAATACAGCATTGTTTGCTTATACTAATAGCGTATGAATTTTAGCAGGCGCGGTATGATACTGCTCGCTGCTACATGAGTAAACAATATGTGCGCGCAGAGTAGCGCCATCGTAGTAGTGTAGCTTAGAAGCTGTCACGCGTCAATAGCAAAAGTTTCATACCACGGTGGTATGAGATTCTTGCAATCTCAAACCCACGGACGGATCGTCTAAAACCGTTGCACGAATTCCATGCTCTCGTGGTATGGACTCACTACTTTCGGAGCATGGAAGTATCTCCTGCACTATTAGCATGAATTTTATACTTTCGCAGTCTTCGTGTTATGCCACCGTAGCACTAATACTAACTATACTCTTAAAGTCTAAATTTGTGCTACATTTTCGTGGACTTCATGCTACTCAAGTACAACAAAAATGTATGCTTCTATAGCCCGAACTTCCGTATCATCATAGCTAAAGTGAGTTCTCCGTGTGGATACTCAAATATTTAACTGAAAAACAAAAATGAAATCGCAAAGTATATTTTACTTTACTATATTCTAAGGTTTTTATGCAGCCCATAAAAAGAAAAAAAGGGTTAGCAAATGGAAAAACTATTTGCAAAAAATATTCTTCAAATAATATAAGTACATGTTTGAAAATTTTGTATCACGTTTAGATATCAATGTTAAAGTGACGCACGAAAGATGCAACACTTCAATGATAGATCGTAACGAGCGCAGACTTCAATCGTATCACCACTTGATCATTTTAAAAGGTCAAATTCTTTGGTGCCAATAGAATACTCTATATAGACACTAAAAGAATGTCTAATAAAATGTTGCAATCTTAAAAACAGTAAAAGTATCGCGAAAATTACCTATACAAAATATAATATTACGCAAACCTTTGTAATTTCACTATAAAGTATAATAATTATTGCAAATCTGTTTTATTATCTGTAGTGACTAAGCACATATTTAAACTTTCCTTGTTGAAAGGTTTGATAAAATATTGTAACTTTTGTTATAGTGTTTCTTTTAACGATCGATTTGTTCCTCCTCCCCTTACAGATACGACGCGACGCGCAACGGCTGCATAGACATAGACGAGTGCACGGAGCTGGAGGACGCGTGCAGCAGCAACGAGGAGTGCCGCAACACGCCGGGCAGCTTCCACTGCACGTGCCGCACGGGCTTCCGCCGCGACGAGCTGACGCAGGCCTGCGTCGACATTAACGAGTGCCAGCTGCACAACGAGTGTCTGCCCTCGCAGCGCTGCGACAACACCATCGGCAGCTACACCTGCGTGCGCTTCCTGCCCTGCGGCACTGGCTACACTCTCAACGCTGCCACCGAGATCTGCGAGGACGACGACGAGTGCGTCCTGGAGACCCACAACTGCGTCCCCGGCTACCACTGCCGCAACACCCTCGGCAGCTTCAGGTGCGACAAGGACAAGAAGGGCACCACTGCCAGGCCAACCGCGAGGTGGACCGCGAGGCCGACTTTCAGAACGACTCTTTCCAGCTACGCGACGCCCCGGTAGGTTTTGCGAGTCGACATAGCTTGGCCGAGTTTGCCGGCGATTTAATGAATTACTTGAACGGCGCAGCACGAGCATCCATAATACCACTCCTGCTAGTACGAGCAGCGCAACGCCTCGACCTGCGGACCCGCCCACGACGACGACTACGACTACAACCGCGCGGCCGACGACAACCACCACTACGACAGTGAGACCAACTACAACTACAACTGCAAAACCAATGACCACCACTACTACCACTACCACTACTACTGAAGCGGTACCCACTGTGGGAACATTGCCCACCACTACGCCGTACCGCAGAACTACCGTTTTCATAAAGTACTTTATTATGTTTTATTTATATGAACCTTTCTAAAGTTTGACATCTTTTAACAATGTGATGATTTTGCACTTAGACCGAGAACTAATTGTCCAAGAGGTTTCGAACCCGGACCTATTGGCCAATGTATCGATATCGACGAGTGTCACCGGAACGTCAAAATGTGCGGCTCCCAACGGTGCATAAACACTATAGGATCCTTTAGGTAAAAAATCTTACAAGGAGAGTGCACATATTTTGATGAAACTTTAGAGAAATGTTCTCCATTAAAAATCAAAATAGCTGTGTTTTAGCGTTTTTGACAATGGGCCCTTTTTCTTGAGATATCGACTATTCCGTTAAAAAATCATGTGTCTTTCATTGAGTGTCACGTTGCAAATATTTATCATCTATTTAATCGCTGAAAATGAAGAAAAATTTTTAACCATTTTCTTGCGCTATCTTTGATGGCTTGTAACTTTCTGAAAAATTAAATTTTAACTTTTACAGTTGTCTTCTTTTATAATCTACTTTGGTCATTTTCGTATCATAAATATTTGCAATGTGACACTCTGTTAGTAGTGTAAGTGAGCTGCCTGAGCAAATTAATAATCGATCATCGTTTTGAACAAACTCGCAGATGCGATCAAATCCGGGTGCTTTGCGGCGTCGGGTACGCCGCCAATCCTCTCACGGGGGCCTGCATGGATATCGACGAGTGCGCCGAGGGCACGCACAAGTGCGGCTCCGAACAGCAATGTGAAAATAGACAAGGGGGATACATATGTCACTGTCCCCCAGGTACTAACAGCACTATTATAACATATACTAATCTGCTCAAAGAAAATTAGCACAAAACTAAACTGAAAAACTTGCCGACCCCCAGGTTACGAGCGCGACGACAAGGACGGCTGCCGCGACATCGACGAGTGCACGCGCGCCCTGCCCATCCGCGTCTGCGGCAGCCACAGCAAGTGCCTCAACAGCCCAGGCTCGTACCGCTGCGTTTGCGACGCAGGCTTCGAGAGCGAGCCGGGAACGAACGGCGTCGGCGGCTGCCGCGACGTGGACGAGTGCCGCGCGACGCCCGGGCTCTGCCAGCACGAGTGCTACAACACCTACGGCGGCCACCGCTGCGGCTGCCGCTTCGGGTTCAAGCTGAAGCCCGACAACCGCAGCTGCGAGGACATTGACGAGTGCAACGAGTTCCGCGGCAACAGCCTCTGCGTCGGCATCTGCGACAACACGCCCGGCAGCTACGTCTGCCGCTGCCCCGACGGCTACAAGCTCTCCGACGACGGCCGCACGTGCCTAGGTAACAATAGGATTATTAAAAAATTATTAAAAATACCTCCTGAATCATTTCATCAGAAACACTAAACACTAGAACGGATTCAAATTTTAGTATTCAGACATGGACACCCACCAAAATGAAAAACCTATATATTTATGCTTATAACAATATTATCTTGTTAAAAGTTTGAATGCCCGATGATAATTGTTGGCGCCCGACGAGGCGTGTAAAGTACTCGTTCACCCTTGACCTATACTTGTGCCCGCACACTCGAATTGACCTTGTGCCAACTGTTAATATGCAGCTTTTTTAACTTTATGGGCGCCGTTGCCTACTTTAATCATATAAATGAGCGTTACGAAAAAGAAGATAAAAAGATGCGAATTAGGCTAATATGTCGAAGAGTACATGTCATTTCCTGTTTTAGACATCGACGAGTGCGCGGTCGGAAACGTTTGCAACTTGAGCGGAGAAATCTGTCAGAACGTGCGAGGTGGATACAGATGTAACAAGATTAATTGCCCGCCTGGTTACATAATTGACGCGCAAAGGAAAAAGTGGGTTACTCTATATATATACATAGCATTGAAAGTATTAGAAGGTATAAATGAATAACCGCGATAATTAACCAACAGCCGATGCGTGCGCGAGAGCAACCTCTGTCCGGTGAACGACGCGGCCTGCTTCCAGCGGCCGGCCCACTACACCTTCAACTACATCGCCATCATATCCATGTACCCGATCCCGGCCAGCACGGGCCAGGTCGAGCTGTTCACGATGCGCGGCGCGTACAACCTGCCGGGCTCGACGATGCGCTTCAGCGTCGCCTTCATCCAGGCGCGCGCCCCGCCTCACGTCACCCCCGCCACGGAGTCGTGCTTCGCTCTGCGCCGGCCTTTCCCCTCGCAGGCCGTCCTGGTGATGACGCGCAGCCTGCAGGGACCCCAAGACATCGAGCTCGAGTTCTCCATGGAGATCTACAGTCCGAGCGGCGCCTTCGCCGGCAGCGCCGTAGCCAAGATATTCATTGTCGTGACGCAGTACGAGTTTTGAGCGCTAGTTCACGCCTTCAATTGCATTTTACTATTGCCAATGAAACTTAAAAATATATGAAATATATTATCTTTTCTAATATTCGAAATTTCAGCATTTCACTGCTGTCTTCAGCCAGGCGCTGAAGATTCATAAGTATATTATTATCAAAAAATTTCAGACTAGTTTTCATCATGCACGTGCATTCAAAATTTACTTTCATCTTGTTAAACTATGACAAAGATAGTTTATACTCCCAAAAAGTATTTAATATTAAATACTGTAAGCAATAATCAATTAAGTTATAATAAGATAAGTATGAAATACTTAAAAATTAGTTAATTATTGCCCTAAATTTATTTTTATAAACTACTGTAATGTTTAGAAAATCTATAGATATTTCTAGATTTAAGAATAAAATTTATTGGACATAAACAGTTGCATTCCAATAACTAAATATTTATCATAACTTGTTGTTAAATAAAAAGTAATTATTTACATATGTAAAGAATTTAATGGGAAACATAATTTTTTATATTTACTGGATGTATTCCATATGTCAGTAAACTCTACTTATTCAAGTGCTTACGAAATAAAATATAATTCATTGTGAGATCGAGATCAGTTTGTGATATACGAAACCAATAATAAAATTTGTATATTGTACTTAATATTAACAATTTGTTCTTTAATCAATTTTACCAATATAATTCTCTAATAATTTCAATAATAAATGAACGCATCCACTTACGTCAGACAAAAAACCATTTTTTAATAAATCAATAATTAAAATTTGAAAAGATATGAACGTGAATGTATGGACGGAGAGGTAAAGGAGACGTTCATTCAGTAATTCAGTGACGGAGGTAAGAATGAAACGGAACAATGGCTAGGTCACGTAAGAAGAAAGACACAAATAGTATTTGACCTTGAGATCCTTGCAACGATCTTTATTCAGATTTTCTTGTCGTGCAGGCGATCAAGTGGCTCGCATAAAGCATTCAAAGACGCAACATAGATCGTCGTCTTCGTATGTACTTTACTCGCTTGCGGGGATTCTCGTAGTTTAAGAGAAAAATTCCGGTAAAAAATAAAGCTTGCGGCGACGCCTTTTTTCCAAATTTTCGATTCTTTATATTCATTAACAGTGTCTCTCAACATTTTCGCCGTACACATGTTTTACTACAACGAATGTATCGAATCGTTAACGCGTCGTTTTTAAGGTAAATACGTTGATATTCGATTTATGATTTACTGATAATCTAGTGTCACTGAAAGGCGGCACGCTTACTATAACAACGCTAATCTATTTTTAACTACGCTCCAGGTATATAAACTCTATACATTTATAGAAAAATGCGATTCGTGGTTGTAAAAATCACTTGATCCAATATCTTCCTTCGGATTTCTTCATTGACGAACCTCGGAGTTATCTATATATCTTCATTGAACTTCATCCTTTTGAGTATCAAGTATTGCTGATAATTTTAATAAGTATAATAAATGTTTAATTATTATATATACGCTATATGTAGGAGAAATAACATTGCACGAATATGTGTGTGTCACCGATCTGGCACTTGCTTCTTAAGCATTGATAAAAAAAATGCTTCAGTTTCAGCACCTATGTTCCTTCTCACTTACATTTTCTTTTTGCAACGCAATTGATCGCGACTTGAATCATTCGAGTGTTAATTGTAGTATAAATATTTTAAGCATTCTATTGCAATTTACAACAACCTATCAGATTCAATTCTTAAAATTAAAAAGTAATTGGTAATAAATCAACAACTTGACTTAGCTGCTAAAAAAAGGGTTTATAATACATAATATTAGTTTTAACAACGAATTTTATTTCTCTAAATAAATCATAAACATACAAAAATTTATATATTATTGAATAGTGACTAATATGTTGAATAAATGTCAATTGACTAAAATGTCAATAAACGTAGTAGTTTTAACTAATAATAACATACGTTTGAATATAGAGATTCTAAGAATCTATACAATATCATTTCAGCAGTGAAATTTAAACTAAGAATAGCACGTCTGATACTTTCAAACGTATAACTTTTTACAGTAATAATAAATCTTAATGAAAATATTTTAACAATATACACTTTAAGTACTATGATTGACTTATTTTAATTTCATAACAAATTTAAATCAACCAACGAAGATTAATAATAATTTAATAGAACACATTTCAACTCAATAATATAATTTTTAGGATTTCTCAACTCGCTAAGATTAATATCCAATGAAAATTGTAAATCATTGTGCGTATTCAGAAAATAAATTTGGAAGATTGAGTAAATCATGCTGTTGCGGCATAAATCGAGAAATTCCAGAAAAAAGGGAGTAAATCGATCAATCATAGTAGGAAAACTCGGGAAAGCCGACGTAAGCTAACGCAGGCGAAACACTCGAATCACTCAAGGCTCCGGGGTCGTTACACGCCGGATTCCACAATACTCTCCATTGGGAATAATCGCAAGCTCATCACTGCTTGGCATCGCAAACTTTGTCGACACAGTTTCGCGCATACCCACAGACACACACACACACACACACACACACACACTCACTCACACGCACACCCACACGCTTTATGAGAGTATGAGCATAGTCTCTTTCAAGAGAGACTGCTCCGTGTGGCAGTGTGAATCTGCCAAGTGCCCTGCACGCGAGGGCTTTTTATTCTTCGTTTTCTATTCTTCTTCATCCTCTTGTTCGCTCTATTCCTAGGCGCACTTGGAGAACGCTTGACTAGGAGGCGCACGTGCGCCTTGACGACTTTTCTCTCTTTCTCTCGCTCGCTATATCCCTTTCTCACTTGCACCTAAGTACATGTACACGCGCAAGCTCGCGTACAATGTATATTTCCTTTTATACATTATCTACCGAGTTTCTCGATTAATCAATCATTATCACATTATCGTTGTTTTGGTTAAACTCGTTAATTAACCGGTTCATACATTTATTTGTTAATTAACTAAGTATGAGAGCTTAATTCACAGACAAATTTACCGTTTCGAGCATTTTTTTTTTGAACCTTAATTATTGCTACGAGAAAATAAGACTAAAACAATAGAAAAACTGTTTTACTATTTTCTCTACTTCAAGTATTTTAACAAAATGTATCCTTTGCATATAATTAACACAAATACGTACTCCAATCACATTGACTTTATGAATTACAATAAAATCAATTGATACGAGTAACGGTTGATGAATGAGTACATTCCGATAAATTCGTCCATTAGTTAAGCCAAATGTATTCGACCGCCGTCGGCCGAATATCAAGTGGATTCGCAGTTGCGCTGGCGACGCAACAGTCGGAAGCATTTGATTGATTGAATCGACGAGTCTACAAACGATCAATAAACTCACTACTGAACAAAATCGTAACTGTTCTACCGTACTGTGTGCGCTTCGATAAGTTTTGGACCGCTAAATCTCATGAGTTCAACTCCCTCTCCTTCTGGCGCTTTCAGTGAACGAAGTGATATAACACACTTTTATAGGGAGGGGGACAATGGCAGAAATCCTTATAAAAAAGATGTCCGAGGATGTTCGCGCAGGAAGAGATTCGAATGAGCGCGTCTACGTTTTTTGGCACTCGGATATATGCACTCGCGTGTGGATCACAGAAAGAGCTAATTCAATGACCTTTCCTATTGCGTCACTTCTACGCGCCTCGGTCTAAAACTCAACTGAGTATGTCGCATTGTTAAAAGAGCGGCAAGGTCTACGATAAAACTTTAACGATTTTTCTTTAAATACAACAATCTCGTTAAGCAAGTGTTTTTGGAAAGGTCATCATAACTACGTAAGTCCAAGCGCGGAACATCCATCGGTGCATATTACCTACACTAACATCTCTTATTAACCTTTTAAATTCGAGATCAGATTACCGACAGTCGAATGACAATATTTTTTCGGTTTACAAACTTTATATTCACTTTCGCACAATAACGAAGGCAAATTTATTACTCACGCATATCTTTCTCTCTGAATTTCTAGAAATCTAATTTTTCTTTTTTAATCACTAACTTTTAGTAATTGTTATTTTTTTTTCATTAATTTTTTTCCTGATTTTATAAAATATTTATAGGAAAAATAATCAACTCAAAAAGTACTACAATAAGTCTTTGAAAAATGTTATAGATCTATATAATTTTATGATTTTTAATTTTTTATATTGCATTAAAAGTAAATGTTAAATTTGAGATTCTAATAATGGTTCCATGTCGAAAAAACGAGAAAAAATAATATTATAAGAATTTTTAATTCTTCCAACCAAGAAAAATTTGAAACAGAAAGTTGTAAAGTCCAAAAGAGTTTTCGGAGATGCAAATTCTCAATGATTAATAATATTTAACTATGAAATATTTTAATACATTCAGAATGATCTTGGGCTTAAATTTTGCATTTCTTTTTTCCGCGAATCAAAAATTTTGTAATATTACTTCCATTTGATTTTTCATCCATTCACCTAAATAATATATATATATACCCTGTATTGCTATATCACAAGGTTTTGTGTCATTATTGACATCATCAGTCTCACTAGGCGAAGTTTTCAAGCCGAGCGACAATTTCCTTACAGATCAGTTGTACTGGACTTTTGCCGATTGGCGATTTACAGGAAATTCAGAGAGAAGGAAAGAGCGAATTGACATTTCATCGGTGGTAGCGAAAGCGAACGTACAGCCCAAGTTCCATGCTGGCCCCGTGCTAGTGTGCCTGCTGGGCGGCATCTAGCTCGGCAAACTCCTTGGCCACCTTGTAGATGTAGAGCAGTCGATCGTGGAGCTCGGCCGTGCAACCAAAGTCGCGAAGGTCGTTCAGCCAGTAGCTCGAGGCACGCCTCTCGCCGTCGATGTACGTAACGAGGTAGCTCGCCACGTTGGCGCCTGCTCGCGTTTGCTGCTGCTGCTGCGGCCCCAGCGACACGATGAGCTTCGTATGATCTTCAAAGAAGTTCATCTGCAGCAGCGGCACGTTCAGCTCCATCACGATGGCCTTGCTAGTGCGCAGCCAGCGGCGCATGAGGGGCACGTGGCTGCTCTTCGACGAGCGCCGACTGCTGCTGGCTCCTTGGCCTTCGTCGCGCTGCGCTGTCACCTCGCCGCCTAGAATAAAAGATACATTCAGCTGATGCTTCTTTGTAATATATATAGCTGCTGTTTGATCATTTTCCAGCCTTCACATAGCAAGTTCTGCTCAATTCTTAACTTTGCAGAAGTATGTCTAAAAAACTATTTATAAAACTTGAAGAATACTTTTTTAATAAATATAAAATTATTTTATTATTGGTCTGACAACGCGCCATTCAAGTCAATTTACAAAAAAAATGTTTCCTTGGCAATGAGTTAGAATGCGTTTTACTGCCTTAATTTAATTTAACACTATATTTGTATGACTTCATTTTTCTTTCGTGTTCTTCGTTGTCAAACTATACTCTATTGAAATCTTTCAAATAGTTTTGAAACCAATAAAAAATTTACCTTCAAAAGTTTTCTGGAAATTTTAAAAAATTTAACACAGTTAAAACACGTTAGAATTTTTCTTAGTGAAAAATTACACTGTAGCTTGATCTGAGAGATTGAAAGGAAATTGCATGTCGACCGATATGAAATAAGCTAGTACAAAGTAATAGTTAAAAAATTGTTAAACTTACCTTCGGTCAGATGTTTATCCATGTAATCGGTGAAATGTCGAAGTAGTTCAAGTTTTTCTTGCAAGTGTGCAGGGACATTCCGTTCCCGATTGTATCGCGTTACTTCGTCGTCTGTCGTCATGTACTCCACTCGTCTAGAAGTTAAAAGAAAATATGTGACTTTTTTTTTATTTATATAGTACTAGTGTAATAACTGATAAGCAACTCTTGATTGTTTATTCAATGCGAAAATTTGTCTAAAAAATAAAACAGAACTCCCACTGATTGTTTGGCGGTAAATACAGCTATGCGAAGGAAAATGCCTTCTTTCACAGGAAATATCCAAGAACTGCATTGTTAAGCACACGAGAGAAAGAGTAAAAACATTATGAAAAAAAAACAATGAATACGAATGCCTGTCTTAATGTATGCTAATAAGCCTGCGCGGATAGCCGAACAAAGCCAAACAGTGCTATCCAAAAGAAATGATGAAAACAACATAATGCCATGGCTTTAAAATGCATACGCGCGCTCGTATATATATGACGTTGTATATCATCATCCTACTTCGAAAATGAATACGCGTGTGCTAATAACAATAATTGCACCGCGCGAAACCTGAACCCTTCGCGCGTGTATATACCGCTCTAGAATCGCGTGTGTTGAACGTCGCTGTTATATACAAGTGCGCCGGCGAGTCTTTTAGAAAAATCGGAGTTCAGCCTAATAATTTCGACGTTATAATGATTTACTTAATGCAACGTAATTGAAGTAGGCCTGCTATTTTTGTAGACAGGGTATTTAGAAGCAAAATAATAATAGTAATTAAATACAGATCGCATTGTTTGAATTGAAGCTTGTTAAAATGTATAAACATAATTTTTTTTAAAAAACGGGAATTTCGAAGAGTCTGACCTTCTATCGTGAGTGTAGCTCATCTTGGTGCTGTCGTTGAAGAGCACGCCGACGGACCTGTCAGAGAGCTGGAAGGCCAGTCCGTACTTGTTGGAGTAGTCGATCCACTTGGTGACGAAGAGGGGCGCGTAGTCCTCGACGAGGCCCGGGTTGAAGCGGGGCCTCAATCCCTTAGCCGTCGTTGCCAGGCATTCCTCCAGCGCCCGGCTCATGAGCAGGCTCTGCGTCGCGCCGACCAGGGCGACCGCGCCCTCCTCGTCGGCCATGGCCAGCGGCTGCTTCTTGCGCGCCTCGAGGCACAGCACGCTGCTGATCCGCTGCCGGAACCGCGGCAGCTTGGGCAGCCGCCAGCTCGCGAGCCAGCTCGCCACCTTCTTCTTCTTCGTCTTGCTCTTCTTGCCGTCCTGGGACTTTTGCGACTGCGGCTGGGCCTGCTGCGCCGGCTGGCTGTGCGGCTGAATCTGCTGCTGCTCGTGCGGGCTCATCTGCAATAAACGTCCCGTTCATTTCCATTTTTATTAACCGAGCCATTCTCATTCAAATAACCCAACCCAAGCTATTTTCAATTCTACTTTTCCACAGCGTTATGGAATACGGCAATATATAAAAACGGATGAACTGTTCGAGGTATTGCGCGAGTAGAGGAATGCAGGGGGCAAAGAGCAGCGATTGCACGGTAAAAGTTTGCAGCGCGCGATTCGACGAAAGCCAAGCTGGTAATCCGAGATTAGCAAGTCGTAATACTCACCGAGCCGAGGTTGTGCTGAGCGGGCGGATAGGTGACGGTTGTCGAGAGCGCGGAGACCCTCTCGAGCAGCGAGAGCCGCGGCGCCTGATAGCAGCAGCTGTCGGGCAGCGTCGTCGGCACGTACTCGCGCGTGAGGTACGGGTGCTCCTTGACGAGCTCGAGGGAGGGCCGGAGCTCCGGGTTGGGCTGCAGGAGCCAGCGCACGAGCTCCTGGCCGGCGCGCGTGGCCGTCGTGTCGTCGAGCTCCTTGTAGCGGTGGTTGCAGATCAGCGAGTAGGTCTCCTTTAGAGTGGACGAGTCGAATGGGGGCTGGCCGACGAGGAGGGCGTACAGGATGCAGCCCAGTGCCCAGACGTCGGCCTCGTAGCTGCAGGATTGCTTGAACAGCACCTCCGGGGCGATGAAGTTCGGCGTGCCGCATATTGTCCTGTTGGCAAAGATATCACCCTCTTTGTATGTTCACCCTTTTCTCCGCGCGTATACCTTCGTGCGACTCAATAAAATGTGTGCAAATGTGGAGAAAATGATAACTATGCAGCGGGTCAGTTTTGCCGACGGTTAAATAACTGGCAATTCGCCTATACGTCAATCGTAGTTTCTTTACCAACAAATATTCATGGAAAATGTTTACGACCTCGTGAAGCTCCGTAATGAAAATAAAAAGCAACATAAACAGCGCAGTTACAGCACTAGTCGTTTTCACGAGTATAACGCTACGCCCGCTATACGTAACGCGTTACTTAACAATTACTTAAGGAAAAAGGCCATAGAGGAATTCATACGCGCACAGACACTTTAAATGTCCGTCATTACTCATTTGGGCGTGCGGATTGTCTGCATAACGGTCACGCGCGGACTGCCCCGACGATTTTATCTATAGGATGAGTTACAGTTAAGAGCGGCTGTAAATTATGCAGGCAAATACGGGCAAATGCATGAATCAGTGCTGAGCGAAGCTCGTCGCTATACGTCAATATAGCGGTGACGAGGCGGCAGCGACGGCGGCGCGTCCGCTCGACGTCACCGATGAGCTGCCGCGCCGCCTCCTCGTTTTCCGATACAAAACTACGAGGAAAAAAAAATTAGTACCGCGTATATAAATAAATGGCTAAGGTGATCCCCGGAACGTTCAATGTCGCCATTGAGCCCAGGTCTATGTTTAATGCGCTAAAAATATTAAACTATTTAATCGATATTCCAGCGGTACTTGCTGTACCCAGAGTTTATCTCGTTTGTGTCGCGGATGTGTTACTTACCAAGCGCACGCTCCCTGCGAGCACTGCATCGAATACCGTTAATCTCTTTATGAAGAGAGATTATGTAATCGCTACGAGTTTTCGTGAGAATGCAATTACAAAAATTTATCGGAATTTATTAGGTGCTCGTAATTCGTCAGTTCGCCGTGAAAATAACGATTGATTGCGGTTAAACAATGAGGTATATATTAAAGTCAATATATTATAACTGCTGCAGTCATATAAATGTAACGACGATAAGTGCTTTGCCATATTATATCACAATATTTTCTAAATTACCTGCGCAATTACCATTAACATCTATCACGATAATGATCATGTATTAATGAACGTCAAAATAGAGTCCAGTAAGAACTATGTGGATGAATTGTTCAAGTTCGTTCGATGAGTAATGGAGAAAAATTGAGGACGGAGAAGGAGAGATATTCGGAAGGGTTGAGAAAGAAGAGAAAAATAAAATGTTTGAAAGAAAGCCAGCAGTCGAAACTTACACTCTGCGCCGCTGGCCGTCGGGCTGGGTAGCCAGGCCGAAATCCCCAATCTTGACGATCATCCTCTCGGACAGGAAGACGTTGCTCGGCTTGAGGTCGCGATGGATGACCTTCTGGGAGTGGATGTACGCGACTCCGGTGACCATTTGCCTCATGTAGTAGCGGGCCTCGGGCTCCGTGACATTACCCCGGTACTTGAGTACGTGCACCAGACTCTGCGAGCAGACAACAAAGAGGGGGGATGGATGAGAAAGGGAAGCAAGTCGGCGGCTGCTTCTCCCGAACGAGGAGGAATCCGTCCGAGTTCCGCTCCTCTTCTTGGAATCCGCCCAACGCGGCCGCGGGCCATTCTTTACGATTTCCCTCTGCTCCTTTTTTTACGTCTTTTTTCTCTCCTTCGCCAGCGCCAGCCGCTCGGATTCACGTGCGCAGTTAGCGGACCATTCGTCGCGCCGGGATTATATAGGTAGGTTGAGAGAGGCTTGGAAGAGCAGATATTAATGCGACTCGGGCCGATCGCCCGTTGCCACTCGCCAAATAAACTTCGGCCGTGCAGCGTTCGCAAAACTCTTTTAAAAATCATTTTTAAGGGGGCTTTTACGCAGCCAAATCTCCCCTACTGTAATAAGATGTCAAACGAGCTGCTCAGCGCACTTCGATGTGCTTTTTTACGCTTGCCGTAATTTTCCTACTTGGAGAACGACGACAGTATCCATATAAAAATTTATATTTTTCAATTACGTTATTTGATCTTTATTACTCGTTAAGTACCGTAGATGCATCGTAAGCATTACTGTTTTACCTTTACTTCTCGAAGAAATCGAAAATGAACATTGCTCTTTTCCCATTACAATATTGGTAGCTTCACAAACGTAAGGAGCATAAAGAACCGAAACAGTTTGTAAAGTAGTAAAACTACTGACTTTTTATGACCTGGCTTTTTTGAAAGTCTGATTCTTACGTTAAAATGTAAATAGGAGTTCGACGCTATTACATATACAAGGGGTATTTGGGTGTGTGTGTGTGCTCGCGGTGGCAATGACCTTTATTCCTATTCAAGTCCGGTTTTTGGATGATTTTCGGAGACCCTTGCGTATCTTTCATCTATATTCTCAGACGAGCCAGGGATGTTACCAAGAAGGCTAAAGATGTAACCATCTTACGAACGCTCGACTGCGGTCTAATTTTATGCAGAAATTAGTGTAGTAATTGAAGCGTAAACTAGTATCAAATTTAAATATTCGATGCCAGGCTTACTGAACACTAGCCGGTTCGAAGCTAATAATTTAAAAAAAAAGATATGTACGTATTTCATCAAGTTGAAAACATTTATAATAAATATTATTCGATCAGCTATAATGTATATAGGCCAAAAATTTTCGAAACTTTGCATACTTGTTTTAAAAGGAATTACACAAGGGATACAGCGCATTACATTGAAGTTATTTAAACTTCATTCGATTATCGAGGAGTTTATATAGGTATGATGAGTCAAAGTCAGAGGACCGTTATTTTCGTTCAAGTTGTAAAAATTCTAGTTCTATAAGTCAGGTATTAAAAATAACGTCTCGTGAAAAACTGCTGTGAGCATATAAAAATAAAAGGTTTAAAAAGAATTATGTAAGTCAACTTGTTTTAGAGTTTGCACGGTTACATTTCAAATTGTGGCAAAATGGTCTTATTTATCGCCTTACTATTCAAATACAATAGAAATTTATCTTTAAAATTTATTACAGGACGGTTCGAGACATGCGGTATTCATAGCTGAATAGCAGAAAAAGTCAAAAAGGTCCACCTGCTAATAGAAAGTTATAAGAGACAACGCAGCCGGGCACATTCTATCTGAATTTATGAGATCCTTGCACCTGGGTATATTTTACCGAGTATATATACGTATAATGAACGAGACGGTGGCTATTTACTTTTAAGGCATGCGCGTATATCCGCGTGTCTAATGTCTATTATCATGGCTAGATCCAGTGGACTTTACTTTTATATTTTAAATCAGACTATTAATTTGGTTGTTCACTTATCTCTTAAAATATATTACAATTAATGTTCAAAAACATATAGTAAATTCGTTAAAGTTTATCTAAAGCCAACGGAAATTCAGAACCAGGAAGTGTATTGCAACAGTTTTTGATTCTAAAAATAGTTCTAGCTCGACTGCCACATCAAAGCGAATGAGAAAATTTAGCACTGCTTTCCGCGGAAGCAGAAAGTATCGACCCTGCGCTCGCAATAAGTTTGGCACTGAACTTTGTAATGAATCGCCAGTTTGACTGTAAAATACGATAGTTATTTATTGAACAGAAAAAATAAACGAAAGCTGTGTTCTTTACGAGCATGGTTGCTTGTCGATTCGATATTTTTAAACATATTTCCCACTTCGAGTATTATTTTAATCGATTAGCTGTAAAAGCCCTGGCAGCCGTAAGCCACTAAACAAACTGAGCGATCTATCCTTTCATCGCAGAAATCTATTCGACGGGGGGCGCTGAAAGGGTCTGCATCGGCGGGCTCGTTAGTTGCGGCAGAAAAATCATTCTCTCGAAAAATCCCTCGGCTCGAAAGCTCGCTCTTCTCAGCTTTCACGCTGCGCTCGAGAGAGGGAGAGAGAGCCTGCGCCACGAGAGCGCATATAAATTCAGAAAAAAATACCGCCTATATACCATCTGGCTTTTCAGTTCACGCGGCCGCGAGCGGAATGTTAAAAAAAGCATTCCGCAGCTCGGGCGCGCGAACGAGAGAGAAAGAGAAGAGAGAGAGCGTGTGCGCGCGTAAAAAAATAGTTCATTGGACCGTGACGAGGAAGTGCATTCTGGCGAGGTTGAGAACGCGCGAACGAACGGCCTCGTCGCTATCTTTCTCTCTCTCTCTCTCTCTTTCTCATAGCTCAATATATATATACAAGTATACTGCTATGCGACCGGTCGCGGGCTCGCGTGGGCGGTCGTCTCTCGAATGAGCGGCTGCGGCTGCCGATCGCGGCGGTACTTTATTTCGGGAAACGGTTCGCGTGCCGCCTGCAATTATTACGCGCACAGTCCGAGGTATTACACGGCGAATAACTGTCGCGTTTTTCCTCATCGGCGCGCGGGTCAAGGTCGTAAAAACGTCGCCGAACCGGAATGCGGACCGCCACGACCTCGCGCGCAATCCGCCGAGCGGCGAGCGCGTGAGGGTGTGTGTAGCCTCTGCACGCGCGAGTTTGAAAAAAGAGGCGCTGCGCAGTGCAGGAGAGAGATAGGCAGGAAGGAGGACGTAAAAACTGCTGGGGAGAAAGAAAGGCTCGAGCGCGGGAAAATTATTGAATTTCTTCCCTCAAGACCGAGCTCCGCGATGATCTTTACGAGATTGGCTGCCTTTTTGTTCCTCGCGCGCGTGTGGGATTCGTCCCGAGCGCAGATAATCGCTGAATTTCCTTGGGCTTTTTTTATTGAGCTTAAATAACCCCGGCGACGTCACTCCGCTACATACGCGTGCGTGTAGCTCGCTGCTGGCGGTGGGCGACGTGCGGGTAGTTTTTCGAAGGCGGCTAATTTCTTTCGCCGGCGCAGACGCGAGCAAGTAGTTATTCCATAAAAATGAAATTATTACGTCGTAAATGATATAATTACGAGCAGGTTTCGTGCGCGCGCGCGTGAGAGGAAGCAGTTTCTGCGGTGTGGACCTGTGCATGTGAGCCTTTCGAAGTGATTTTTCTGGTTTCGTCTTTCAATGCGTCGTCGGTCCACGCCCATGCGGATGTCGCGTGAAAGGAGCACGTTTCTGCGGTAGCAACAATTGTACGCTTATGTTATTGTCAGAAGATTGAGCGGTCGAAAGGAATGGCTTCCATTAAGCAGCGAAATATTGCTCGAAATGTATGGAAAAGGTTTAAAAGTAAGCGTAACCTTTGCTTGAGCATTATTTTAGTATCGAGTGAAACGAATAAATGAAACAGGCACGTATTTTCATAGAAATTGTCAGGTACATATTGGAATAAGTATTACGCATAAACGCGCAAACAAAAACATTAAAACGGCTTTTTCTACCTTTGTACTCCACTATTTTACGATGCTATGAAAATAAGAATACAGTATTAGGTAAAACTTCTATATATTTTACATCTCTTGGAATTTATGAATACTTTACGATACCTTAAAAGTAAACTTTAAGCGACATAAAATCAAACAGTTTCAAATGAAATTCGCGCAATAAAAATATTTTAAACTTTTCTAATAAAGACCAAATTCGAAAAGTCAATTATAAACATAATATTATAAACTATTACTACAAAAAGATCTTGATGGGTATGAAAATTTGAATACTTTTTCAAAAAATACAACTGGATGAGACGTAAATATGTTTCGTTTAGGTATTCGGTAGCCGGTAATGCATTTAATACATATTTTACTTTATATAATATGCTTCATTATTTATTACAGTCGTATAGTAACTGGGTTGTAAAAGGACGTAGGAGGAGGCAAAGCCACAAGCGATTTTATAAAGTATTTTACTTTTATCAAGCGTGGTATATTGTATACCTATATTTTATACGGCAAACTGACTTTTATTATGCAAATTTGTGGATTTTTTAGTTTAAATAATTTTTATTTTCATGAGTCTGATTTGATTTAATATTTAGCACGGTCTTGAAATTATATTCCCAGACTATATAATTGAATTTATTACCAGGCTATTTTCATGGGTATAAAAAGTTAATGTACCTAATGCGTTGCTTCCCTATATAAAGTTTGGCAATACACTGAATCTTCCAGTTATGCACTCGTAAATCTAAGATAAAATATGGTTTGTTTGTATACAACTATAAGAGACGATGTTTTTAGAAAGTAAAAAGTTAACGAGCTGATAATAATGTATGCGATGACATAGAATTTATAGCGGATAAGTCCGGGCATATAAGAAAGGAGCGCGAACGCGAATGGGATCGTGACGCAGCGAGCGCGCGCAATATTGCGATCGAAAAGCAGGATGTAAGAGAGCCATTTACAGATGGATAGCGAGATTTATACCTTTTTCGGACAGGCTTCCAGCAGCATGTATACGTTCAGGCTGTCCTCGAAGTAATGATGCATCTGCACGACGTTTACGTGATTCAGCTCCTTGTGAATCATGATTTCGCGAGCGATCTGCCATAGAGAACAGACAAAGGTAACTGGTTATTCTCAATGTTGCTGCACAGCTGTTCTGCCGGCCATTATAACGGCTCCTTTTCTTTTTTACCAAATTTTCGCCCTGATGCGCGCCGAGATAAAACAGTATAGTGCAATCAGCGGCACGCAACGAGCTTTTGTTTGATAACTATCGCCTTCGCGGGCTTTATCAATATTAATGTTTTACACCAACCTTCTGCATATGGATCTTTTGCATCTGGTGCTTTGGAATTATTTTACAAGCGTACGGCTTCCTCGACGCGATGTCTGTGATGAGGTACACTTTGGCAAATCCACCCTGGAACAATAGAAAGCATTTTTCCCTTCTGTTATCAATAGTTTTATCTACTTATAATATTGTACGGTGGATGTACAAAGGAGAGGTGACGAATAAATCGCACGATGATAAGAAAAGCTAGGATCAGGTATAAATTTTATCAAATGCTCGAAATATTTCATACGAGATCATTCTTTCATAGAATTAATCGTAGGAGCTTCTACTTAAATTATGAATGACGCGAAATTCATTTCTTCAAACCGATAAAAAGTACTTTACGCAGCGATAAATTTTTACAACCTTCGACTTAACCCTCGTAAAATACAGCCACGAGCCGTTGACCCGAATTGCCGTACCCTCTTTTATTTATATTTTATCCGCGAACGAATGACCCCAACAAGGTATTTTATGAACGTAAACATTCCCTTGAATCTGTGAATATTTTATGGAGAAAATAAACAACATGAAAATAATGAGACTCAGCAAGTCTTAGATGGATGTAAATAATAATTACCGTATAGTAATCACAAACATTAGTTACGATGGTACGAGGAAAGAAGAGAATAGTGGTGTGATATATTTATGAAATTGAGAAAGAGACATTTATGATAATTTTTACTAATTCCACAGACATCCTTGGGTTATAAAAAGGCAAAGGCAACATTTTAATAATAACTTCTTGATACTTTGTACATACGTAAGCTGTAGGGTCAATTTGTGAGTATTATTGATAAATTAGATTATTGAAATAGGATACGTCCGTATGTAAAAATACCTCCAGCACTTTTGAACCACATGACATCACTCTTCGTTTGAGGAAAAAAAAATCTGAAAAGTTTGCGACGCAGTAGAACCGCCATCAATCTATAAATCATTCCCACATACACATAGTCGTGCGTGGCGTGTCCGCGCTTTCCCATGAAGGCGAAAGAAAAATACCCGCACGAGAATAATTGACACGCGAGGCCACGAACGAAGTCGCGCAGAGAGAAAAAAAGGGGGCCGCACAATCGGCAGAGAGCCACGCATATAGTGCTGCGCCTCTACGCATCGCGCCCGCATGACAAAAGCATCTTTTCAACGGTGCAGCTTGCATATCTCGCATTAAACGGTGTTAGGGGAGCGACGGAGCAGCGAATCGAAATAGGCGGCAGTCCCCCCTAAATCAGCCGCGCTCACAACTCCGCCGCGGTATATTTTCGAAAAGGCCGCGTCGCGCTGTGCTTGCGGGCCGCGCGCCAAGCATCGGAAAGTCGAAAATAAATATATAGACGGGCCGCAGTGGCGGGGGACGTTAGGACGCATCTTGAGCTCAAGCAGCGTTCGGGGGGATTGCGCAAAGAGTCGTGCGCGCGTGTAGGCACGCGTCTGCGCTAGACGACGAGTCGGCGACGACGATCGACGGGCTTTTGGCCGGGCACCGAGACGACGATGACTCTCTTGTACGCGCGAGCTAGAGACCGGATGGTAATTAATCGCGGACGAATATTCGCTGAGGTTACGCATTCAAGGTGAATGAGCGCGCGGCTGCGGCGACCGCAGACAGTACGACATTTTATGCATCGCCGGCTGATTATTTTCGCAAGCTCCGCTCTTTGTATGTATAAACGCAGGCCGGCTCGTGCGAAGTACGAGCATTTTTTTACCGCCTGTTAGACGCGCCGCAAGTCGCCTTTGCCAGGATACGGAGAGACAGCGACGATACCCACGCGCGTAATTAACTGTGTGTATAAATGCCGCTGTAATTGAATTATAAAAGGCGTCCGTGATGTGTATTTTAGGAAGTGGTTGGAGAAGCCACTAAATCTGCGACGCAAAATCGAAATTTCTTTAAAAATAAAAACGGCATCCGAAAATAAACGCGTGATCGTTTTCAAGCTTCAAGAAAAACTTGTTTGCATCGTTTGTGTTCAATATATTAGGTTTTTTAATGTTTGGAATAGGCACATGCGAGTTTCAAAACAATCACCAACAAAATTAGCATTTCAAATAAGCTCTTACAAATCTTCGAAAAATCTTCAATTTAAATCAGTCTTTTAACGATAGAATCTATTTAACATTATGTAACAAATTTTATTTTAAACTAAAACAAAGTTTCAACATTACCATCTATGATAGTTGTTAGTTCACAGAACGAGCAATAAAAAAGTTTGAGGGTTTCTACACGGCAGGCGCGGTATTAAAATACTCTCAGAACAATACCTGCTGTGTATACATAGAAAAGCTCGGAATGATAAAGTTGTATGGGTCCCGCGAGCCAGTTGTACTTGAATGGCTGTTGTATACAGCTTTTCGTACAAGTCATTCGGTACTCGTCATAAAAATCCCAAGGGGTATACAAAGTACAGGCATTTATTGAAAAGCAGCTACATATGATCTCTCGGTTAGAAAAGGGGCATTGTCAGTGGCGCACAAAGAGGAAGAGGGGGAGAATGGCGGCCTGCTCTCTCACCTTGCCCAAGAGCTGGCCCTTGACGTAGGCGTTGCCGCGCTCGGCGTCGACGACGTAGTCCGTCTCGGACTCGGCCGCCGGCAGCCAGTTGTTCCACCAGGCCGTCGACGGCCCGGCCGCCAATCCGTTCGCCCGGCTCTTGACTATAGCGTTCCTCGGCCTCCTACTGCCGCCGTTGCCGTTGCTCGTCGTTGTGGTCGTCGTCGAGCTTGGCGGCCCGGCCAGCCGCGTCGACGACGAGACGTCCACGTACGCCCCGGAGCTCGGGGTCGAGGACGATGACTGACTCGCGCTGCTCGGACTGCTCAGCGGCTGGTTCTGCGGATCCCAATCGTAATCGCACGGTTATTGTTATTCGTGTACAAAGCTATCGTGGATATTACGTAGCTCTATTAGGCTTGAGTAGATATCTGCATAGTGCAAATATTTATTATTTTACCAGATCTGGTATTATCGTTAGTTTCGACAATATACGCATGTACGGATAAACTTTGATGTATTCGTTCTAGCATGTAGACTAGCTAGATTTAATGAGCCATTAGGGTGGCTACCTATGGTTCGAATGATAGCTGAGTGGACTTTTTCCGATGTGCACGAATGATAAGTTTGATTTAAAAAAAGTTTTGATAAAATGGTTACGATGCTTACCTGATGACTGTGATGATGCAGCAGCTGCTGGGGGACGACCTGTAGCTCGGTGCACGAAGTCTTCGCTTGGCTATGAGCTGGCGGTTTAGCCGGGTACCCCGGATGCGATGAGTAGGACGTCTCGGACTCGAGGGGCGCCGACGAACCATAGCCGATGCTCCCGGTCTCGGTGCAGTCGCTGCGACGTCGCGTTCGCCGCAGGTAGCTGCTGGTAAGCGAGGCCGGGGGCGGCGGGCTCTTCTTGTCGCGCTCATCGGAGAGCCGGAGTGACGACGAGCCCGAGCTCTGCTGGTCTGTCGAGCTGCGAGATCCTGGAAGCAAACGGATCAACGTGCAAGTGGCTTGTTTCAATTGCAAGATTTCTTCTACCGCGAACAAGCTAATAACCGAACGGCTACCTGACTATTGTACAATATCGGTTAAATTTTCGGCATAGTAGACATGATAGAAATAATGGCTATAAAAAGAGGTACGAACCGTTAAAATTCTTCTTCTTATTTCTATAAAAAAAAGATCCAGAACGAGAAAAGTTTTCCTAGTCACGAAAGTACCTAGTTGCAATGAAGGAAGTGTTTTTGTCCGAAGAAGCAGATTAGAGAGGGAAAAAGCAGTCTATTACGTCAAGTGGAAAGAAAAAATTACAGATGAAACCGGACTAACCCGCAACATTCATACCGTTAGCCCAATACGAATGGTCAGGAGCTGCTCATTTGGTGAGACACCAAAGGTATACTCTATAAGTTTCTCTCAAGCCGAACGAAACGTTGATTGACGATTGCTACCGTAGGCAATTCTTCCTCTTAAATGAGGAAATTCATGGAAAGGTTCAGGCATAGATACTACTGAAGGATGAAAATTCCCGCGTGACGTAGTGGTTTTTCTCCTTTTCAATATAGATAATGAAGATGCCGTACGTAGAGTATCGTCAAATTTAACACTACATCCGGCACTAGATTTTACGCCTCTCATATTAGTTTTTCTTTGCAATCACTATTTCTTCTTTTATCTATTAAAATACCATTTAAGAATCGAAAAAAAACTAGTTTATTGATATATGCAGAATACAATCTCGAATTATTTGCGTTTACATTTACTTTTTCAATGCCAAACTATATCTCAAACTCTCTTTCAATAAATCGTAGAAAATGTTGACACAATAATAATACTATACTATTACTATACTGTAATAATGTTGCAAAAACAAGAATATTTTTATTTTATTTTCAATGGTCATTGATCTTTCCAATCACTGATACTGATATTTATCTTGAATATATCCATTCCTGAAATCGTTTTACTAATCAACACTATCATGTTTGCTTTAAATTCAACTTTACGTTTTACAGTTAAAATCTATTGAAGTAAGCACATTTATCAGATTTATCTATTAATATATATTTTTTTAAAAAGATAAAAAATTATTCAATTTTTCAAATATATTTAAAAACAATCGATTTTTTTAATTTGTGAAATTCACAAATACATATATTTATAGAATTAATGTGAAGGCATATCTTGGAAAATATCATTATAAAAATGCTTTGAAATCTTACGTAAATGTATTCGCACAGTATAAATCACTATTAAAGCAGCTAATTATAATTACTTAAAACAATGAACACCTTAATTTTTGTACAATACGAATGCGCATGGAAGGCAAAGTTTTGATCTTTTATTATGTTGTTTGTAGCAGGAACTGGCAGCAAATACACAATGGTAATTCGAATACGGCAACTAATCGTGTTTGCCCGCGGCTACTCACCGCGCACGTGCATACAAGAGGTTTAAGATTTATTCATTCTTCTAAATATCATAATATAAATTTCATTGGTTCACTTATTCTGTACTTTCAATTGCATAATATATTATGAAAAAAGTTCGTGCATTTGGTATGTTATTGTTATTTTAAACACTAACGTTTTAATTGATAAATTTTAATAGAAAAATCTTTAATTACAATCAAAAAGATTTTTAAAAACAATCATTTCTGTTACTCAATAAATGAAGAATCATGAAAATTTTCTTCCCATTTCCAGATTGGGTGACTGTGAATTTATATTTTTAATATACTTTTGCTCAATAAATATGTATTTTTTTTATAACTTGTAAAATATTTTCTAGATAAAGTATAATAAGACATAAACATCAATTAAGTAGTTTTGTAACTATTATTTTTGTAAAATAATCAAACTAAAAATAATTTTAAATTAGCGAAAGACGTAATGTGTGAATAAGTACAAGATTGAAAGAGAAACCTGTACTTCTACTTGTATCGTAGACAAAAGCGTTTCCAGGTATCTATTAGTCATTACTTCGTGTGGTTAACTGTGATTCAACCCGTTTAATTCACATTGTTTTCACTGGCATATACTTTTACTTTTCTCCACGTGTATTTTACGTAACATAGCTCATTACGTTAATCATATTATTTTATAAAGGAATTAATAAATTTTCGATATCATAATAGCTTTTCACATAAAAGACGCAAATACGCTACATTTGTGTACAGGAAGTAAGCTATAATCACCTGTCGATTATCGTTCGCGTATGTTATATTTAATTTTAATTTTAGCAGAAGAGAATTAATAAGAATAATAAATATATTTTCAATTGCGAACATCAATTTAATAACTAAAACATCGATCTTCGACATACATTACGTTTAAGAATGCGATTGACATTTATAATTTAAACAATGCAATTAATCTAATTTTAGATAGAGTTGTACGTGCGAGTAAATGTAGTTGCAATGTAAATTAAAAATAATCAACTATAATCATAAAGTTATTCACTGCATAAACATCTCATTGCTTTTTCTTACGATCGTTAATCTTATAATTATCTGTTATGTAGACGTAAATTATAATATTTTTAGTAAAAAAACTAACAAATACTCCTTTTGTCAATGAATAAAAAATAATTTTTGTCGTAAACATTATCTCTTTCATGTAGAAAAGGCGCTTTAAAAAGATTAACGGTTTAACGGTTAAACAGCTGACTAGATAGCACAGATAGGTCTTTAAGGGATTACACGGTCGATTTGAAACTAAACTTAAAAATTTGAAAACTCGAAAATCGTTTATAACGTGGTTCCACGCTCCAGTAATTTTAAATACCAAAGCCTGTGATCGGAAATCCTAATTACGTGCTAGATATAATCCTTTAGAATATTTTAAAATTCCGGGAAAGAAATGAAATTCTTCATGACTTAAATTGATAATAATATAAATGAAAATAATATTTCAACTATACTTGTTTTAATAACGATTAATTATTAGGAATTCTATGAATGGACTAATAATATTTCATATATCTTTCACGTATAAATTTCTGAATCACTGGGGTTGCGTGGTTTCTGTAATTAACTATTCAATCAAGATCCATGTAAACTTGATTTCCATTTGGTCAGTGAAATTGAACGTTGCCATAGGGAATACGTATTCATCATGACATCGCGCCAACATAATACGATGATTTAGCATTGTGGTATTACAGTGTAACAATTATCAAAGTACAGGAATCCATTTAGCAAAACAAACGGACGATTAAACAAAATAACGTTTACGTACAATTTCAATAAAGTTAGAAGCACTTTGACAGTTGGTCAATTCCGTAATCAAACACGTATATACACACAATACACTATATCGGTTAATTTGAAATTGAAAATGTATAGCAACGCCATTGAATAGGAAATATTCGCGCCAGACTCGGCATTGTCACTGAAAAAAAATGTGAAATCGAAAAGGAGTAATGATCCAGTATTGACGAGCGAATCGCCGAATTTCATCGAAGACAAGAAGAAAAACAAGCACGCAGAGGCGCGCAGAGCCGTTTGTAGCGCGCTCCTAAACGACAACAAAACAAGCATCATCGGCCTCTCACCTGCGATCCTCGGCGGGCTCGGCGGCTGCGCTACGTCCGCGGACATGTTTCTCCTCTCTCCTCTCCTCGCACTGGCGGAACTGCTCCTCCCCGCTCGCTTCTGCAGGCGACACACACAGAAAGCCACACACACACTCGCGCACGCACGCACTGCGCTGCTCCGGGCTTCAGGCCGCGCCTCGCGGGATCATGTCGCTCTCGGTCGCTGGTAAACACCGCACTGACTGGCGACGGAGGGGAGCGCGCGTTGCTCGCAAGCGAGAAGGCTGGGCGAGCGCGCGCGCACGCTCTTCCTCCGCTATCGACCGGCGCGCAAGCTCTCCCTCTGCGGCTTTCCGCGGAGCTTTCGTCGCTCCTTTGACGCGCGTTATTCTTGCCTCTCTCTCCTCTCCGAGCCCCGCTAAAATTAATAAGCCGCAAGGTCGGCCGCGGCGTCTCTTCTCTCTTTTGGGATTTCTCGAGGCGCACGCGTGCGCGCGAGTGGCACTCGACCTTCCGCCCGCGCGGCTTTATCGTCGGGGCTGCTCGGTCGCGGCCAGCGCACCGGTCGGCCCGTCCATAATGGCCTGGCGCTCTTCGACTTCTTCTCCTTCTCCTGCTGGCCTTTGTTTTGGCCCCCGGCGGCGCTGCGGCCGTGGGAACCGAGAGCGAGAGCAGCCTCCGAAATTATCGCCGGCGCAGGTGCAGCGGCCCTCCCATCTTCCTCTGCACTTTCTCCGCCGCTACTGCCCGGACCGCATCCGCCCTGTCGCCCGACTACCCCTTCGAATTCCCTCGTCTTATCTTGCTCCCTCCTGGCGCACGTGCACGCGGCGGCCTATCGATTGCGCGCGCAGGCCCGCGGACTCGCTGTGTGTCGTAGACTCTGGCGACGATGCGTGTGCGCACGGTGCGCGCAATCTCTCTCTCTCTCTCCCCCGGGAGAGCAGGAGTGCAGAGCGAGAGGGACCGCGACGCACGACACACGCCGAGCCTCGCGACGAACTGCAGAGCGGCGGCGCCGCCGCCAGCCGATATATGCTTCTCGACTCGCTCCCTCTCTTTCTCTCTCTCGCTTCTCGTTCTCGGCCGTATTCGCGCACACCGGCGAGGCTCCCTACTCCTCTTGCGCTGCCTACTGCTGCTGCTGGCGTTTCTCCCACTCTGCTTCGCCTCCTCCGGGTGTGTGTGTGCACTCGCTCGGCGTGGTGTGCGCGCACGCGGGGTTACTTACCTTGGGCTTAGGTGTGCGGGCTAATTTACGCCCGGTGCGCGTACGTACTTGCGAGCGGGGCTTTTTTAAAAGCCACTTCTCCGCGTGCGCGCACCGCGAGTTTAGGCTGGCAGGCGGCAACCGCGCGGAGCTTCTTCGTTTTTTCCCCCTCGAGGGCGAGAGATCTTAGTCTTATTGCGCGAAACTGGGCTGAATGAAGCGGGTAAACTGGTTTTACCGTACCGCGATGCTTCTTCAAGAAAAATGAGTGGGAAAGTCATTGGGGTTTGAAATACGCGTGCCGAGGTTGCTGTTTGCTTAATACAAACATACGTGAGGTGTTTCGACGAAACGTACGTAGATTTTGGGAAAATACGGCGTAAACTAATTCCAACCGCCTTCAATAAACTTGTTGGCGTTATGTTTTCTTATTCAGTAGGCTCATACACGTTTATTATAATTAATACATTTTAATTGAAAATCCTTTAGGATTCAACATTAACGTGCGTGTAAAAGTCAATTCGACCGATGATAAAAACGTTGGTATAAAAATTATTATCCAAAATTTTATAGCCTTCTTTACTGCGTTAAAATGTTCAAAAATTTTGCCTTGCTTTAGTAAAGATTTAACAGCTTATTTTCTGTTTTCAAGTATACAGTTTACCCGTGTACTTTTGCAACGTATAGGCTTGAAACTTTACGAGGGATTTTCGGGACGATTTTTATGTTTGCAGAATTTTATAGTTTGCTATCTTCGCGCGATTTTTCGTTACGATGTAAGTGAATACAAATCTCGTTTTATTTCCGTCTTTTAATACCTTGCGCGTAGAAAAATAAAACGTCACGAAGACAGTATAACGTCACGTAAGATGCAACGTATAAAAAATCGATTCAGCGTCATTGTCAGAAAAATATAGTTTTTCGATATTTTCCATAAATTATATTTATAGCAGAAAAACGTCATTGATGCAGTGCGAGTATTCTTAGGAGCAAGGCTTGTGTTGGGGAGGATCGACGTATCTTAATTGTGGTTTAAATATTTCAGCAGTGAAAATGTACTGATACTATAGTCCACCTATGTGTTTAGATTAACTAAATAGGTAGAAAAGATAGAAATTCGATATCTTGTGCAAATTGATTAATTGTCATTTCTTAATCAACTTGACATATATTTTTTTTACTAACTGAATGCAACAAAAACAAACAAATACAGTATTATATACCTATATATATCTAAACGAATTACTGTAAAATATCCATCCTTATTGTTATGACTATTGTAAAATACCATTTAAAAAATCATATTCCTCATTCCAGAGGAAACGGATAATTTGAAATAACGCATATTACTACAGTTGATAATTTTTCTTAACATCGTTTTTTTGTTAATCAGTGGACAAGGCCGAAGGAAAATCAGGTCAAACGCATCATTTTTTCTCACTTAAAGACCTTTTAATAACGATGGTAACGAACTACAGTCGGTCGTTATTATCAGATCTTCAAAAAAGCGTTGTTAATAGGTATCGGCCTTGGTCGGTCAGATTGCAATTAATAAAAACAGCCCCTACTCACTCCGATTAGAAAATAGTAATTAGAAATACGGTAAAGTGTGGCACGTCATCGTGTCATTTGTAAGCCACTGCCTCAGTACTGCGGCTACACACACGCGCGCACACCTGTAATTTGGAGAAGCTGGAAATACAGGGCTACGAAGAAATCACGAACAAAGTAGAATACGAGCGTGGGTAAAAAAGAGATATATATATATATATATATGTAAGAAGCGACGTATCGTTACCTCTCAACCCTCCCCCTATTTCTCTCACGTGCACGTGCTTACATAGGTATATACACACACAAGCCTGTGCGCACACTCAAACATATATATACGCGTATTCCCGACTCATCGTCTCTCATTCATCCTCCGTCCTCCTCTTTTGCTCCTCTCTCCCCCTCCGTTCGTTCACCTATAACTAAACGTGTTTTTCTCCCTCGGCACTCGTTCCCGCTCGCGTCCGCGCAGGAGAAGCGGAGCAGGACAGAGACAGTCGAGGAGAAGAAGACCTGCGCCACTCTGGGAAGATTTTCTGTCTTCCCCTCCGAGTCTATTCTGCGTGCGCACGCACGCGAAGGCATAATATTTTATAAAGGCGCGCGCGCGCGCGTATCCAGCACCGCGGGGACGGATTGCGGCTGCTCGAATCGTGCGTGTATAAATATATATGCGCGCGGCTCCTATAGGAGGAGATAAATAGCTAGGTAGCTGGTTAACAGAACAGATGAATGGATAAATATGGATTAACGCGGATTTCTTCTTTCGTTATTTAACCGAAATTGTGGCTGTAGTATATTAGAATGTGAAATGTTTCATTGGACGTCAGTCCCGTATTTATCTTTACTCCTCATTATTTACCACCGCTAAAGTATATGTACAATATAAATATTCGAAAAGTTTTATTTTTAACTTGTATTAAGAATCTACAATAATTGAATAAATCAAACAATATAATTATATGATACCGCAAATAAAAAAGCAACTTGTTTTGATTTGAGCCTATTTCGTAAAATTACGCCTTATTTCGCTCGACTACACAATTTGTATTGATTTTAAAAAGTGGTCCAGAATATCCGGTGTTAAATAATATCCTGCCAATACACGATAATTTCTCGTCTGAAGAAATCTATTTCAATCGGCGCTTTTTATCGAGTAGCTTGACGGTGAAAGAACTTGTATTTGAAAATAAATATGAGAGAGAAATAAGTCACAACAAAGCATGTGTACAGCTGACTATAGTCAGCGTTTACCTAACGCCCACTGGATAATCATTATTTTCTCTTTTTTTTTGCAAAAGCGTTTGTACACGATCCTCTTTATTTCCACATTTTTCCATTAATAAAAATGTTATATAAAAAGTAGCGCGTGCAAGAAGCGAAGCGTGATGTATGTCATTGAATGATGCGTGCCACCTTTGCACGTGTGTGTCGAAAGATAGAGAGAAAGAGATAGAGAGAGAGAGAGAGAGAGAGGGAGGGAGAGATCGACGAACGCAAGCGGACATCCCCGCACACACAGGAGAGACTTTTCAATGTTGCGAGAGCAAGTACCTACATAACGATGATGCACCTCGAGCGTAGGCTGAAAAGCCCGCAGAGTGTCGGGAGCGTTTATTCTGTACACACAGTGTGCGCACGTCGAGCCTAGACGGAGACGGAGAAATGATCATTCGAACGTGCCTAATGCGCATAGGCGGCGTCCGCGTGAGAAAGATCGCCCGACCATTTTATATATACATATACGACGCCGTATATGCCTTTCGTATATATAACGACGCGTCATGCATATGCAAGTATGAGAGAGGATATAGCTGGAAACGAAGTAAGAGAGAGAAAGATACATACACCCTAGGCACAAAAGGGAAAGAAAAATATGTGAGAGGTGGATATATGTATATATATGTACGCGATGCTTATTTATAAACGAGGAGAGATTTCCTTGATAAAACTCATCCCGGCGTTCGGGATGATACTCTATACAAGGGTTTCCCGGAGCACTGGACGCTGAAAATTCTCAATACGTCGAAACAATTAATCAAGTCACTATTTTCCTTTTAATTCAGTTATGTACACCCGTTAGGTTGTTAGCGACCGCGGCGTTTAGTCAAGGTATACTATTATAACCTCCACTGAGTAATATGCTTGACTTTTCATTTGAATTAACTGAAACTTCATTTTAAATCTATTTAAGACGGCATGCTGCATAGACCCTGACAAGAATATATTATTGCTCAGCTCGAACTTACATTCAGCTTTGAGCTATTCTATAGGGTAACTTACGTAAAACGGGTATGTTAATTACGGATATATAGATTAATTGTTAAATAGAATAATTATTTATACATACTTTTGAGCTCCTAAAATATTTCTACCCGAATTTTCGTATACCCTGTAATTCTCTCGAAAAAATAAGAAATTCAGGAGGCTCACATGTACGAAAACGAAAACGAAGAAAGAGCAGCAAGAGCAGGCGCGTGAGCGCGAGACACTTTCAGCCTCAATGTATATACATACAGCTTTTCTTTCCTCTCCCCATCTCCTCCAGCTCTCCTCCTTTTTTTCTTCGTCTTCCTCTGCGCTCGCAGGCCACCGCTACTGGGCCTTTCTGCCCTTTTTTTGTCGCTCCCTTCTCCCTCCCTCTATCTCTCTGCGGCGAACGCGTATTTTCGCCCGACTCGCGTGCACATATATATACATACATATAGACGACGCCTCGCGACGACTCGGCTTTAGCGGGAAATGAGGAGGCTTTCAGCCGAGAGATAGATTATCTTTCCAGTCGCGGTTGTCCACGCGCGTGTATATACACACGTATACGCACACTCGTGCCTAGTGACAAATGCTTTATATACTTGCACGAGAGGGAGAGAGAAGGACGCGCTGCACTCTTTTCTTCGCGAGTACGAGTGTCTTGTGCGCGCGATGAAAGAGTCGTCGAGGGTTTATTGTATGCAACCACTTCGAGCTCTTAGATGACGACTTTTTCGAGATATAAGAGACGCAGAGTTTGGATTATCTTGCATGCGGAAGTGTTGATTTTTTTTCCAAGATAAATGTTTGTCTCAGAAATTTTCAAATAAAATGAGCAAACATCCGTGGAATATTTTAATTGAGACATTATACCCGTGAAAAATCTTTTATTCAAAATTCTATACACGCTGATGTTACACTGTTTTACAACGGAAAGTTTATATATTTCGTATTTTAAAGATTTTTCTGTCACTGCATTCTGGCAGAGAGTGTAACGAAATATTGCATCTAAAAATATATCTGACCCCAATTGGTGTCAAGGGTCAAAAAATACGACTACGAGATTTACGAATGTGTGCTAGAACTTTGTGGATGAAACATCAATCTTACTGACTTTGACTATTTTTTTTATTCTACTTTAAAGCTTTCATCGTTACAGCCGACACATGATAAAATTAACTTACAAGCACTGACTATAAAATTATTATGCACAAAAAACATTGTAAAAAATACGAAACATTTTCTGTTTATATCATAAATAATGCAGTAGAGTTGTAGAAGAGGAAAATTAAAGAAAGCATTTAAAAAGTTCAATATTGTTACGAAACCCTGGTGATTTAAAGGACTATATAGGAAGCAGTTGAGTTATATAACTATTCGTACTTTCTGTAGATGAAACTGTGTGTTAAAAGAAGAAATGCCTATCAATTCATCGACACGTGACGTCAGAGTTGGAAATAATAAATTAACTTTTTCAATTAATTGACGATAAATTAACGATTAAATAGTTAATCTTTAATCTACGTATCTCAATTAAAAATAACCTTGTTTCCTTTATATAAAATTTCGTTGTGGACATCTGTTACAATAGATTATTATGAATTAATAGAATAAAAAATTGGTTTGATAAAGCTAACTGCCAATCTATTGCCAGTGGTTTTTTAAAATGTCATAATTGCTTGGTTAGTAACCATGAATTGTTTTTATGAGCTATAATAAATTACGACAAAATGATCTTTTTTTTTAATTGTTTCGTGCATTTATTTTACATAATATTCTTTTTTCAAATAAATGATCAGATATTCTAATAATGTTGCTTGTGAAAATAATCTCTCAATAAGCGCTGATGACGGTAATGGAGTATTGAACTTAATGAATAACTTTTGATAACTGGATATTTTTTAAAAATATCCAGTGTTTGACATGGATCTTGTAAGTACCGCAGTAATCCATGATCGTTGTTTTCAGGACAAACAAACGAAGACGTCAGCATTGGGTTTTGGTAATTCTCCGTAAATTTAAAAAAATTATCATCACTTTCCACTATTGGTGCCGGCTGCTTACTTGCAAATTTAAGAATTGTCATTTCTTGAGATAATTTCGTTAGCTGTTCTTGGACTGCATTGTCTAAACATGGGACCCAAGCTGCCTTGAATTTAGGATGTAATAATGCAGCTATTGTTGCTATCTCACCATTGCGCTCCAACATAAAAAAATCAGCGAATCTTTCGTCTAATTTTAAAATTAAACCATTAAGTAATGGTTTACAAAGCGCTACATTACTCACAGATAATTGATTCCACTTTTTCTTCAAACTTATCAAAGTTGATAATAAATATCCATAATGGCAATTATGCTCTGCTTGTAACCCGTCAATGGCTCTAGCAAGTGGTTTAAATACTTCTAGATACTCCTTCATGTAAGAAAAATTTTCTCTTGTCAGAAATGCACTTTTTGTAATGAGAAGCATTTCAAAAGCAGATAGTTTTTCTTGAAGAGAAAATAATCGATTCAAGCAGTCGTACATTGAATTCCACCGAGTCTTAACTGGCCTTATCAAAGTTCATTGAAGATACTCAATCATTTCTTCACTTTTTTTTTGGAGAATTTAAGCATTTCCACAGATGTTTACATTTTCCAATGACGGACTTATGAAAATTTCCTAACTCATCATTTTCGAAAAGAATCTTTAATGTATCGGTTTTGTATATTTATATATACTTAAGGTGTATCGTCAATACCTGTAATGATGGTAATAAACAATCAATTTATAATTTACCTTGTGAAAAAGCATTGTAGTTCATTTATTCTAAATTCTTTAAAAGCTTTAACAAAGTTAGACCCATTGTCTGTAATAGTAGCTATAATCTTTTCTACTTCTAATTGATACATTCGATGAATGCTTGCTAATAAAGTTGTTATATTTTCAAAATTATGCGTTCCTGGAAAACATGTACAAGCTAGCGCAACTGATTTCCTTTCAAGTGTCTTTTCGTCAATCTGAAAATAGTTTAAGTAAGTTAAACATGCAGATATAGCAGTATAATTTTTGGAAGGAACCTTTAATGATTTTGTTAAAAGATTTGTCTAATTATAGAACATTAAAAATGTGCGTAAAATTTCTGTAGCCCTGAATTGTTGGATCATATCGTAAAAGACACCTCCCTGGTAAAAATAGCTGATTGAATCCGGTTTGTTAATAGGAAACCTTAATCGGAACAAATACACAATTGGAATCCGATTACTCATGTAATTATTCCGATAAAAATTTTCAATTAACAAATATGATTTAATCGCCTATTTTTACCAAGGCTTTTAACACTTCCCCATCCACGAAGTTTGAAAGACGTGATACACATGGTACTTTCAAAAAATAATAATAAAAATAATTGTTCGTATTCTATTTTACCCAGTGTCCAGTTACGCCTAAAAATCTGCGTTTTCTTATACCAGTCCAAATATCTGCTGTAGTGTATACATAACTTGGACGTGCCATAGAAACTTTGATACTTTCCTTTAGATCGTTGTAAATATCATCGATTTCCTTATTAACTTTATATGCAGTCATGTGTATCAAAGATTTCATGTTTAAATCTAAAAAGAAAAAAAAATTAATTTAATGATAATGACATATTTTTTTATCACTATTACAAAGCTTCCTCGAGAAGGAAGCAAAATCTACCATCGAATATTTTTTGAAATGCCGGTTTCTCTACAATGCTTGAAGTAAGTTGGCTTGCTAATATATGCTTTGTAACATTTGTCTTAAAAATCTTTTAAGAAAATGAACAAAAGATTCGTTTAAATGAACCATTATTTGTTGATATTCCATCATGTTTCGCCTTTTTATAATCTTGATATTCATCCCATTCTTTAGGATGCTTTCTCTACAAATAAAAATCGCCTTAAGCATGTCAGTATTATATAGTATTATATAATACTGACATGCTTACGCCAATAGGCGAAAAATGTTTTCAATCTCCACCTATATAGTATCTACAAGAAATTTATCGAAACTTTATAAGTTTCTGCAAATGGTGACAACTTAAATTTTCTCCAATAAAAAACAAAAAAAATAGCACCTGATTCCCCTCAACCAACGAAATATGCTGTATTCCGTTAAAAATGATGTCTCTTCTATTGAGTGTCACATTGCAAATATTTATGGTACGAAAACGACTAAAGTAGATTATAAAAGTAGACAGTAAAAGCTAAAATTTAAGTACAAATTCGTTAAAAAATATTAATTTTTCAAGAAGTTACAAGCAATCAAAGATACCGTAAGAAAATGGTTAATATTTTGTCTTCATTTTTAGAGATTAAATGGATCGTACGATCGAATTTTTAACCATTTTCTTACAGTAGGTATCTTTGATTGCTTGTAACTTCTTGAAAAATTAATATTTTTTAACGAATCTGTGCTCAAATTTTAGCTTTTACTATCTACTTAGGTCATTTTCGTATCATAAATATTTTCAATGTGACAGTCTATAGATAGAAGGGATATCATTTTTAACAGTAGCACCAAAAAATATACCATTGAATCCTTCTCAGAAATATTTTTTTTACATTCGTAAAAAAGAAGAGATGCTTAAAGAAGAAGAGAAACTTTGTTCTGAGATGTGCCTTAAAAATTAAATTCCTTTTTCAAGCTTCGTTACTCAGAGAAAAACTTCAAATTTCTATAATTTTTTTTCAATTCTAAGTTGATTTAAAACTGTCACCAAAAAAATAATCCCTTGAATCGAGCTTGTTCTTATCATTTTTCACATTCGGAATAGTTCAAAGAACAAGAAAAAGTTTGTCTGATAAGTGTGCCCTCAAAAAAAATTTTTTGTTAACGTAAAAGGGAAATAAATAGTGGAATAGCTCATATGCATTAGCCTAAGCACTATTCAAAAGTTTAATTATTAATCAAGCTTTGCCTAATTCACTAATCAAATTTGGATCTTAAATTAATCTTCGATTAATTTAAATATTGATACGGATCAATTCAGGTTGAGGGTGTACTTCTATTACGATCCTATAATCAAACTGCCATAGAAAATTCCAAATTTGCGTCTTAAATCAAACATCCATGTTACTACTAATAAGTCCCTGATCAGGTTGCAGAAACATTCCTAATACAGTGTGTATTTTCCTGTCGATATATTTCTTCTAGAGTCCACTTCCAATTATGAATGAAATTAGGTTACGGATATATTCTTAATACGGCTTGGCTATTAAGATACGGATGTTAAGTGTGTTCCTAATACAGGCTGGATCAGAATATTATTAGAGATTTTTCACAGTTTGACCAAAGCAGTATTATAGATACTCTCCGTACTTGATAAGTTCACGTGGTTGAGGCACTGCCATATCTGTTCCAGTTCGTATTAGATACTCCCACAGTCTGAGTTGTAGTTTCACTTTTTTAAGACAATAAAGTAGCCAAAATAATTGAGAGGGGAATAAAGTTCTATATGTAATACAAGAATACTGTGCGACTTAATTGCATCCATTATTGCATAATGTTATAACGAATATTTCTCATTGCTTTATACTGTTATTCGATATCATGTATTGATTTAGAAGTTTAAAATAAATTTAAATCCGATAATGTTTTTAGCGTCGAATGTTCGTTTGCTGATAGTCCGTAGTGGCTGTTTATTGCAAAGCATAATAGATAAATATAGTGAGCATGTAAAGACTCATTGGAAAAATTGATCATTCAATCTTGTCAGTATAAATAATTATCGCATTACTAGCCAAATCCAAGTCTGAAAATATAATAATGCATCAGTATTAAAATTATTTCTGTATTCTAACTATTATTTTCTGCCTATGATAATGAAGTCATTATTCTAACATAAGACAGTAAGTCAAAGCAATCAAGAATCAATAATTTTCTCATATCTCACCTATATTAATAAATATAACGGCGAAAAGCTGCAGTCGTTTGAAAATAGGAAGAAATTCCACAAGGCTGCCACTTCCATCAAATGTTCTGACGTAAATGGAAGCAAACATTCGTGCCAAATCATCCATGACGCATATTTTGAGCCATTGCTTCAATTTTCCGTTGTTTTCTTTCATTCGAATATTCTGCTTGAAATATAGATTCATAGACCCTTTAAATTATTTACATCTTACATAATACAAGCCCGCACGTGCGTTTGGTATTATGCGAATATTGATATTTACGCAAGTATCACAGTCAAGAATTACATAAATCGTCTGCAAAGCACGTAAACCTTCGGCTCGCACAGGCGCGCAACAAGTGAGCGGAAATGGGCAGAGCCGCAAATAATCATTCATTACTGACCCATCGCACGAAAAGCCAACAGACTTCCCGTGTATATACACTCGGCCGTCTCGTATTATGTGCTGTGGCCGCGCGCGCGCCAACAACGAGCCGCAAAGTGTCGCTGACGAAAACGCCATACGGGCGCAATAAAGCACTTTCCTATGCTTATAATACAAATCCGCGGACGCAGGCGAGGGTTGGGCTGAAAGAAAAAGGAAAGCGTGCGCACTCGCGGCTGCGGCATTATATTACGCTTTCGCGCGGCGGAATTCGCCGCTGACTCACGGGGCAACGAATCCGAGTGTCAAGGCGCGATAAGGTTTTCGCGGCGTGCCACGCCAGGAAATACCTTACGGCTTCTTCTCCTCCCTCGCTCTTTCTCCCTTCCTCTGCTTCTTCTCCTTGGCTCGCCGCTGCTGCGAGCTCGCTTGTGTTTTTTTGCTTCGGGCTCGGATGTGTTGCGCCTCCTCCTCCTCCCCGTCTTCTTTCCCTCTCGTCTTTTTGGCCTGCGCCTCGCATGGAAACTTTATGCCGCTCGCGCGACAGTGTTTTAAATGCCCGCACTGCGCCTGCAGCGGAGAGGGAGAGAAGGTCCCGCTAACTTTCAGGTTTCGCGCTCGCGAGCGCGCATCCGTGATTTTTTAACGATTTTCCATCGGTCGCAAGAGCGAGACGCGCGCGATCTTTTTCCCCCCTTTCGATGCGATTTTATTCTATTGTGTGCGCGCGCGTACGCATCGGGAATGTAAGAATCAGGTACCGTAAGACGCGAGATATACGGAGAAACATCTTAAATTAGCCTCGATTTTATTTCTTCCATTCAAGCGTTAATACATTATTAGGCGTTAATCATTTCTATATGTACATAAATGATTGTTATCAATAAATGTATAGATTTAAAAATACGTTAAATAGACAAAAGCTCTTTTATTTATTTATTTCTTTTATCATCGAAATAAGGTCAACTAATATTTTGGTAAAATTTAAATTCAGAAAACATGATTAAGTTTTTGTGGAAAAGTGAGGTCATTTGGGTAGTGTGTTGAACTCAATAGTATTAATTCAAATTAGACACTTTCTGAATTTAAAAGTGATACATATAATAAGTGATTATTATTAGAATGTAAGCATAAAATTAGTTTATGATAAGAAATTAAAGATAATTATCTTAATTGAGATGTAATTAGGTAATTGAATTAGATATTCGCATCTATATGAAATATTGAAGAAGCATTATTTTTTCTCTCTATATAGTGCCGTTTTAATGTTTAATTATCCAACGTCATCTGTAATAAAAAAGTCTGATTAAAATGTTCCCTAATTGGAGCATACCCACGTTCCAGATACCAGCTTAAATGGCTTCATATCACGGCTGTCACGCTTACTTTTCGAAACTTCGTTTTTACCCCGTTTATTACATCGACATCTTCATATTATGGCACACTGGATAGCATAATCACGTTCATGCAAGAATTTTTAATTGCCGGAAGTTCGCAAAGTTAAAGTATGTTCCACTTTGAATGCAAGAAAAAATGTATGGGTCTCTGTATTCAGCGTACATTTTTCATCTCAACTATTTAACGTTTTTTATACCTTAAATGAATAACTTTTTTTCTTTGGCTTTTGTAAAAGAACGCCCGCAATTTGTGAATATCACACTTTGTTATAGAAATAACATGTTTTCATGAAAATCTAATTTAATTAGGGTACTGAATGTACGTAACATGGTACTGGAAACGGAAGCACGTTTCAGTGAACTAACGGCATGCACATAATAATTTATAATAATAATATGTGCAGAAGAATGGCAAGTCTAGGGGTATAATTGTTTTTTCTTAATTTCAGAATCCAGCTGGCTCGCCATCTGACAGTTTCTTTGTCTCTAGGCGTGCGCCGCTTGAACAATCACACTCTCTCTTAGGAGCCTATATGCACTGCACAATGCTCTCTTATGAGAATTGCGTTACGTACAAGCGCAGCGGTGTATGTACGTATATGCGAGGTGCAGTAATGCGGGCGCGGGCGCGCGAATCATCATTCGAGTCGCGTCCTGAAAAATACATTAGCACGATATAGCTGCGCGCTCGCAATTAGGAAAGTGGATTCCGGGTAACAATAACAAAACATGCCGATTGCACCGAGTTTTCACACGCCCCGGGAATCTTCGCGCTCGCACGGCCCTGGATTCCTGCGTCCCGTTCTCAAGCGCGCGCGCATGTATGTATGAGCGAGGGGATAGTCCACTCCCGTTGCGCGTTTTCACCTTTCCTCTTATTTTCCGCGAGGCGCGGCGCGACCTTTCCGAGGCCCCTTCGCTCCGCCTTCCAGCCTAGAGAGAGAGAGAGAGAGAGAGAGAGAGAGAGAGAGGAGAGAGATGCACATATACACACGCATATATTGCGCGACTGACTGAATCGCCAGTGCTGGCAGAGGGAGAGATGAGTTTTATATCATTATCGTAAATAATATACCGTTAGGTTATGCCTTGTGGCCGGGCTTTTTGCTGCTTTTCGTACCTTTTAACCGTTAAACTTTTCTGGTTTCCAACGTTTTTACTTTGTAGTCGATGGATGCTTTTCTCACGACTGTCAGTCTGGCCTCTGCGCTGCGGCGCCTATTTCAGAGCTAATGATTAAACATCGCTTTCAAATTTGCAAAAACTCTATATGTATGGTATGATAAGAATTTCAAAATCCTAAAGAATTTTCGAAATTCATACAAATTCTTATTTTATTGAAATCTCTCTCTCTCTCTCTCTCTCTCTCTCTCTCTCAATTACATATGTCTGTTTGTTATTTCCCTATACTTACACGAAGAAAAAAAGTCAGTAGAAATGACCAAACTTCCAAGTAACCCAAAGTCAGACCTGAAATCTCAAATATTTCACCAAACTTTTTGGATTTTTTCCTAAACTGTTTGGAAAATTCAGAAAACTTCTAGTTCTTGAAAGCTGGGTTATTTTTGTTGACTTTTTTTTCTCTATAGGTACCAAATATTCAATTATTTACCATGAAGGTATCTTTAATGAGATATGTAAACACCAAGAGTATACAATATAAGCATAAACATTCTTACTTTTGAGCATAATCAGCAAGCTCAAAGAGCTACGCAATACACCATATTTTTCCCTATAGCTATTCAGTATATTCACAAGCCAGGAGTTATATCTTTAAAATATTCTCCAATTCTTATTTAAAGTTGTATTCTATACATGAGCTATTGTAATGCAGATATTTTAGTTAGTATAAGTGACAATAGAGAATTCATTCTACATCGTTATATTCCACATGGCATTCATAAATTTCAATTAAACATAGCATTTTGTATGCACGTCAGTCGTGCATTTAATAAATATCATGAAAATATTTACATGCAGAAAATTTTTTATTTCAATAAACAACTTTTTAACTGTAAATTAAAATTAATTTTTTAAAGTTGATAAAATTGAATTTAGTTCATAAAAATGATTTACTTCTATCCCCGTCAAGTAACTTTATTAACTATAAACTTTTATGTAGATGTCCAAGTATAATCAACAGTACAAGCATGTACAGTTGCTTAGAATGACTTCTATGATTAATGGCACTGGTGTCATCCGTTTATTGCAAGTGTTTAATGAATACGTAGAAGATATACTCTACGTTACATACAACGAGCTTTTAAAACTATCATGTGGTTATTTAAGGATGCATCGGTATAATAGAACGATAAAATAATAAAATTTTATAAGAATTACTTTGGGTTTTAAACAAATTTCAAATTTTATTTCACTTTAAAACTACTTCCTTATTTTTCATGTAATTCATTGCATTTTTTGTCTCCTTTATTCGTATACCATAAATAAATATTGTAATTTTAAATTTTATATTTTTGACTCATAAAAACATGCTATTAAAAAAAATGCATTAATAATTACTGCACTGTAAATATTGAACCTCGGAATTAATCTATCAATATATCAAGGCAGAGCCGATCCTTTTAACATTACTATAGAAAAATATCTCTACATAAAATATTAAATAATCACGGTTGAATATATAATTGCAAATTTCAATAATATATTGATTATGTTATATGGATTTGGTAATAATGATTGGATCAATTATTAAATTTTTCAACGATCATATTTGATAGATGACTGTTATCCCTATATAGATATTTAAAACGAGTCATACATACGCTATCATACTGATGCTTGCTACTTTAATTCATTTCGTAAACTAGTAAAAATTAACCACTTATTTAACTGATATCTATACAATATATGAATAGCATAGTAGATTATTCTCCGATTTCAAATGTCCATATATCACTAAGATAAATTTCCACATTATATTGCAACATGATACTTTGGCGGAAAATCTCAATTTTCCACTAAACTATACTCTTTTGCGGTGAAAACAAACTTAAAACTATTTCAATATCTCGTCGAGACTCGAGTTGCCAATGTCAACAGGTTGAGATGAAACGAGTATAAAGGTAAGCAAAAACGTGTAACTGGTAGGTAGCTATCTATTTGTTGCTGACACCTGAGGCGCACACGTAAGTGCGTTTCACTCCAAGAAGTGGCCAATCAGTAGAAAAAAGTCAACGAGCAACACTATTACTCGTCAATTAATGAAAATACTATGAATAACGATGTATTTATATGGTTTTAACAAATAAGTGTTTCATTTTGTTGACTTTAAAACAAAAATTTTCTTTCGATTACTAATGAAAAATTCTAAAATAAAATTTCTGTACATGTATTTTCTAAATTTAATATAGCATTATTTTATAATTATAATAAAGTAGTAAAAAACTTTTGAATAATTTAAATTTTCATTATACGGTTATTTTCGTATTTTTGGCTTTTAGTCGTAATTTTTTTTATGAAATAATCTAAAAATCAAAATAGTTTGAATGCACTATTTCATATTAGATTCTAATGTAATTTCGGACTATAATATAATTATAATTCTGATTACGATTTCAATGTAAATTCATTCATAGCATTTTATTAAGGGCATATCTGTCGACTGTCTCGTAAACACCAGTTGCGTTCACCACTGTACCAACATGTGACTCCTAATAGTTTTTATATTCTTTTGAGATCGAGGTCCTTCTTTGCGTTTAAAATGACTCGGTGGATTAAAATTCGTAACATTATTGTGTTAAAAAATATACGACACCCCGTACTGAAACTCGGAGATCCTTCTCATTAAGCTGTTGGTTTAAGTAAATGTGTTGGATTCAATTGTACAGTCGGTCTGACCCCGTAACAATGGTTAAAAATTGTTTAGAATCTTTGGCAACATATAAAATATACTTTTGCAACATATCGTATCTATATTTGAGCATCTAGACTATTATAACATTAGTTCAATTTCAAATCCACGGAGTCGGCAAGTTTAAAGCCAAGAAATTTATTGGGCTACAATAATAGATATTATCAAAACCATAACATATATCGTCGCTTTCTACAAAGACTAGTACATTTCGGGCTCTTAATTTTATAAAATTCATGAAAATCAAAATGTACATAAGAATATTTGCATACAAAAAAGTTTTAATGTGTCTAATTAATATGTATATTTTTCCGATTTATTTTTTGAAATAAGATTCAAACTAAATAATAAATAATTTATCTTAATAAATTAATTCATTCAGAATCTTGTTTTAAACATAAATACACATGTTAATTAGACGCATTGAGCTTTTTTGTACGCAAATCGTCGGGTGGGAGGAAGAACATTCTATTTGGGCTGAGCGCTGAAAAAGGCTTTATTTGAGTCGAGCCTTTAAAAAAGTTTTATTTGGGCTGAGCGTTCAAGAACGTTCTATTTGGGCCGAGATTTCAAGAAGTTTCTATTTGAAATGCAAATTTTTTTATTGAAATTTAGGTTGGCAACTCTATATGCAGAAACTTGAAATATATTTAAATTTATTATGAATAATTATTTATAATGTGAGATTTAGACTCTTTTTAATTTGAGTGTTATAAAATTTTATTGCTGTAATGAAATAACATATAACAGAATCATGCATTGATACAATACATAACGCAGTTTTCATGATGACTACATTTTCATTATTTCAGTTCTTTAATTATTTAAAATAATATTTAAACAATACTTGTACAGAATATTGGAAAAAGGTAAATCACAACATTCATATATGTGGTTCCGAGGCATAACGACATAAATCCATTTTCTTGAAAATCGGAAAAACTTTGGATTTTGTATCTTTAAATAGGTCTTTTTCATTTAAAACTGTCAGTAGTAGCTAAAATATTGCGCTAAAGCTACAATATAGGGAAAACGTAACAACATAAGTCCATTTTTCAAATTTAGTACGCGGCATAACAACATAAGTCCAGCAGTGATTTATTCTATCCAACCAAATTGAATATAAAAATTATTTTATATAAAATATATACAATAACTAGATAAAATTTGTA
>JAWWEQ010000055.1:17748859-17791309 GCA_035583055.1 Torymus tubicola | reverse complement strand
TTTTTCGATAATCTACTGATGTGCAAAGTTTCAAGAAGATCGGAGAGGGACACCTCCCTGCCTCTCCTTGTTAGTACCTAATATAATATACTACAATACTACATATAATACTGAAATACTATAATATATTTTACCCTTTAAGCATATTTTACTTCGCAAATTAAAGTTATTAAAAAAATCATGAAACAAATATTAAACATATATGATTTTGATAAGTGAATTCTATGTATTGTAGTATAAAAGTTTTCGTGTGCTACGCTAGACCATGAATAATAGATAACACTATAGTCTGAGAGAAATTTCGGTGCGCTCGTATACACAAAACGTGCACTGCAGCGCTCCCTCTGATTTGGTGGTCAGCGCTCACATTTTGGACATGAGATGTCCGAATTTAAGAGAGCAGCTCTTCTAAATTGCAAATGCGCGCATCACCATTATTTTGGTTCGCAGTGCTACAATCCATTCGAGTATCGAGCACTCGCAGGTAATTTATCATCACATTATTTATTGTACTAATTTTTTGTATATTAAAAAATCATAATATGAATTATGTAATTGTTGTATTATGTTAATTAACTTTGTGAAATTCGAAAATGTCACGCAAAATAGTACATTTCGACACGGGTACCGAGAGACGATTATTTAGTTTTCACTTCGCTCGTGCAAAATGCACAAGAGCTAAATAATCTACTTATACGTACTAGTTTCGAACATTATTTTATACCACGAGTGGCGATAATAAATCATATATGCGTTAAATCCTTATTAGTTTTCTTTTTAATTAAGAAGTATTAGCTCTCGTTTTAGCACATCTCATTTCTAAATTTCACAAATTTCTCAAAATTTAGAAGCAGAACTCCCTTACTCGCTAGGGCGCTGTTTACGTGGTCAACGGAAAGCAGCCTACACGGAAATTTTTGTTTGCAAGATTTTCTTCAAATTTAGAAGTCTCATCTGTGATTGTTGACGATCTCATGTCCGAAAATCGGAAGGACGAACTCCTTGACGCGTGAGGGCGCTGCTTACGTGGTAAATGGAGAGCAGCGCACTAAACTTTCTCTCAGTGATAGTAAATTATAACTTCATAAAGTTAAGATTTCACTGAAGTCATTAGATCCTATTCGTTGTTATTCCTAATAAAGCTATACAAGGTTCCCAGTAAATATATACACTACTGAAAACACAAACTATGAAAGCCGCAATAACAGAAAACTTTAATTCTTATATGCACAATTTTTATGCATAAAATATGTTTGTTGATATAACCGATGCATATAAACAGGCACAACTCTACAATTTAGAAAAAATAATACTTACGATTGAACTTAGATACCTAATATGTATATCAGTATGTAAATGTTAGTTGCAAAAATAAAAGAATGGAAAAGAAAAACTGAACAACTAAGAATAGAAATCGAGCATTTTTAGGCACGACCGCTTCTCGGGAGAGCCTTATAGTTTGGTCAGGGCGAAAATTGTAACACTTCATGTTCCGAAAATGTACAACATAAAAATCATTTCCCACCGAAAATGAGTTCATTTTAAGCATTTTTCAAGATGTATGTATGTCTGTACGTATGTATGTAATCAAGTAACCCGATTATCTCACCGAAAAATTGACGGATCTCGCTGATTTTTTAATTATATGTTCATCTAATTACAAGTAACATATGGTCCTATATTGAGCGAGATCGTGAGAAATTAAAAAAACGCCAGAGCTTTTAAAAATGTGAAAAAAATGATTTTTCAATATAATGGGTACAAAATGAAATTAAAATTCTAAAACCACAAACGCATGTGCTAAAACTAATAAAAATACATCTTTTTTTATATTACACATTTTTTTCTACAAACAATATTTAGCAATGAAATAGCGGAAACCCCGCTTAAAAGATCAAAAATAGTCGTTTTTCGCTATTACTTTACAGGATTTAATTTTACATAAAAATGTTAAATGTAAAAGTTATAGATAATATTAAAATAAAACTTTTTCCAGTTGAACATTTTTTTGTACAATTAATTCCTGACGACTTAAATCCAAAAAAACGATTTGTAACGCCTAAATATACATAAAATGGACAATTTCGGCTATAATTTAACAGCATTTAATTTCATGCCAAAATGTTAAATACGAAAGTTGTAGATAATACTAAAACAAAACTTTTTCCTATATAACATTTTTATATAAAATGAATTCCTGATGAATTAGATCTATAAAAACGATTTTTTAATGTCTCAATACACCCTATATTCAATTTTCGTTTATTATTTAACAGAATTCAATTTGACACAGAAATTATTTCAGATACGACTTATATAACTAGAACTAGATCTGTATAATTTTATTATTATTATAAATTCAGTTTTTATAAGTATTTGAAGTATTGCAATTTTCACTCCAATGAAAATACAAGATTCTCCTGAGCAGTACGGTCGTGCCTATAATGTAAAAACGAAGTTTTTACATAGATAGCGGGGGGGTTGGCGCGCGCACGGGGGCGCGGCCCCCCTAGTTAGATTTAATATGCACTTCTCCGTCACAGAACAAACAAAAATTGTTTTCAAGTAAACCTTGCAGACGCGGTTTGTGTCGATCTTTATACTTTATAATACATGAGAAACATGTTGAACATTAAAAAAGTCTAATAACACGGTTTTGAACGCATTACTTTATCTTATGGAAATTTAATATGAAAAAATGGTTCTAAAGTATAGTCACTGACGAATAGCGAATATTACACGGATAAAAATTTATTTGTAAACTTTACTTTTTTTTATTTACTATTTATACAGTAGCGCTGGAACACACTCGACATATGGGATATTTACTATTTTAAATAGTAACATTAATTTTTAATATAATTAATTTTTTTTAATGTATTTTGTAGCAAATTTTATTATTGCTACTACGGAACTTTATGTTATTTTTGCAACAGTAATATAGAAAAAGAACTATTTCAAATACTAAAATTTGATATAAAAATCTTAGGATTACTATTTGAAACAGTAAACATCCTATATGTGGAGTGTGCCTCAGTATTACTATAAAAATAGTTAATTTCTTACAAAAGAAGTAAAGTTTAGAAATAAAATTTATCTCTGTATAAGCTTTTGAAGGAAATAATGACTTTTCTACAAGAAACCAATTAAAGTAGGAGAATAAAGCTTTTATTAAAGCTAGAAGTGCTTAAAATGAAACAATTTTATGCAAAATTACGTGCATTTAAAAATCGAGAAAGATGATCAATATCTTAAGAATTTAGGCAATTTGCGAAGAATCGCGCATTTCTACAATTTTTTACGACTACTAAGTGCATGTAACTTTCTATAGAATTGTATGATTTTTATCATTCTTAACTTAAATTAGAGCTCTACTACTCTACTTTAACTGTTTTCTCGTAGAAAAGTTATTAGTACCTTTAATCCTTTAATGCCTAGCGTATCATATATGATACAATAACTTAAATTTATACTTCCGTGTTATATTTTCATTTTGATAATTTTTTTCTTAGAATATCTTCTTGGAAGTGTAAATAGTAGTATTCGAGTATTATTTGTTCATAAGAAAACTGATATGTATTTAAACTCACAAGACAGTTAAGTCACAAGACAGCTTTGAATTATTCAAAATTTTTCTCACGTCTTACGAGGTACAAAGATGAACAAACATCATGTAAATAAAAAAGAAAAATGTTAAAACCAAGGTGCTGTATGTACAAGGAAATAAATAAATAGTACCAATCTGCAGAATCATGGTTCTAATTGAATTCTAATAATCTAATTTAAAACCGAGCAAAAGTAATAAAATCGTACCTGAATTTGAATAAATACAGCGTACTTTTCACGCTCCATCCATAAGTTATTGAAGTATCTTACACATATATGTGAAGTACTTATAAATTTCATAACAAACTACACCGTTTGTTATATATTTTAAAGTTTTAACGTGATTATAGAAGTTTCTTGACAAACTTTCCGCTTCTTCTTAGAGAAAACGCATCCAGACGAAAACTATTTTATTGGAATCTTTTACGATTTTACGGTAGTCGGTTTTTCTTCTTAAAATTGGAATATATTTTTATGCAACCATTTATCTATTTGTTTTTATTACTTAATTTGTATTTTTACACATTTCTTAAGTTTTAAGTAACTTTGAGCCATTTTGTTCTGTAATATTCTGTGGCTTCGGGGCATAACGACATAAGTCCACTTTTGGAGTTTCTGAGAAAAATGAGTTTCAATGTTCAAACTCATTCGGTTCATAAGATCAGAATAAACGAGATAGGCCGCGATACTGTACTAATCAATTAACACATTTAAAACAAATATTTACACGATGGTAAGACCAGCTTATGCATTTTCTCCTTCGTGAAAACTCGAAAAGTATGAAGTTATGTCGTTATGCCGGAAACTTGGACTTATCTAAAAGTCCTGTTCTCGTTTATTTTGTCGATCATTTTCGTTAATTTAATTATGAATTCCGATCAAAATTATCAATTAATCAACGAATAATTATGTTAAAAATAATACAACTTGGATTCGCGATAAATTAAAAAGCATTTTTTTTATTTCGTAAAAGAATAGGTATTATGAACTAATTTTCAAAATTCTCACGTTTATGCACTAAACGTTTGTAAAACTACAAATTTTATCTAGTTATTGTATATATTTTATATAAAATAATTTTTATATTCAATTTGGTTGGATAGAATAAATCTGTACTCGACTTATGTTGTTATGCGGCGCACTAAATCTGAAAAATGGTCTTATGTTGTTACGTTTTCCCTATATTGTAGCTTTAGGACAATATTTTAGCTACTGCTGACAGTTTTAAATGAAAAAGACCTATTTAAAGATACAAAGTCCAAAATTTTTCCGATTTTCGAAAAAATGGACTTATGTCGGTCATTATGCCTCGGAGCCACAGTATTATATTCCTTGGTAGGATTTACATCTGTAAGTTTACCATATAGATTTCCAAAAAATTTCAGTTTTTATTATTTTTGACTATATTGTTGTAAATTTATATATATTTATACGTTGATATAAATTTAGCTCTAATTATTAAATAGCTACTATTTTTTTTCACCACAAAACGATCTTGTTTGTTTTTGTCGTAAGTATAACAAAGTTCATCGATATTCTGCAATTGTTGATATAGAAGTGCTAGTTTAATAGAGTGTATAAACTAGTACGATTTTGTTTTCTATATTTTACATAGTCAAGAGATGCAAAAATAGTTATTATTGAATAAAAAAACAAAAGAATACATATCGTATATAACTGTGTGCAATGAATAAACACTAAACATGACTCGTTAAGTACAAACCAAATGAGAACATAAGGATAAGATCCTAAGCTACAAGAAACAATGCACAACAAGCATCGGAGCGTTTTATTCTGTAACAAGCGCTACCCTCTCCCAGTCACTCGTGGAACTACTTAAAGTGAATACCTATAGAAGTTAGAAGGTCGTAACATACCAGCATCGAGAGAGCGCCTCATGCGAGAGTCGATCGAGCGTCGGGCGTCGGCTCGGTAAAGTGAAAACAGCTGAAAACTGACCAGTCGAGCAGTTCCAAGGATGAATTGCGTTCATATCTAACCTCAAATATATCGAACGCGTAACGCACACATGTAGCGTTTGCTCGCATACATTCTCAATCGCATTGCTGCGTCTTGTGCGAGAGCGCATGGTGTAGTTATTTCAACGTGTGTGTGTTTATGTGCACTGTGCGTGTCGCGCCTCCCCGTCTGCTGCTCTCTAGTTACGAACAATAACACCAAAATATGCAGCCCTCACCTCCTATCAGTACGTGAGAAAAGCGGGAGGGCGGAAGAGAAGGAGGAGTACGCGAGAGGCGGAGGAGTGCAGAGGCGAACCGTCGTCACCTCAAAATCCACGCAAGTATGCATCACTGACACAAAACGCAGAGCGACCTAACCTCGCCGTTTGTTGTCTACAAAACACAGCGTAGACATTCCAGCACTGATTTTATACGTAGTAACGTCGTCATCGTTGCAGGTCAAAGTTCGTGCGATTTTTTCAAGACGCATGACTAAGGTGTTGATATCGGTCTCACGGCTGTTTCATTTCCTCATTACGATAAAACTCATTAACACGGAGCTGAGCTAGCGTGAGCTAGTCGTTTTCTCTGATGATGTCGTTGTCTTCTTACGTAATTTTGTGATGATCAACTCGACGAGCGTCAATTTGGGATGGCTAATCGCTGAGGAGGGACGTCAAGTAAGTGCTATGCTTTGTTCTCAACAATGGCTTTTTTTACACTTGCAAAGCATCTTTAGATCATGAAGCTTTACTAGTCAAACATGCATTTCTAGGTCAACCTTTCACAAGTAGGTATTTTTAATGGTGATGATAGTGTTTACAATTAATTATAATTAATTGTCGCGTGTACATATAAAAGCATTAAAAAAAATTATTATCTTCTAAGACTATTTAAAATACTTAAAAAATAGATATGTCATGAGCTGTATAATTATATTATATTGGCCTTGAGAAAAACTTGTAGCTTACTGTCCAACCAGACTACACAAGCAATTATTCTATTTAAAGTTATTCAAAGCATAGATGAGTTTAAAAAAGATGTTCAGTAAAATAATTTTTTTATTAAGCTTATATTTGATTGGTAAAAGCCATATACAGCTATCTGTAATATTGAAACATAGTTGATAAAATATCAGATATCATCAAAGTGATTCACAGTTGACACATAAATATAACATTTAACTTTTGCTTTTTATTTTTACAGCATAGTCATTCACTACAAATCTTTTTATCCATCTAAGAAATATTCCGAATATAAACAAATATGATTTTATACCTGGCTCATGCTTTTAATGCAAATGAAATTAATATATTTGTGATTTGGCATATACTGAAAGACATATTAAAACATAAGTTAATATAAAAACAAACTACTTTTACTTATAAAACCTTTTCAAAAAATAATTTTGAATGACATAAAACTTGTATCGCAGTAGGTTCACCTTAGTTAGCAGAGCGAAACATGAGGACGACGACGTCTTTATCTCGCAAATTCATCAACACTCTGATAGCGACGACTACACCGACGCTCTCCCTTAGCCTTGACCGCGACTGTACAGCGAGGAAGCCCAAAATCAGGCAGCACAGCAGTCGGCAAAATGAACTCGCTGCTCCGTACCGTCAACTCCATGTCCAACCGACGCAACATGCTGGTGCGCGAGTCGCTCCAGCAGCAGCTCAACACGACCTGCGTCGAAATGCAGAGCGCGCCCGGCGTGCTCGAGGGAAAGCCCGTCGAGGTGTGCGACGAAGCGCTCGCCCTCTGCTCGACCCTCGAGGCCATCTTCCTCCACGGGCTCAAGGACAGCTTGCTGAATCGGGTAACGGAGGTGTTGAGTGGCCCCGATTATGACGCGATGCCCCAGCCGAGCTTCTGGGGGCCGCTTCTCGTATTCTCTCATAGAGGCATCATCGATCAGATACAGGCGCTCAGCCAGGTAGACCCCGAATTTCCATTATTACAAATAGTTTGTAGTTTTACTGCGCAATTTTTGACATCTCTCACTCTCTCTCTCTCTCTCTCTCTTTACGGTTTGTAGCTGGCAACGGAAGTAGGGTATTGCCGAGCCTGGATTCGTCTGGCGCTCAACGAGGGCCTCTTATCCAGTTACCTAGCAGCGATTCGCCGAGATAACTCGGCCCTAAAACCTTACTACAACCGCGCTGCCTTCATCAGAGACACGGACCTCGTAGAAGTTGCCCAGCGATTGATTGAGAGCATTGATTACATGCGATTCGATTTGGTTGCTAACTCCAGCTTGCTCAACTTCTGGTCTAGCACGCCGCTACTCATGGCTGCGATCTGGTCGCCCCCGATGAAGTCATGTCCGGTCTTTAGCGCCGTTGACATCGCCAAGACAATAAACAGCGAGCGTATAGCGACTACCGAAGAAAATTTCGATGACATTGAGACGGCCAGCTCAATTGGCAGTCTCAGCTCCTTTAATTCCTCGCAGAATAATCTAAGCGGTTTCTCGGAAGATGAGGCGTTGAGGATTATTTTGGCGAAAAAAATACGCCCGCCAGAGGCATCGACCAAAAGCAATATCAAGCCTGTGTCACCGTCTCGCAATGTCGAGGTAGTTCAGCAAAATGGAAAAGTCATGGAAGGAGTGGAATCCGTCGAAGATTCCCTCAAGAATGAAACAAAGGCTGAAGAAATAACGGACGACGGAATTATAACGGAAGGCGAAGCCGTGCCAACTACTAGTGATGACAATAAAACTAAAGTTGATGCGGCAGCAGCAACGGTTGGTAATTCCTTAATCGGCAAGCTTGGCTGGTCAACCTCCTATGAAGATTGCGAATCGTCTATGACTTCATCTATGGTTTCGAGAACTTCAGCAACGGAAGGCCCAACGACGCCTGGAGAGGGTCCGACCTATGATGCACTATTAAAGAGTTATCACACTGAAAATTACAAGTTGCCGAATTTAGAAGATTTATTTGAAAAGTATCCGGTGTATGAACCTGTTGCAGCTCCGGTCGCAGATGCACCAGAACCACGTGAAAGGAGAAGTTTTGACGATCAATTAGGGAGACTTGCGCGAGAAAAAGGTCTAGATCTTCAGAACTACAATTGTCTTGAATGTGGACACCTTATAGGCTTGTCCTTTGACAAGGCTAACGTTTGTCGTTTTTCCGGAGATTATTTTTGTTGTAATTGTATGTCTGGTGATGAATATTTGATACCCGCTCGTGTAATTCATAACTGGGATTGGAAGAGATATCCAGTGAGCATAAAAGTTGCTAAATACCTCTCTGAATGTACAACATTGTTAGACTTGAAAGTTTTAAATCCTAGAATTTATACGGCTGTGGATTCAATGGCACAATTACAAACGCTAAGGGTTCAATTGAATTTGTTGAGAGCTTATTTGTTTACGTGTCGCGAACCAATAATAGAATCGTTTCAAAAAAAACTTGCTCCAAGAGATTATCTATACGAACATGTTCATCAGTATTCAGTGTCAGATTTACCAGATATTCCTAATGGAACCTTAGCTCAACAACTTCAAAAAGTAGTGGAATTCGCTAAAAATCACGTGATGAATTGTTGGCTTTGTAGCCAGAAAGGATTTATTTGTGAAGTTTGCACTAACCCAAAAGTTATTTATCCATTTGACATGCAATCAACCTATAGAGTAAGTATTTATTCTGTTTTTAAATTTGCCATTGTTCGGAATATTTCATTTTATCTTTATTTTAATTTGGCATACAAAATTAAACGTTTGACTGAATAGATATATATATATATATATATATATATAGGTTTTAGTAAATTCTAAGAAAATTTAGATACTAAAATGTTAAAAAGAATTTAACTCATAATTTCAGTAAAATTAAAAATTTCTGTTTTTATATGAATTAATTAATTAATAATTATAAAATATAGTATTATTTCACAGTTGCACAATTTATTTTTAATGTTTTCAGTGTGGAGCTTGCAATGCTGTTTTCCATTCGGATTGTTTAAATGCAAGTAAACCTTGTCCAAAATGTGAACGTAGACGAAAACGTATGGATTTACCCCTATTAGATATGGGAAATCCTGATCTGTTGAATGACACTACATTATCACCTCCAATTGCTACCACATGAACCACACTAATTCATGTCAATCTAATAACAGTATTTAAAGAAAAAAAAATCGTTAATATTGTACAGATGTATAAAGGTTAAATTTAACATTATCTCTTAAATCTTAAGCTGCTTGTCGATGCGAGAAAATTTTAATAGTGCATAATCTGCACAAACAGCTTCTTCTTTGCATTGTAAACAATGCCAGTGAAGGTGCTTGGAAGATTTTTTAACTTGTTATTTCGACACTAAAAATATTAAAATAACATTTGTGATAAACCTTAATTTACAGAGGTGGAGTGGATTTTATAAATTGACTTTGTAAAATAATAATTATATTTATTTCAATTTTATGTACAAAAGTAATAAAATAGACACGGCTGCTTGCTACAATAGTAAAATTTCTTAATGCTTTACCTTCTATACTTATACTGAATATTACAATTAATACTGTTGCTCTACAATACGTGGTTAGAGAGCATATTTGAGTCAAGTACTTGACTCATTTAATACATAATTCGCATTCAATAGTCTTTAAAAACATAATATTATTGAAAATTTTGAAAATTTCCTACCCAGGTACTTAATCCGTTTACTTTTTTACGGTTTATCACTGGTAAGATAAAAAAATTTCAAATCTACAATTATGCTAAGTGCAATGCCTAAATGCCTCTTCTTGCTCCTTATATAATCTCATTCTCAACATCACTTAATTTATAATTCAAAGAATATATAAAAATAAAGTGAAAACTACACAATTTATACAATATCATCTTTCTTTTGTGTACTCATAAGTTTTGTAACAGTATAAGTGGCAAATAGGCATAAAAATGTACTTTTCGTTTACTACTTTAAGATTTCCTTATTCAGTTGTTGGACATAATTTGTACTCTTTTGTTTGTTAAATAAGAAACTCTAACTATAATTGTTTCTGATTATAATAGAAGTTCTGTTTTTTAAGCTTTGTTTTGCCTAACTTCACTGTACTAAAAAACTTTGATTGTCTTAAATATTTATTAGATTCACCTTAAATTAAAAAAAAAACATTTTGCATTCATTGCATATTAGAATTGTAAAGCTATTATTTTAAAATATACTCTAAATTAAAAAAATTCAACATATTTAACCAGCAGAAAATAAATTTTTTTATATTTTTCTACTAAACTTTAAAAACAAATAAAGATAGATTTTTCAAACCTTCAGTCATTACTTTAATAAACAAAAATCACAAAGGCACCATCATAAGTGTAATATCCACTTTATCATAATATCAATATTTAATTATATTGAATATTGACAAATTTATACATTGTAATACTTAAGATTTCAATTGAGGTCTTTAAAAATGATTATACTAATATTACTAATTAAATTATATCAGATATTTCAAAAGTAGACATTTACTAAAGACAAGAGATTCCTCCAAGTGAAATTATTTAACAAATTGAAATTTGACATAAAATTTGATTGAAAATATACAATTCTTTCATTGTAAAATTATATTTAATTTTGTTGTCTTTACATTCAATTGGCTAAAAAATGTTTTTCAAAAGCTGGTATTAGTTCCCAAAATTAAAAAAAAAATTACAAAAAATTTATTGCAAACATCATGTACAGAAAAATGTCTTTTAAATAACTAACATAATTAATACTTGTGAAACAAAACTAAAATATTTTCATTTCAGAAACAAAATAGATATACTAAAAAAAATAGGAACATTTTGAATCTTTGATTCTTTTGTATAATTATTGAATAGATATGAATCACTGCTTTTTCATTAAGTTAAGATTTAAAATGAAATTACTACAAGGTATAAACAAATTTTCAAATTGAAGTTTTATATTTCTCTTTTGTGTCAAAGAGAATTAGTTTTAAATAAATAGAATGCCAATATTAAAAAAATATAAAAGCAGATGCTTAAAACATACTATTTTATAATTAATACAGTTGAGAAACTTTTTTATGCAATATCTACATTGCTTAATATATTATAGCTCTCTTTAAAGCTTATATTACATTTAAGATGGTTCCATCGTCAATACTATAAAATAAATATCTTTTCAAATTTTAAGGTGAACCTTATTTCTTTGTTGTCATTGATTATGCAAAGTCTTAGGAAAGTAAGCTGAAGGCAACAGAGGTTTATCCAGTACAGCTCGTCTCAAGCCACCTTGCAGTGAACTTCCAGCACTCTTCGGTTTAGTGCCATTGATTGCAGGAGCGGGTACATTATTGTTTTCAATTATTGCTGGCACCGAATTTGCACTTCCTGGATTATTTGTTATCTTACTTTGTGAATTGGCACGTTCCATTGGTGTACTTGTACTACTAATTTGTCCAGTTTTAAAGTTTATTCCAGTTGTATTATCAGCTACACCAACTCCCATAGATCTTGCTGAATTTCTAGAAGTCTGATTAATGTTTGGGTTCTGCACAATTGGATTTCGTAATGGTAATCCAGAAAGTGACATTGGTTGAGATGTAGTGGTTGCTGGAGTTCGTGTTTCAAATCTATTGGACATGAACTTACTAGTCCTTGGCAATGTTAATTGCATAGATGAAGGTACTGCAAGAGGAGCAGTTGTTGTTGTGGCACTTGTTGGTGTATGGATGTCAGCTAATCTTCTATTTAGCCAACTTATCACGTTATCATTGTTCTTGATAGTCTTCTCTTTTTCTTCTAACTGAGTTTTTAACGTTTTTACTTGCTCTTTCAGATTTTCGATTTCTGCCTTAGTCTCGCTAGTTTCTTTGGCATGCTTTTCTATTTTACTTTCTAATTGACCGACTTCTTTTTGTTTATTATCTAAAAGACGTTCTTGTTCAAGAGCTATACTTGTTCGTAACTTTAATTTTGATTTTGTTGAAGCTAATTCATTTTGTAATTTACCTAAAATTTCATTGGCTTTGACAAGTTCATCACTGAGATTTTTTAAAGATGCTTGTTTTCGTTGTAATTGAGAATCCTTTTCAGAAAGTAATTCTTCTAATCTTTGTTTACTTTCTTTAGCATTTTTTATCATTTCTGTATGTTTGTTTATTAATATAGTTTTATCTTTCAATTCTTGTTCAAGTACAGCAACCTTCGTAGAAAGTGTATTTACTGATTTATCTTTTTCTTGATATTCAGTGTCAAGTCTGGCATTTTGTTTTTTCACTGTTGAAAAATCACGTTGTACTATATTTAGTTCTTTTTCAAGTTCTTGAATTTGTTTAAACTGCTCTTTATTAGTTGCTTCTAAAAGTGATTGTCTATCTCTAAATCCTGCATTTTGCATTTTAATTTCAGCAAGCTCAGTATGCAACTGTTTTATTGTCTCATTATGTCTGTATTCAAGCTCCATTCTTTCTTTTTCCATTTGGTTTTGCCATTCTAATTTTGCTTGTGATAATCTATCCTTCTCTAAAGCAATTTGTTGAGAAAGAGTCATTTGCAATTGGGTTTTTTCGGTAATACATTTTTGTTCATACTGATCTAATTCTCTACATTTTGATTCAAGCTTATTTGTTAAGTCAGATAGTCTTGCCTCCAAGCTTTTCACATCTCTTTCTTTTTGTACAATAGTTTCTTTTAAACTTTTTATTTTCATGGCCATATGTGTTTTTAAATCTGAATCATTGGCCGGTGCAATGTTTAAACTTAGATGACATAAATGCTTAAAATTATTTGTCTCTACTACTTTGAAGCTCCAGTCTCCAGCTTCTTCAGACAGAAGCAGCAGAAATTTTGGTGCTTTAGACAAACTGGTGGCTGGAACTTGACATTGTTCAAGTAGGTATATTAGTTGAGTGGCAAAATTATCAAAGTCTACGAGAAGGCCCTGTTGTGCTTTCAAAACCTTGAAATCATCGTCTGTGATGAATAATGAGTACAAAAAACATGGATCATCATCGTCTCCCAAAAGTACGCAGAGAGCCTGAAATAAATTAATAAAATTACTTTTATGTACTTCAGATAAATAAAAAATAAAGATTATATTTAATTGTTTGTTCTATTATTTGATATACAAACAAAAAAAGTAAAAAATTAATAATTCTTTTATTTACAGAGGTGCAGGCATGATAAAATTTAAAATTTGATGAAAAATAAAATTTTAAAATCATTTTCTAAAACATAAAAACAACTTGAGACAATTGAGATTAGTCCAATTGACAATACATATTTTAAGCAGTGATTAAAATTGGCAGCCTGCAAATAAAAAGTAAATTGGAGCAGTCTCTTCTGGGTCCAATGTCTCTTTCTCTAGCTTTGTTTACAGACAAATAGAAAGTAAGAGGTGGTCCCGGAGCAAGAGAAAGGAGGGTAAAAGTGAGGTTAGAGGGCCGGTTTTCTAACGAGCAGGCCCAAAGGGTCAAGTGGGACTCGAAAAAGAGCTCTGGGAGAAAAGAGAGGGAAAAGGGCAGGAGTGAACGGTTCTCTTGCCTTGCGACAAACGGGACTGAGGCCCGCGTGAATTTCGACGTTGACCCTGAGATCGCGCTGCCGCTCCTCCTTGTGCTGGGGCTTGACGTAGACGCGCTGCTGCTTGCTGTAGAGGACCTCGACGTTGTTGAGCTGCAGGGCCGTGTCGCTGCCGGCCACCGCGCCGACCGCGATCGTGTTCAGGAAGTTCATCCTTGCGTCGCGACAGCTTTTTCGCGCTACGGAGAGGACGCCGCTGCTCCTAGGGCTGGCATCGTCCGCCAAGGACGACAGGCGGCTGCTGCTGCTCCTTTGCGCCTGCTGATCTTGCACTAAAGCGCGCGGGGCCCTTGTCGCACTCGCGGCCGCGTCATGTCGGCCGCGGTTCGGCTTTTTTCTCTCGCTCGCGCACTCGCACTCTTTCGATCCGCTGCTTCGGCCGCACTATATTCTCGCACAGTGGCACTCCACCCGTCGTATCGCCGCCGTATGTATGTACCAGCGCGTGTACCGATATATGTTGTGTACGCGAAGCTCGCGCGCGTAGTACGCTGCGTAGTAAATGTAATCGTAGTACGCGGATGCGGAAGGAGGAGAGGCGCGCGCGCCGACTCTTTCTTGCTCGCTCGCTCTCTCTTTCTCTCTCTCTCTCTTTCGGGACGCGCGCTCGCGGGCTTATGTGTCCGTGTTGTTCGTTGCACTTTGGCGGGGGTCTTGCGTCTCTTGCATCTCTATTGCTTTCTATCGCGCGCGCTCTCTCGCTCCCCCTCGTAGCTATACGCCGTTCGCCGCCGCCGTCGCGTCATGCCGTATAACGCGCACTGTATAGGTACTGTACACGGCACTGTAGGCCAGCCGAGCGAGCTCCTGCTCTCTTTTACTCCCTTTTTTCGACCACTTGCGCTCTCCCTCTCTCTTGCTCTATCGTGGCGTCCGAGGCTCGGTATACTTGCACAGTCCAGCTATACATCGTGCAACAGAAACCTGCAGGCGCAGCCGCGCCAGGTATCTGCCAGTCGCGAGAGATACTCCAAAATCTTTTAATACTATCAAAGCAGAAGAGACAAATAATCATTTTTCCTTATATTTCAATTTTGAATTACATATACTACTAACAATTATTATTGCGCTTATCTTACTTAGACTTTATTTATTATTTAACTACCTATAGCTATTAATTATTTATGAAATTTCTATATACGTTCAATTTTTCTAGAAATATTTTCTTCATTTCAATAATTATAATATTATAGTCTAAAGAAAAATTTCAATAACAACTTTCTTCCATATGTACTGTAGAACCTCTCTTTGTTGAAGCTAAAAATGATAAACGTTATTAATTGTTTACACACTGGATTTACATAAAATGCCCGTAGTAACATAACATTCTTTTTTGTATTAATTACATCATCCTATTTAAATAATGATATAAGATCGAATAATTGTTTAAAATTTTGAGACTAACAAATTAAAGAAACAGCAGATATAAATTTATTCTAATAAATTTTTAGTAAATACTTTCCACTCGAAAGTAAAAACTTCCAAAAAAAATACTGTAATGTGTAGCTTTCTAATTAATTATATTACACAATTTTTACAAACAACAATTAAGAGAACATTGAAAAAGCTGTAATTTAATATTCAATACATAAATATTAATTTCATAAATGTTTCTTTTTATTAATGGTTAAAAATGGTTCATTATAAATTAATAAATGAATTAAGACCTAAAAAAATTATGCTAAGTTTATAAAACATTTAAATTTGTTTCATGGTGTTATGATGATTATCTTTCAATTATTAAGCAGAATACGTAGTTGATGCCCTCGTATATTTCCTTTACATCATTGATTTTCTCTATTAGGGTACAAGTTGCGTGACTACCTATTTGAATTTTATAAAAGTTTTTTTTAGTAACATGCGTGTAAAATTGAAAAAATAGACTTTTACATTCATATAATAATTAATCGTTTTAAAATTTCACTCTGTATTTGTATCTGAATTTTAAATCATAATTAATTGTATTTTATTTTAAGTAATATTTTCTTAATAGTCTATTTTCAAAGATATATATTGATATAAATACACTATATCTTGACCAAAAGGAAACTTATTCTAAATCGCTGTAGAAAAATGGTTAGAGTTGTTAGAAGCTTGAATAGCATGATTTTAGAAAATGTCAAATGGATGTGCGATATGTTATATGTAGATATATCGCTTATTCGAAACTGTAACTCCAATTTTAATCTACTGACGCTTATTTTTTTTATCAGCATTCGGAAAAATCCGTTTTTGTTTCATCGCTGCGTTTTTGTGTTACGGTGATTTTTTGATTTTCGAAAAATTAATTTTTGCGTCTATTTATTTATTTATTTATTATAAATCCTTCTTGTACAACATTATGCTCTTTACATGGATATATTAAATTACAAAAAACTTTTCTCATATTCTATAGTGCTAAATTAAAAGTCTCTTTTATATTCATTTGTACTTTCATTTTCATTCCTACAATATACATGTTTTCCCGATATTATATCAAGGAGCGCGGGAGTGTTCCGAAGGCAAGTATCTGTCCAATGTAGAAAAAGCCTAAGGGTTGACCGCTCTCCTACACATACTTTGAAATGGGCGCCCGAGATTTTTTAATATTTAGTACGATTTTCAACGCTTTTACATTGACTTAAATAAAATAACAGCAACGTTATTATCTTTATTTTTCATTTAAAAATTAATTTTAGTGAATTTTTTATACTTTTAAAAAATATTTTAAGAACGGTTTCACATATTTTAGAGTAAAAGTAACTAAAGTTATTTCTAAAGTACGATTTACTTCATTTCCAATATATTATATCCATCATTCATTCCGCTAAAAATCTATCCTGATTTGTACTTTTCCACTCTTACTCTAATACCTATCACAGTTAATAATACCCCAAATCACTAATTAATCAGTCTTGTGGTTCCTGCCTTCCGTGCTCCCAGACTCCATTTCCAAAAGATTTAACTCCGTTGGTACTTCGTTTTCTTCCGACCTTCCTTCTGTCTATTCTTCTATCCATACCTTACTGCCACCGCTCATTTTACTCTTTGCCTTCTTGCAGGTCCAGACATGCCCGAGGGTTTCCTGTTTTTCATTGCATACCCTACATAGCATCTTACTAAACCCCTTCTTTACTTCCTTACTAATCTTTCCCGTTCTTACTCGTGTCCAAGTTAATTTCCTATTGCCCTCCACTTTCTTCTCATTCCAGTATTCTCCTCCTTCTATTTCTGGGATCCATCTCTTGTAATACTTCCAGTATTTCGACTCTTCTATTTTTCTTTTATCTTCCTGTATTTCCTTTTATGCTTTCCTTCTATTTTCTACATCAAGTAGGAGTAACACCTCCTCCACCTCCTCTTTGTTCCAGATTTTCTTTGCTACAAGTCCTGCCGTCTCCTTTCCCAGCCTTTGCCGCATATGCCGTAGGTTTCCTATTTAGAATGCTTCTTGTTTCCTCTCTCAAGCATACGTTGGGCCATCTTTCCTCCTTCATTTCCAACAATCTTGCCATATACTCTCCTGCTTTTTTTCTAGTTTCTATTTCTTTACTTCTTACCCCCGCTTCCGTCCTCCAAATGCAATCCGAGGTGTTCGTTTTCAGTCCCATTGCCATCTTACAGATTCTTCCTTTTATTCTTTCTATTTGGATCCATTTTCTCCACCTCCAAACTTCCACTCCGTACAGCCCGCCTGCCTTTGCTATCGCGTTCATCAGCAATATTCTTATTCTCAATGTGTTCACTTTCATCCTCTTCATTATTCCCCATGTGGCATTTGTAGCCTTCCTTGCCCTTTCCTGTAGTTTCTTTATGTGTGAATCGTTCCTTCCTCTGCTGTTTAACCTTTAGAGGACGGGAAAATTTTGGTTCAAATCGACCTTTTAATTTACCCGAAATGTATGCATAATTTTATCGGATTAGTCGGTAGAAGTTCCCAACCTGGTAGGTGGTCGAAATATCGACCACCCCCGTCCTCTAAAGGTTAAACCAATAACCTAGGTACTTATACTCCTTCACCACTTCCAGCTCTTCGCCTTTATATTTCCATCTGTCTTCTTTCCTCGGCTTGCCACCATTCCTGCATACCATTACCTTTGTCTTCTTTGTATTTACTTCCATTATATTTTCCTTTGCATAGTTTCCAAGTCATCCAACATTTTTGCATCTCTTTTGCCGTGTCTGCCACCATCATCTGCAAATTTAAGCCCATATAGATCTTTTCGTTTCCTATAACTGTTCCTCCTTCCTTATTCTTCTCCCATCGATCATCTAGGTCGTTTATGAATACTCAAAATAGGGTTGGACTGAGTGGACATCCCTGTCCCGTCCTTCATGTTCCTGAAACTTTCCGTAATTCCATCCTCTGTGATTACCTCTATTCTAGTCATTTCATATAAACTTTTTATCATTCTTAACATCCTGCCTTTGACTCCCTTGCCAGCTTTTTTATCAAGATTTCCCGATCTATTACATCAAATGCCGTCTGCCTGGCTCTCTTTCCAGTGTCTGTTCTTCTCTAAGCAATTCCTCTACCTGTTGTCCATAATACTTGCCATTATCTTGTAACCTATATCTAACAAGGATACCCCTCGATAATTGCCGGGATCGCTTACCTCTCCTCCTTTATAGATTGGATAAATCCTTGCCGTTTTCCAACCTTCCAAACTTCCCTTGTTTCCAGAAATTTTTGCGTCTATTTTAATGATAAGGGTTCAGATATTTCGTGAACATTCACTAATTTTTTCGGTGAAGCATCAATTTTAACTAATGTTTACTAGTTTTTTCAATACTTCAATTTTAGAGAGTATACAAATTGATAATAAAAATTACAAATATTTCAAATTGAGAATAATTCCATTGTGAGTATAAGGAATTTGATAATTAGATAAAAATTTTAAGACATTAGGACTAGTTTTTTCTTATTGTGATCAAGTATCACAAGTGTATTAATGGTTATCGTTATTTAATTAATTTGTAATGCGATGTCATTATAAAACTACATGTTATTTTTAAGTGTCTGGATAATTTGAAGAAAATGCGATTTTATAATTATATAGTTGTTAGCTAGTTTCATCGTAAACAAACCGATGCACTTGTATATTACTGAAGATATAAACAGAATGACGAAAGAATCCGGGAGCTCAGAAAAGAATCCTAATTCCTGTATAGGTACGGCCTACGGGTATTGCGAGAGCCCGTCCGTCGTCCCACCTGTGGACCGCGGTGCATCGACGAATCATGCGCGCACTACATTTCTTCTGAATGAATGAAACGCTGCATTACCGACGCGATCGAAAGTGGCGCGGGCTGCGGGCGGCGCTAGCTCTCGCACTGCTGCTCCCTTGCACCCATACTTACACCCAGAGATTTTGTAAAATCGCCAAGCCGGCGCGGGCGCGCACAATGTGTACCCACGGCGCGTGCTGCTCGGTGTGCGTGTCTCGCGTGGGCAGCCGCAGCCTGCAGCCGCATCGCGCGCGCGCCTTTTCTCGGCCCGCCAGCCGCGCAACTCGCGCAGCGTGCATTTTTCAGCGGCCTCGCTTCCCAAAGGAAACGCCGCCGGCGCAAGATCATAATACAGTGGCTCTCTGTGTGCGCGTGTGTCGTGTGTCGAAAGTGCAGTGGAGGTGCGCGGCCGGGCCGATGAAGGCGACGAGGCGCGCGATGGGCCGCCGGCCGACGAGACCGCGTCACCGGTGACAGTGCGCGCGTGCTTTCGCTTTCCTCTCTCCTGCGCTGCAAGTTGGCTGCCAGTGTTTTGCTCTTCCCCCAAAATCGGCGCTTGTGCTTGCTGATCAGGAGCTTGCGGACGAGAGGGAGAAATGACTGAGGCCGTCTTCGCACGCACGCCCACGCAAGGTGAGACTGGCAAGGTTGTGCTCAGGTTGTCTCTTCTCTGCTATACAAGGGAGAAGGGCTGGCTGCATTGGTTGAGGTTATGGACGGCCGCCGGGCCGCGACAGCATGCCCGTTGACGGTTGCGCATTCGCGGATTTTTAAAGGGAATCGTCTGGTACGTGGATAACCGCCCCGCCGCCGCGTCGCGCCTGTCGCGCGCGCGGGCGGATGGTCGAGCTGTTGCTGCTGCCACGCCGGCATAACTTTCGCGCGGTTTATCTGCAGTGGGATTTCTTCTGCTAGTGTGCGTCAAGCATCCCTTTTATTTAGGTACTGATAGAAACAGTCACAAATTTTCAAAGGTGTGTTCGGCGACGGCGATTCACGGGACAAATGCTTCGGCATTGGCCAATTATGTATCATTCATGTTTTTTACATATTCCAGCACTCATAACAATCATTATTAACTTATGACTTAATTTTCCTGCAATAAATCAACAGAGATTAGTTTTTATCTGTATAACAACATATATGCAACACATGACAATTGTTGCATGCAATGGGCAGTGCAGCCGAGCGAGCGTTCGGGAAATTTCGGTGCAGCGACAGCGAGTACAAGTGTCGCCGCACGCTGTTGGCACGAGTGAGTTCATTGCTCGGTGCACACGGTCATATTACCGGCTGCCTTATTTGACCTTGCGTAGGTGCGCCGATTAGCGCGGTCCCTCTGTAGCCGGGCGCCAGTGCTTTTAGACGACTGGCTCCATCTGACAGCCTGGGTGGTGTCCTATGCCATGCGGTAAAGTAGATTTCTACTGCAGTATTCTTGAAACTGTAATTCTTTATCAGTAACATAATCAGACGCAGTATCTGTAATAAATTCATGAAACTGTTATTACTGTTCCAGATTTAATGTTTTTTTAAATCTAGAGACGCATTTTGTATTTATTTTAATCTCGTTTTCGAATTGATGTCTATACTATAGCCTTCGGAGCGCTCCCACGCTCCTTGATATTAGGCTTGTACTGATTTCGTTAACGAATCGTATGAAAAACTACAGTTTTTTTTCAAAACAGAAGTAAAATTAGAATTTCAATGAGAAGAAAATGCATGTGAAAATTTGCAGCAATCAAATAAGTTTGTAAAAAGCTATTTTAGGCATTTATCAAATGATAAAAATCATATTCAATTGATTTTTTAAGGCTCTTGCTAAACGTACGTCAGATGTAAAGTACATTGATTCAGAGAATAAGTTTCAAAACACGTCGCTGTGATGTTTGTTTTGCTTTGACATCGGACTAGAGAAATTATATTTCGTTATATATGTATATACTTTGTATACATAAATCTGACGTACAAATAGCAGAGGCGATTTTTTAATGTACTTGTAGTAACCTAAAAGTCAATTAGTTCACAACATTAACTTCAGGCGTGGTTTTATGAAATAATCATCGTTAATTAGCTGTGTTAAGTGTAAAAAATACAGGAAAAATATGAAGGAGAGATATTTAATTAAATCCAGTATTGATACGTTATTTTTAATTAAAATAATATTCCGTTAATTTACTATCGCTTATATATTTAAATATTCCTGAGTACTCTCAGTCTCAGCTCCTATCTTGTATTGATAAAATTTGTTTTCATGAATGGTAGATTACGGATTGGCTAGAATGCCAGTTCTATAAATGACGAATGAGACGTCAAAATTATATAATAATTTTTTAATATTTCTCGGAAACAAGTTGTATTACTACAATAAACTGTACGAAATTGAATTATTAATTCGAATACGAACGAGAGTTATATCTTCAGAAAAATGAATTGCCAAATATAATTTATATCATTTTTCGTTAGAAAGAAAAGTCATTACTACTCTCTAAAGTTGAATCAGTAAAAAAATACACTAATTCATAGTGAAAATTTACTATTTTATTAGTGAATATCTACGAATTTTACAATTCTACGGTGGAGCGATTCTTACTAATATATAGTGGATTTTTCACTAATAAAAACTGCAAAACTAAAAATGAAATATAAATTTTACTTTTTAATACAAAAATAACTATTAATAATAGGATTAATACATATTTATACAAATCATTAGTTTAGACATATCACGTTTCTGCAATGCTTTAAATATGCGAATTTGAAATAGGCCATTAGACTACCTAATTCTAGCGAATTTCTAACCATCTTAGTTCACACGCTACTTATCTATAACGGCAACCTACAACTTTTTTAACCAAACTGCACTCGCATTCACTTCGCAAAAATTCAAATTCTCGTCGACGCCATTACAGCATTGACTTAGAGTTTTAGAAGCCAGCGTATACGAAAATTGCGGAATCTACACTCTTGAACGCGCACGTGCCTGCACTCATGAATGAATTCATAAGTGATGACAAATACTTTTTTCGTCATCTTCCAACAGATCTAGTATCTACTAGCTCAGCACAAAAAACTTTTTCTGTTTACCGATAAGTGTGTTGAAAAAAAACCCGCTGCAATAGTATTATATAAAAGTGAAAAGAAATAATACGCCAACACAAAAGTATAAAGCTCATGATATATTTTATACTTTTACAGATATTGGTTTCGAATTACATCTTTTCATTTCTCCTTCCTTGCTCGCGAAGATTGTAAGGCTAAAAGCAGCCTACAAACAAAGTATCCCGTCTCTCCTCTGTGGCTCATCTGCGTGGTGTACACATGTACTCGACGACGGCGACGATTGAATTGCTCTCGCGGGTTCGTCCAACCCGACGGTCTTGCGTCACGTGTATATACGATCACTCGCTCTTAGTCGAGCTTGCTACTGCCAACAGCAGGGGAAGTAGAGAAAGAGAGATGAGAGGAGAGAGAGAGAGAGAGAGTGAGCGAGCTCAACGACAGCGACGCGACGAGTTCTGCGTAAATACACAGGCAGAATGTCGTCGAACAACGAACCATCATCGGACGACGGCTCGTAACGCATGCTGACTTCACTCCAATCTGCCCCTCCTTCTCTCTCTCTCTCTCTCTCTCTCTCTCTCTTGCCTTTCCTCTCTTCGTCTGCATCCGATTGTCAACCTCTCGTTCTCGAGCTTCTTTCCCGCAGTCTGCGTGCACATGCTTAAAATTCAAAAAACTACAGCAAACTCTGTAGACGTAGTTTAGAAGCCTACAGGAATATATTCTCGGGTACTGAACAGTTTTAAAATTAGTTAGAAAATGAGAATATTTGTCGATAAATTATAATAAGTTGAGAAAAATGAGGATGATTTTGTCAATGTAATCTGTTTGTAGTTTCCCCTCTTCTCTTTTATATTTCCAACAAGCTAAACAGACTTATGGCTGAGTGTTTAAAATATTTGTTGTCTTTTCTCTTTACAAGCATCTGGCTATTCTTCCTCTTCTTCCTTTACTCTTTTATTTTACTTGACCTCCTTTTTCAAGTGCTCATTCCGACACTTTTGACATTTTTTATTGCTGATCATATTTTTACTGGAATATTTAGACGCGAAAAAACATTATATTTTCGTAATAAAGACCTGACTGACTGGATCTCAGATCAATTTCAACCAAATCTTTATTTATTTCGCCCGCATTCACAATTTTTTTATTTTGAAGATGTCATTTAAATTTCAAATTTAATTATTATTATTTATAAGATTTTATCACATCCATATTTTGTTCCTGAAAGCAGTGTATAAAAAAGAAATATTCACTTCCTTGATGCTATATTAAAGTAACATTTATTTTATTAAATTACCATTGGAATTTTAAATAAAAAAATTGCTCAGCGTTAAGAAGCAGCGTTGAAATAAACATAGTAGCAATTCCACTGTTCTTCACTTCCATAGCCTCTATTCCGGGCGTAAAAAGCTTTTCGCCAATTTAGCAGCCGTCGACTCTTCCTCGCTGCCTCGAACGTTCCTTTGGAAAAGAGAGAAATCTTCATTAGAGACTAGCACAGACCTCCGCTAGGTACTCGCTGATGTATTTTCCCGAGAAAAGAGCTCGCAAGAGAAGAGGCGTAAAGGTGACCAACTGTAAACGTCTGTTGGATACCGCCCTTGGCTTCGCCGATGGGCAAATAAGGAACGAAAAGAAAGAGAGAAAGAAAAATTCCAGTTGCCACCTGCCTCCTTCTCTCTTCGGCGCACCGACAAAGACGCTTATACAAGGCCACGGAACCTGCGTAGAAGAGCTGAAGCAGCAACAGCAATTTCTCTAACGTCATTACGCCGTAGTTATTCGCCTTCCGCTGCTGTTGCTTGCTGCTCCTGCTCCGGCGCTGTCTGTTCTCCTATACTCGAGGTCAACGCGCACACACACACTTGTAGTCCGTGCGAGAATCATCTCTAAGAAGTCAGTTGGGGATGGAGCTCCGAATAAGAAAGTCGAGCCGAATGCAGAAGGAGGGTTGCTTCTCCTGATAAAATTCGCCTCATGTTAGACGTATCGAGATCCACGCTCCAGTCGATGGCTAAATTTGATCATATTTTGAGCGAGAGTGTAACCGAACTAGGTTAGATCATTTCGTCTAACATTAACTATATTATCGTCTTCCCACAACCCCTCAAATGACGTATGTATCACTACGTTTGGCAAACGAACGATTAAAGATGATGATCATTTTATTTTCAAATTTATAGACAGTTCCCTTTTTATTTATATTTTCTAAAAGTTCTATATCATTTATATTTTTCTATATAAAGCATTATTAAATATTTCTCGAACAAATTTTTACAAAACCTCTAAATTTATTTACATTTCCAGTTATTCATCATAAATCAAGTAAAATTTCGTATATATTTGTACGATGTTAACCTTCGTAAATTTTACTTGGAAAGAAGGATTTTTGGTTAAAGAAAATGACTATTCACGTTGATTATTTTAAATGTGAAAAAAATAACCTTTATCTGACGGTTACGATTTTATTGATGACCGACAACGTACAATTTTTGTAATATTCAATTCATAGTTTTATCCTATATTACCTGCTACTTTAAAAATTGTTTTTAGTGTATAATAACATTTGAAAAAAGGGGCATTATAAAACTTTTACTTAAAAATTATAAAGTTTTCTTAGAGAAATATTGAGTAAATATATAATTTTGTTTAATAGTAAAATATTATGAAGTAATAACGACCATTACACACTTATTTCTTATTTGCTGTTAGAGATAAGAACTTACTAAAAAACTAATACGCAGTTTTTCCGCATAGTGTACTATATTCAAAGAATGCAAAACAAAGTGCGATAATTGTTGATTACTTTTTAAAAAGCAACAAAAAATAATGCCTAATATAAATTAAGGAAAAAATTATTATTCGAGGGGAGTAGCACGTACAAGTATCAAAGGTAGGGGAAGCGATACATTTTGCAATAAAAGTCGAAAGGCCGATAGACAGTAACGTTTTACGGGTCACGGCTTATCGATATTTATCTACCCAAGTTCCACTTTTTCTTCCACCAAAACTTATTTTATTGCAAAGCTGGTGCTTTAAAAAGAATTCTTACTTCATCTCGGTATCAATGTTATCCGTGTTAAAAAGTAAATTTTTATAAATTTTTTGTGTAAACATTTGATGATGAAATGTGTAGATTCAAATCTATGTATTTAAGTATATCGTATTAAAATCTGTGTCTTTCACCATTTAGTAACTTTTTCATTTCAATTTTTATTATTTTTATATAATCGATTTCACATTCTATGCCTACGAATATGTTCAGACTTTACCGAAATTTCAATTATTAGATTTTGTAAACAAAACTTTATCAACTACAATCGAATAATTCGAGTTAATATAAAAAAATTTTTTAATTTATCTAATTAAAATTCAAAATTAAACAAAGAAAAGACATAGCCGTGGACAATGTCCTATAATCAAACTTATTTCAGAATAAAATTGAGAAGAAACCATTATAACTATATGGATCTCGTAGGAAGCGGTCGTACCTAAAAAGGATAAAATATTATCCATATTTTGTAAGATCTACTTTTATTTTATTTCTGACGTAAGTGAATGAGCTTTTTGTACATACATTAAGCCACATTTTGAAACAATGTTTTAGGTTTTTTAACGGTCACAACAATTTTTTTTTAAATTGTATACAAGCACAGATCACGAAATCTGATTCGTCGTTTTAAACAAAATTTATTCTATTTATGCTTATATAGGTTCAGGCGGTTGTTCAATATATTACCAAGATTTTTTATACAATATACGTACTATATTGTAATCCTACTATACTATTGACTTATAATGTGACTAAGATATCTGTTAGTTAGACTTAAAAAAAATCATTTTTCATATAAAAAAATTATTATAAAGTTAACGTGTTGTATAAAATATCATTAATTATTCGTACTTGAAAGTTTTGTCAGCGATAAATCATGTCGGTAATTTTTGATGTTTTCGGCGGCTATTAGAAGGCTGTCGAGAATATTGAGCTCAGCTGCAGCGCTGTTAATAAACTGCAAAAAGGAAAAGTCGCGAAAGCTGGCCGCGACGCGCAGCTGGCCATCCCAGAATGACGAAACGAGCAAAAAGTGTCGCGAGACAAAGGCAAAAAGAGAATAACGTATTAAGTGTCTTTTCTGCTGTAGCAGCAGCGCGGCGCATAATCGCACTCCCTCTCGTAACGAGAGAAACTCGTCGTCGTGGTGTGCGCGAGCAAGAAGGAGAATAGGGCCGAGGCTCGGCAGGTCCCGGCATTTTTCTCGCGCAATTATAGGTATATCCGAAAAACGAAAAGGCCGAAAAGCACGCGCTCGCTCTCTGGCACGGAGGGGCGGGAGAGGCCAAAAGAAGTTGGCCTCGAGCGAAACCGCGCGCCCGTGCAAAGTCGAGCCTCGCGCGCTCGCTCACTGCGGGCAATCTTGAATTTGGCAATGGCGCACACGCCGGCCTCTGTGTAGGTGAACCGCGTCTCACGGACCCCGGCGCGGGCCTCACGCTTCTTCATCTCGCGCGCCTATATGCTTACATACTCGTGCCTGCCTTTGCCATCTCGGCTTCGCTCCGATACACGCCGGACTGTCGTGAAAAAAATTCAATTGTATGATAATCGCGCCTCGCACATCATTTTCAAATTAACTTTGACCTCGTGTACATTTAAGACGGCCCACTTTCAATTCAACGGCTTTGCATCGCATGTACTAATATTTTTTAGCTATACCCATGTTTTCCCTGCAGTTAACGAATATTAAAATTTTTTTAAATGAGAAAACTTCTTTACATTTATCCGCCTTTGCCTTTTATTTCTGTAATTACAAATAAAATCATAATTTATCAAACTAAAGATAGCTAGGAAAAAATTCATCTACTTCAATTCAGAAGTTCATATAGAGTTATTAATAAACATCAATTAAAATTTATTGTTATTTTACCTTGAGCTTTCAATTCATATATAACATACAATAAAGTTTAATTTTAATTTTATTACTATGTGTACTTTTGGTTCCTGCGCATATGTGCATGGACGGAGGGGATTAAAAATAACATACTAAGCCGCCACCAGGCCTTATAAAAAAATTTTAATCTTCGGTAGATATTTATAAATCAAATATTTCTCAAAATAATACGCTCTCGCTGACAAAATTGAATGTGATAGATTGATCTTTTCAATTCCCTGAAATGTGATCGCGTAAACCCATTTTCAAGAGTCAAATATTTATATACACACGACGTCTTCATTAACGATAGTCCTTTTAAGAAATTTATTTAAAGTTTCTTCATCATAGTTTCCAATAATAAATTTACTTTAATAATAATAATAATAATAAAATGGACGGAAATTAAAAAATAATAGACGAATAACAATTTTATTCGAAACATTTACCATGAAAAACCATCATGCATTGTAAAATATACTTATAATTCCAATTTTATCATACTCTTATTCAATAATTCATTTTTCCTAACTCTGTGAGTAATAAGAAAATGACTTAGGTAGCTTGTTTTACGACTTGATTATAATTTACCAGAAAACCAGTATAATTATCTAATTTTTCGATAAAATGACACCATTTGAATGGACATGTTGCGCTTTTTATATCTGTACGAGCAAGTTAATTTGGCAAAAACAAATTTAATCTTGAATATTGAAGGCGGACACACCAGTGCAGCATATAATCAAATAGTCATATAAAATAGTTGATAATTGAGCAGGCGAACCGCGTGTACTTCGCTTAATACGCTAATCCGTGCAACTTGCAAATTACACATTACAATCGCTTACAGTGAAAACGTTTGCATCGCAGATTCGCACTGCGCGTGCACATTGTATAATAAATCGCGCCTCCTGCATAAGCGCATGAATATTTTGCGCGTGCGGGGCTTGGAAAGAAAAAATGCCCATAAAAATTTCTCGGCCCTTTAATTTTTCCGGCCAATTTCTCCTGCCCTCCGCTGTTACGCCGGCGGCGCTGGGGAGAGTTTGTTTCTCCGCTCGCGTGAGCCGCTGCCGGCATATATACGCCGCGCGGCGCTGCCTAGTTCTCGCGAGCGGCGGGCTCTCGCGGGCGACGTTGCCGTTTCTCCGTTTGTTTTCTCACGCCGGGATATGGGCATATCCCTCGCTTAAAGAGCTCGAAGGCTCGCACGGACAGCCGCTCCTATCTCCACGCCCGCGAACTCGACGTCGTTAGTGTGCGTCGCTGGATAAGGGGATGGGCCGCGCTACTGCTTTCTTTTAAAGCAGCTCCTTTCTCGTCTTTTGTTTTTTCTCTTTGCATCACGCCGCTCTTTGGCCCCGATAGGGCCATTTTTTCCTGATTATTGATGGATCTGCGAAATTAGTCGCTCGCCGCCAGTCTGCTGCGCGCTAATCAAGGATCTTGTCCTGAAATCGAGGTTGCTTGTGCATCCATTTCGTATGGTAATCAAGCTTCCTGCAAAATTTCTGCTTAGAGTCGTAAATTCGGTAGCTTTTGCCACGTAGTTGAAAAAACAAATCAATGCATTTGTTTTTATACCTGTATTAAATATTGAAGAAAACTCTGCCTTTGCGGATCTATAATAGAAATATTTTCAATTTATTTGTTTCTTATAACAGTGCGTTTGTTATGTTAAGATAGACAGATGGCTTGTAAGACATCAAAGCTTTCTATATAGTGACTTTTTTTTATAATCATTTCAATTTTTATTTTAATTCTTGCTTATTTAACTACATTAGTGCAACCACTATGGTTTTTCTCAATCTTTATACTTTATGATACAGAGACAAATGTCCAGCAATTAAAAACAGCCGTGTCTTATAGAAATTTAACATGGGAAAAATGAACGAAAAATAGCACAGATACGTAACCAACATTGTAAGCTTTTAAAGATATTAAGAAAATTTCTATAAAAGATGAAATTAAAATAAATAAATCCCTGCTGAAAACCATCCATTCTTCTGCCATTGATAAAACGATTTTTCTAACACTTTCTAGTCAATTTATGGGTATTTTACCGAAATCAACAGAACACAGCTAGATAATGTTCATAAAATTATTTCACAAATGGGGAAAAAATAAACAATTTCCAGCAGGGAGTAAATTTACATGTTAGTTAGTATCATTATGTAATTATGAAATGGAGGTAGAACTGCTTTTATGAACCAGTTATTCATAATGGTCATTTTTTGACTACTTCTTTTATCAATAAGGAAAAGCTAGATTATCTTACGAAAAAAATTAATTTATTATCAGTCATAATGCAATCTGGTGATATCTTTTTCAAAAATTGATTGTATAATTTTCTAATCATAAGACAAATTTTGTAGAAATACGTCAGATATAACTTGCACACTATTTCAAGGATTTTAGAATGAAAAAGAAAGATTGAGCAAGAAAGAAAAAGAGAGAGGGGGGAAGAGATAGAGAGAGAGATGTGGGATGAAGCGATATGAGTTGATGGATGGATAGCGAGAGATGCATGTGTGTGCACAAAGGAAGGAGATATATATTCGAGTTTGACCCCGTCGTTATACCTTTTGCATAGACTCGCCAAGATTGTAAGCGCGTGAAACGTGTCGTAATAATGGGGTCGTTGTAATTGTTCGCGCGTGCATATAAGACAGGGATCAAGCACCAATGCAATACTGCGTTGACTGCTGTGCAAAAGTCAATGAACTTAGTTGTGCATTAGTTCTTTCAACTGTTTTTATTGCAATGAGTTGAAATATACGCATTTATATCTGTTGACTTTTCTTCCGCGAAATTATTACAGTGGTGTACAGTTATTTAGTATTTATTAATAAAGGAAAAGTATGTATACTATCAATAAATGTAATACTATTATTTAATTGAAAGTATTCTTCTATAATGTATGTACTTTTGTTGTCTAGTTCTCGTTTAATTACTTAGTTAGTTGTTTCGAGAACCCTTCTTATAATGATTTTGATGCATATATAAAACGTGCTTATTCCTTTATGTAAGTTTTGAAAAGTTTTCTATTGAAAGGCTAACACCTGTTAAAAGGCGAAAATCTAATTAAATTTATGTGTCGATAAGATAGACATCTGCACGTTGGTAGTACGTTAAAAGTATGACATTTGACAAAAATGTAAGAGTTTTCCGCGTTTTGTACATAAATTTTCAATTAACTTCTAATGTTCAGATAAATCCATCGATTTTTTGTCGAAAAACTTTGAAAAATCAATTTACTTATTCTGGCGTTTCAATAAAATGATCGAAGAAAGATAGTATAAGAAGCTGCTCACCTGTGACTATTTGTTTTATTATTGTAGCTAAGATTTCACTTACAAGTTTTATTTGCGTGTAAAGTTGAAGTACATCAAATCATTCTTCTCATATATAACTTTATGTTGGCAGATTTACTGAAAGGTGCAAAATTTCTTAAGATATGACTCCTGCACTTACCATTTTATTTACCTTTGATTTTTTCGCTGCATTTGTATTTTTAGTATTTTAAAACTTATGAATAATAAAATAGATCTTTCATCGTTATTATTTTACAGTTCACATAGTTATAAGATAAGAAATATTTATGTTGTATTATTAAAGATGATAACTATTTCAATTTTAAATATTCTTTTGTAAAGTTTCTGAAACATAAAATTAAAATTTAAAATTGTATACAAACATTTTAGTATGTAAAGTTTTTCAAGTAATATTTTATTCAAAAATATACTACTTATGTACGTGTATAATAATACTGAACGAATATTTTAGAATCAGTAGAAATGCTAAGTCTGAAATGAAAACATCGAGTTGTTCTAACTTTCTCTCTTGAAGATGCAGTGAAATTTCTTTGTATGCGTATATAATCGTTATTTAAGATAAACCATCAATTTACTTCAATAAAAATCGTAGTTCAATAAGTATGAATGAGTACTAAAAGCTATATATCGCAAAAAACCATTGTAAAAGATTTTGCATATAATCTGGTCATATATTTCATTTACAAAAGATCTGAAATGATTACGTGATGAAAATTAATTATAATTTATAAATCCCGTTTTGATGTAAGTATACAAAATTAAAAATTTACTAAACATTAAATTTTGGTACAAGAAAGTATTTCATAAAAGATGCTTTACTTGTAAATATATATAATGTTATATAAAATTGTAAATATTCTGTTTTAAATCAGATTTAATATTTACAAAAAGATTGAGTGCGACTCGATGAAAATCTAAGGTCTTGGTATAATAGATAATGTCAAGAATAACAAAAATTAGGTTACCTAGAATATATATATAATAATTTTAAACATAATAAATGAGAAATTTTTACTCCTATTACAAAATAAACATTACTCTTTTAAATAATTAGTTAACATAGTTAAAATAATGGCTCAATAAATTAAGTTTGAAAAAACTAAGTACCAATGTACTGACAGCAGACTTTTCTGTGTCTTGAAAATAAACCTATTGGACGTAAACAAAAATAAATTTACATATTTTTGTTAGACTCTTGTAATAGAAAATTGATGGGTTTGAAGTTTGCATCGTTGGAGTGCAACGAAACTTTAGAAACTTTTTTTATATGTTAGATTTTGAATTTTCTTCAGCATCAAAATAAAGATTTCACTGTATCGCGCAAATTTTTAGCTGTTTTATTTATTTCTGAAAAATTATTTCGTTGCATCCCAACGTTGCAAAATTCAGACCCATGAAAATTGTTTCAATAGAAAATGAGGTAGCTGAAAGCTTTTGTACTTTTAACTCGTAGTATTAAAAAATTTCACAAGGCATTATTGAACCTCTACATTCAAATATCTTATTCCGTTAAAAAACGACTTTTTGCGTTGAAAAAATTCTGCTATAAAATTAAACGATAAGCGGAATTATCGTATTACTATCAAGCAACTTGACGACAAGCACGACTCAGCTCAGTAATCTGATTCATTGATCGTAGCCAGCCATCCATCTTGGATAACTTATTGATTCGATCGCACACATTGCTCGATCGTCTTCTTCGATTTCTGCAAAAATGAAAACAGATTATCTATGTTGAGTCAGTACCACTGTTGCTAGGCAAACTATTACCCTCTATATCGTGCTTGATACTAAGGAATTGCAGTTTAATGACATGTGCAATTAATCAATATTTTTACAATCAAATTTTGAAAAGCAATTATTCGGTTAAACATGTGTGTCTACAATATTGAAGCTATAATAAAGTATAGTTTTCTGTTTCTTTTATAACTTTCCCAGATTACTGAAAACTTACAATGGCAACATCGTTTGTTCCTTATCTTTTAACTTCCTGAAAATAATGAACGAGTTAAAAGAAAATGTTATAAATCTATGGCTTCGAGGCATAACCACATAAGTCCAGTTTTTATGTCTCCGAGAAGAGTTTTAATGTTCAAACTTATATGTTGGATGGGGGGAAACGAGATAGGCCGCGATACTATACTAGTCAATTGATATACATATATTCAAAAAACACATATGCACGCGGTGGTATGAGCAAGTATATGTTTTTTTGATGTGTTAAAATGCTGCTGTTCTTGTTTATTTTGGAGCACAATATTTAATTTATTTATGAAACAGGTTAACAAAATTACAAAATTATAGCAACCGTTCAATGAAGTCTTATAACTTATTCAAGAAATTATTATTTTCGTGACATTTAATTTACGCCTATGTGGCATACTACGTAATATTGTAAATGAATTTTTTAAATAAACAAATAAATAAATATTAGCCGTCATTTTTATATTGAATTAGAATAAATACAAATAATTACTTATGTTGTGATACCGCGCAGAAAATGAACTTATGTATAGTTACGTTTTGGACATATTGTAGCTTCGGGGCATCATTTTAGCTTATACTGACAGTTTTAAATGAAAAAAACCTATTTGAGGTTTTCCCGATTTTAAAACAAAGAGGGTACAATATGTTAAAACTTTAGTAGATATATCATGAAGAAATGGAAAAAATAATAAATTTATCTTAATATTTCAGCCAGATTACTTTTTTCTTTATTAATATATATAATTGATTTTTTTATATGAAATTTGTCATCGCAGACATTTGTAAAAAGTATTTATTTTTAATATATCGCTGATATACGAAATACTTTCAACTCCAAAATATCTTGCCATTAAAAAAGAAATTATAGCGCTTAATTAAAATAATTATCCTGATAAAAAGTCCAAGCTTTCTAATTTGTTTACGTTCACAAGTTTAGATGCCAGGCGGCGAGACATTCCAACACACTCTTACGACGCTTGCGGAAAATAAAACCTGGCAGCTATGGTGAGGCTAAGACGAGACGCGCGTTGAATTCATTGGACCTCCGATCGTGCCTTATCCTGTTTTGACTTTGAGCCAGCGGGAATATCATGGCGACAGGCAGACGAAGCGCCTCCACGCGCGGAAGACTCCGTTCGCGGCATCTAAATTCCGAGTTTTACGTTCTAGCTGTCACCTCCAGACAGACGATCTCGCACCTCGGCAGTTTTCATTTATTAACCTTCTTTCCCGCCCCTCTTATCCTTTTTGCCGATTTTGCCGTCGCGAAATAAGAGAATCGCGCTCCTGTGCGCGGGTGCCCACAAAGAGAAAACCTGCGTGACGATCAGCGATTTCCGCTTGGCAACAGCGCGAGCCAGTCTGCAGCAGCAGCACCGGCAGCAGTACTTCGCCTGTGTGTGTGTATTTTATACGTATACATATATATACTCGCGAGGCCGACTTCGCTCCCACCACCCTTTTCCTCGCTCGCTCGCTCGTATGCGCTCGTAGCTCTCTACTCTCTTTTTCTGCCCCTCCAGGGCGCCTCCACTTCACTGAACTGAAACTACGGCTCCGCGGCTATTTTATGTACCCCTTTTCCGCCTTGGCTCTGCCTTGCTAATCGAGTTGCGTTGTTGAATAAAATTTTTGTTTTAACTCTTTAGCTGTGATAAATTCATTCCAGAAACTTGCGAATGCTTCCGAAGTCCCCCACGAGACTTTCCTAATTTTTCTGGTTTCTTTTCTTTCCTCTAATGACGGAAAGAGTTAAGGAACGTTTTTCTGGTAGTTTGAGGGGATATTTTAAAAGTGATGGCTGCTAGTGAGTTTAGCAATGGATTAGGAAACTATGAAATGGCTTAACATGCGAAAAAGCCGTAATAGAGTCTCAATGTTTAATGCTCTTATTCAGTCACATCGTGCTGTCAAACAGGCCGAGTCGAAACGTTTTTTTGCTAACCGATAAACGCTTACGAGGTCAAATAAATATTTGTTTTAACTCTTTGACAAAGGACGACTAATTTTTTAGCCCAAACAACGATTTAGAAAGCTATGACCACTTTTATTTTGGTTTTGAATCAAAAATAGTCGAGACATAAAAATTAGAATGCCAAATTGTAATGTGAAATTCCATAGTAAAGAGTGTTGTGTTAAGTAAATAATATCAATTAGTTCTAAGATTATGACGTAGAGAGTGCGTGTCCAAACACATGTAAATTGCAAAAAATCATAAATAGGCTCGCATTGCAGGTTATATGTATATTATTTTTAGAATAAGAAGATTGTTTAATTTAGCGAAATTTTCACGTGAATCACTAAAAATACAGATAAAAAGGATAATTTTATCACGTAGTCAATTTTCATTTCATAACGGTTCCAAGTTAAGTAACGTTGATTTTTCTTCTAATTTATTTTTTTTTATATTCATATAATTTTGTAAAGCATTGGCAAACACGTTATCGTTTTAAAATATGTTTAGTATTAAAGTTGTACTTCATTGCATTAACATAATGGTTTATCCTACAATTTTCTATTCCACTCTTCGTTTATTTCTACATCGAATTTATAGAACATATACTACGTTTCCCTACAAATTGGTAATTATAATTTTTTTTTATAATAATAATTCTCCACATTCTTGTGCATGACGTATAATTTATTCTTTTATTTGTAATAATATAAAATCTACAAGTTGGGAATATGAAAAAAGTTTGTCCAATACGTATGTTTATAAGAATACGCATAATTTTCTTAGAATACAATTTGTGGTTAAATATCAGTGTTTGACGAACACATATATCATTTTATTATATTGTTATGATCTGAAGAAATAAAACGTGCGCGCGACTTATATAAAAAATATAGTTAAATTCTACAGAAAATTACAAGAAAAAAAGTCTGTAAGATATTTCGAAATTTTGCTTCGTTTTTGAGCTAAAAATTAATCAAAATTCAGAACTTAAACGTGAAATCGTCTCAAATTTTATCAATATTAATTTTTTTAATTTATATATTTCATTTGCATGTATCTAAGTGAAAGCATATATATACGGCGTTAAAAATATTTTTATTGAAAACCTGAGAAAATTCTACAAAAAAAAGTATTCTTGTGTCTATCGCGAAAAATGCTTCCTTGAGGAGTTATAAATTAATGAAAATCGGTCAAAAATGCAAAAAATCATCAAAATTCAGTTTTCCACCTCTTATATTTCCAAAACTATAGGCCAAAGAAATCTAAAAAATTCAGAGATATTCAGAATGAGTAGCAGAATAATTCCTGAAAGTTTCAAGAAAATCTATTTTTGAACCTCTGGATTTGACAGGGATTTGGTCATATAAATACACACACACACACATATGACTTAAACATTTTAGATTATAAATAACGTGCCTTATTTAAAAATATTTTTATATTATTCTTTTAATTGTTCTTTTTCTTGATTAGTCTCGTCATAAGTATAAAATGGTTTCGCAGCAGTAAGGACAATTTATCAGTAATAATTTTCCATTCACGCGTCACTTGCTTACCATATTCCATGCGTTAAACAGAAAAATCCTTATATACACTTGAGATAAATAATCTATAAGAGGAGGATTGAGCAAGACGATGCACGTATTATTAATCTTTTTCTACGTGCCTGTATTTTGTCTCATTTTCAAAAATACAGTTTCATCTTGGCGTGCGGCTTATCGCGCTCCTTAGCTTTCGTTGCTTTCCCATCTCTCTTCGTAACTCTCTTTGTAGCTCTCTCTCTTCCTCGATGCTCCCTTTTCTCATCTCTTATTGCTGCCTCCCTTACAAATCCCTATTAACCTCTTCCTTCTCTCTCTCTCTCTCGCTCTCTCTGGTCGACTCTTCTTTGTCCGCAGCGCGCTCTTCTCTCTCTCTCTCTCTCTCTCTCTCTCTCTCTCTCTCTCACTTGGCCCTTGCTCTAATTCTCTCTTTGTCTCTCGCGGGGCTCCTCTCGAGCGAAGCGGAGCGCTGACGCGGACCAAGCGGAGCACGCGCTGCGGTTCGGGGCTCCTTCTCCTGCTGCCGCTCTGCTTCCCCTCGTTTCGTGAGAAAGACGCGGCTATCGCGCGCTGTAGTTGTAGTTGCCGGGCTCGAATATTCGCTATCGCAGCGGCTCGCACTTGTTCGCCGACTCGGCTTGCTCCTCGTAGGGCTTCGTTTTCTCTGCGTCCCTCCTCGGCCATCGCTGCTTTATTGGACGCTCCTTGCGGTTGCACTCGGGCCTCGATTTTTGCAGAGTCTCCAGGTCCTTTCTTCAGCGCACGGGACGCTGACGCGCACATTTATCGATGGCTGCTTTTTTGGAAAGCGGGCCGAGAGAGCGAGCCAGGAAGTGGGTGGGAGCCTGGCGGAGCGTCGGGCACGTTTTCCGGTTTACATTTCTCCTGCGCATTGCGAATTTGCGCTGCTGCGCGTGCTCACTCCGAGATTCTCAGGGGAGCGGAGGATGATTTATTCGGTGACGTGGGTTACGACACCTACGTATCATTATTTTTAGCCTATCAAATCATACTTTGTTCTTCTAAGAGAATACGCCGACGTTTATTCGTTATTACATTTATCTGCATTTGTAAAAGTTGAATAATTTTGAAAATATTGCTTTAGAAAATATCATTTAAATGACACTTCATTCTTATGAATATACTTTTTTTCACTTTGGGGAGACTTTCTAAAAAACTAACATTAATATTCCATAGAAGTAAAAATAAAAATAATATTTTTTATATCATAAATAAAGAATATGTTAAAGTAAAACTAACTGTTATATCTATATACTTTCATAAACAAGTTGCCGACAACATTGGAACCCCATTAGGAATTTAAAGAAATCTGAGAAATCAATATTTTTAAGATAGGATTTACAAGAAAAATGTTGTCTTAAAACAACAGTGCGGCGTACTATGTTTTATACAGCTTTACACAAACAATCAAATGATTGAAAAACTGTAATAATTTCTAGCTTCGAATTTCTTTAATGCATTGAAAAGAATTCATTTGTCATGTAGTAAATATTATTGACACCACAATAATACTATACATTAGATTTAAAAAATTACCTTGAAGATTAAAAAGTTTCAAGAATTAGAATGTTCTTTTTCATCAAATTTTTTTTTCACGTGCTTACATCACTAATAAATTATCTATAATATTTAAATTAATTATATATAAAGTCTGTCTCCAACAATTGAAAACTTGAATAAAGTTTTGTAAATTTATTTATGGGCACTTATAATTTTATGTATATTGAAGATTGATTTTAATATCGAGAAAATTAGATATTAACAGTATTTATAACTCTTCTGTATGGTATATATAGTATTCAGCTGTTATACCTACGCTTATAATATCTTACTAGGAGAGGTTACGGCCTACGGATCACAGATTTTGCTCAAACTTTGAGGTATGTTTTTAGATGCTAAAATATGAGGAATGCTAGAATATTAGACTCTAACGCTTTGATAAACTTGAGTTATCAAAAGGTTTAGCTGTATTTGAAAGAAATACTGAAAAAATGCTCCGTTTTATTTGTTTATTGGTTAATCCAAAGATCCCTATATATAATAGTAAAAAAATAAAATAAAACTAGAGATTACAAGTTTTACGTTGCTTTTTTCAGAATTAAAAAATATTAAATATATCAAAAGTTATGAAAATTTAAAGGTAAGCAACAAAAATTGATAAATTGACAAGCTTTAACTTTATACACATTTTGATGCATTTACGTTGCTTAACTTTAAACTTTCATAACTTTTGATATATTTAATATTTTTTAATTCAGAAAAAAGCAATGTAAAACTTGTAATCTCTAATTTTATTTTCTTTTTTTACTATTATATATAAGGAGTTTTTGGATTAACCAATAAACAAATGAAACAGGGCATTTTTTCAGTATTTCTTTCAAATACAGCTAAATCTATCGATAACTCAAATTTACCAAAGCGTTAGAGTCTAATGTTCTAGCATTCTTCATATTTTAGCATCTAAAAACATACCTCAAAATTTGAGCAAAATCCGTGATCCGGAGGCCGTGACCTCTCCTAATTAGGTCGCCAAAAGAAAATGTTTCGGATCACTTAAGCATAATAGAAACTTTTCTATCAACTACACATCCAATGTACATTATAATGTTTGATATAATACAATTTTCTTATTTGTGTGTGTGTGTGTGCGTGTGTGTATATATATATAAAAGTGTTGCTATATATAAACAAGGTAACCAAGACGAGAAAGATGCGAATGACGAAGATGTATAGTTAAAATGTCATTTTTTCGATAAAATAATTAATAAACTTTTTGAAAATAAACTATACATGAGTCTTCTGGCTTATGTTGAGCTTATGTATAGACTATGTATAGATCATGCATGTTCATTTTCGAACACAGTCTATACATAAACTCTGTTTAGAATACCAGACATGATTTATGCATAGTCTATACATAACTTTTTTACATGGGTAAAGTTTATTTCAGCCTTAATAATTAGCCCAGAAATGGACTTGATTTACATCAAGAAACTTAATTAATACCGTCACACACAGACACATACCAAAAGCTTTACGCTAAAAGCTTACACAATTCCTATCTAAAAAAAAGCATTTTTAATTTTTTATTTTACACAGCCATTATCAGGTACACAGTATAACCATTGACTCTATTGACTCTATTTGGCTAAATACAAATACAAATACAAATTTCTTACAGATTAAATTCTTACATACTTAAATACTTAAATACTACGGCACACATACCTGCCAACGCCTCTGCATCTTACAAACTATCGCATACCTCGCACAAACCGCAAACCCCTACCTTCCTTGCTTTCAATTTCTTCTTCTATTTCCCTGAAAATTTTCGCTGCAACTTTATTCCCTACCTCACTAAAAATCATATCTAATTTCATTTCTATACTGCCTCCCAAAAACTCCAACCATTTTCTTGCTGTTTCACATCCCTCAACCCAGTGTGATATACCTCTTATTGTATTTAGCTTCGTTAATCCGGCCCTTCACGATTTGGTCCTCTACAGCTTTCATTCTTTTGCCTAGCTCTTCTATAATATCCCATCCTTTACCTTTCATACCTTCTATTGCCGGCGAACTGAGTCCTAGACTATTGAGGAATTTCCCCCTATCACAGCTTTACTTTGACATCTCTCTTTTCATTTAAACACAAACGCGTGAGCCTATCTTCACTCTGTTTTTCTATTGACAGTTCATACCTCATGGCTCTTTTACTCCATATTTCAAACATTTTCCTTGAATCTGACTCTATGTATAATATATACCTTGGCGTGCAAAAATCCAATCTTAGTGTCCATCTAATGTAGTCCACCTGCACTTTTTCTAATTTTTTTCTTTCCATACCTCCAGTCCATATAACATTACCCTTCTGAATAGGTAATTAAATAACATTTTTCTTTTTCTATAGTTTTCTTTGCACCTTCTTTGTCCTAGACCCCATGTTTTCTTGGCTGCTATCATACCTTTATTTTTAATTCTTTTAAATGATCCTTATAGTTACCCTGAACATTAAAAACGAAGCCCAAGTACTTCAAAACATTTACTTCTTCCAATTTTTGGCCTCCCCTCTTCGACTTTTCTTTTTTGCAATTACCACGATTGTTGAACACCATGACCTTCGTTTTTTCCTGACTACTTATTTTTTGTATTAATTGACACCCATTTTGACGTTAAAAATTATTATACTTAATTTTTCTCATGTTTAAATGGTTGTATTCTCAATTATTTAAATATTTAAATAGTAAATCAATTATCGCATATATTTCAGTAAAAGTTAAAATGTATTTTAAACAAATATTTCTATTAATAATAAAGTTTATTTATTAATATTAACTTAACATTTTTTATTAATACGTTGGTTAAGGGGGCAAGCCTTGGTTAAAGCCTGAAAAAAGATATTTTAATATAATAAATCAGGTAATTTTTTTTAAAATCTGTATAGGAAAATAACTTTATATCTCAAAAGTATACATAAAAAACAACATTTTACCACCTCCAGGTCTCCTATATTTTGATTTATAAGTCTGTACTAACCACTGGATTGAAGCATTAATTTTTGTTTAACACCTCAGGGCACGTTGGGCTAGTCTGGAACACTTTTACCAAATGAATCAGAAAGTGAAGAACATTCTGTTTATATATATTTACACAAAATAAGTGAAGCAGGTATTGAAAAAGTTGAATTTTTTAATTAATATACATAATATCTATAATTTTTTAATAATTATTCTAATTTTTTCAAATATCTTTATATGTACCAATTAATAGGAGGGCTATTTCCAAAATCTGCTCCACTCATTTTGTATAAATATATATCGGATCTATCTTTCCAAAATTCTGATTTAAATGGTTGAAGTATTCCAGAGCAGTGCTACGTGCCCTACCTGAAAATTATTAACAAATTAATTCTCAGATAATTGACATTAAAGTTAGCAAACAGTTTTTGTACACTTATCTCCTCTACTGTCTTTATTATTAGTTTCTGGTAGCTTCTACATATAATAATAACCAGTCATTGAAAAGTATTTGACATTTTATACGCAAGGATTTTCACGTCAGTAATGTTTTGTTCCATCAAATCATAACAATGTTTATAGAGAAGTTACAGCTGAAAAATTAAAGAAAAAAAACCACTATTAATAAATGTAGTATCTAGTCCTTACATCTAGTGTAAATATACATGAAATACTTTTTTTTTCATCAAATAGAAGTGAAAAAGTAAACCTCAGTAAAAGAACCTCAAACGTTGTTTTGATTTCATCTCAAGTGAAATAATGATTTTATGAATATCTAAAGCAAATTACAGTGATTTAAATGTGATTTAGTGATAATGTTTGATCTAAATAAATTAATTTTAAAAACTTATTAATTTAAATGTGCACCACTGAAGTTTCTACAACAGTCTCACACGTATCACTCAAAATTTTATTGATTTCGTTATAATTGCTGTGTGGTAGTGTTGCTGTGTAAATGCATGTGTCGACAACAAGTAGATAATCCAGCATGTCCTTGTCCAAGTGCACGTAAAGCCAATGCAGATCTCCTATTGACTTTATAAGCATTTGCTTGGGATCCCGCAAGATAACATGAATTAACTGTTCTATTTTTTTGGTACTCTTTGCATATTATTCCGATCTTGAAACGAAGTCCTTTCGTATCAACTTAAGAAAATTTGAGTTTTCAGCATACAACTTCCTCCAACGCGATGAATAAAATACTAACATCAATTATTCTAAGAATTGTTGCATTTTTTAATTCCAATATCTTTCACGTTTCCACTGGAGGAACTTTTGAATACTTTTGGGGGTGATTGGTCTTCTCCTGTTTGTTTATTTCCACAAAACTCCTTTTTCCTTTTTGGAGCTCTTCCCCATTGATATTTTTTGATCGGACCACCAGGTGCTCTATTTTGATTTTTTTTTCTTGCCATAACTATCTAATAATATTTATATATATAGTATATTTTATACTACTAGATTTAGTCAAGCGCGCTACGCGCGGGCAATATCAATATCGGCAATAAAAATATTACGAATAGATATATTATGGATAAATAATAACTAAAATAAAGTCTTCTGTATAGACATCATAGATTATAGTGAATTTAAATTAAATAAAATGTTTTTATAAATACATATAAAATACTTTTATAAATACAAGAAAGTCAGTCACACCATTTCCTTCCGTTATTTTACACTCAAAACATTAATAGAATACACGTTAGTTCTTAATACATATAATCATGTTATAGTAAAATATTGATAATAAATACAACAAAGCTTAATGACAATATTATT
>JAWWEQ010000055.1:17641344-17748759 GCA_035583055.1 Torymus tubicola | reverse complement strand
CGCCGAAAAGTCACGCAGCACAAACAGCGCTGAGCGAGTAGCTTGCGCTCAAGAGAGAGAGAGAGAGAGAGAGAGAATATCCTACATTATGCGTTCGATAAGCTTATATATATACATGTTAACTAACATGCTCGCTCTAACCATGACCCAGAAAGTCTGGCCCGGTGAATTAGCCGATAGGCCCGCATCTACGTGTCTACACTCACGCACGAGACTAATTTTTATTTTCTTCTTTTTTTCTCCTGCAAGATTTAGCTTCTCTCTTCTACACGTATGTACCGCTAACCTGTTAAGGTTATATACACGAAGTTGAATTTGGTTACTCGCGAGTATAACAGCACGAGAAGGCTTAGAACAAAGTAGAATATTCGATGACAAGCAACATCACAGGGATAACCTTCGCAATGGCTACTGTAATTATTGTAAAGATGTTTTATTACATATTGGTGTATATTTTACTAACTACTATATTAAGATTATCGATAAACTATCGCACGCCGTCGATAACACGACATAACTGAAATCGTTTATGGATATTAAATTTTTAAGACTGCAGGAATAATTATAGAAAATACGCATAATAATTCCCAGAAAAATTGATTGCTTCTCGATTTACACGAATTTCGTGATAATATTTCTAAATAATGTTATCCGTGTACCATCGTTTACTATTTTTTATTAAAACTTTATTCATTAGCCAAAGCGTGAATAAACTAATTTTATATAATCAAATTTTAACCTGTAAATTTTTTAACGTTGGAATACAGTTCTGAATTAGAAGAGTCCTTTATATAATTTTAGCGTTCCAGATAATTTTCTATTTCGTTCTCGAGCGATCTCGAATCTCGATCTCGAAGTCGAATATCGAAATAAACGAAAGACGAATATAGGCGCGCGTAGCGCGCTGGTTAACCCTAGTTATATAAATTTAATAATAATAATTACAAAACCATACAAAGTATGGAAAAATAGTACATAAATATAACAAATTTTCCATAGTTTTATACTATGAATAAAAAAAATAAATACTGAAAGTAAATACTAAAAGAACTAGTTTATTTTTTTTCTCATTTTACCATCAGTACTAAAATACTTGAAGATTATTTGAAATGAATATATTTTCGTATGCATTTGAACATGTCAAGATCGAACATTGCTCAAGTTGTTTTTCTGACACTTCATTACATGCAGTCGGTCAGATCGATTTGGAAATTTATGAGAATCGATTAAGGTCGATCGATCACTTCATCGACGTACTTGCTCTATTTTTCAATGATAAATTTGATTCTTCAGTTTTTAATTTTTTGTTTTGATAATAGAACTTATAAAACAGAGAATGAAAGTGTTATATTTGTTCATAGAAAATATTTTTGATTAATCAGACGAATCAATTTTTAAAGATCACTAATAATTATAAAATATGGATAGTGCTATTAATAGCTATAATAATAAAGTTTGTAAAATGAAGATACATATTTATACTTAATGAAAATTCGAAAAGAAAAAATATACGAAAAATTAACAAGGTGTCCATAATAAATTTACTGTTTTTTGTCATTCAACTAATACACTCACAAACACACACAGAGATATGTATCAATGCTCATTTCTAAATATAATGAGTTTTGTTTCAACTAAATGCTTGCGAAATAAATAATACAAAATTAACCTACACAATTTGTTGTTCTTTTAAAATATCTGATTCTAAGTAAATAATTTCAGTGACATAATTAAATTTAAATATAAGTTTTAAGAAATCACTAAAATAATCTGTTACTTTGATTTTTAACATGTTTAATCTCACTTGGTTTGGTAACAATCATTTATTTTTCTTGAATAAACAGTAAAGGTAATTTTTGTAACAGTACTGCATTAGCTATTTTTTCAAATCACTCCACCTCTTCAACTGTATGTCAATGATTCTCGAGGTGATTCTCATTCCTTTACAACGCAAAAATTGCGAATAGCGAAGAAAAAATAAGAGACAAGTATAAGGAATAAAAATGAGAAAAGAAAGAAGATAATGACTGCGATACACTGGTAGAGGCAATCTTACATGATGATAATAACAAAGAGAGAAAAGCATAATGTCTGTCTTTTTTTAATTCTTTTTGACACACGTACGGAAAGCAGGAGGAGAAGAAGAGAAAAAGAGAGGGGGGAGTACCGACCTGTTTTAAAGCTCCTCGTGAATTTCACGCGAGCTCCTTCAATTGACTGACCCACAGTACAGAGAAATACAAAAAGACCTACGGAAGAAAGCCACCAGCCACGAACAAAGAAGAAGACCAGAAAGAAAGGTGGGCAGTAGAAAACAGTAAATGTATAGTTTAAGTATGGAACCGGAGAAAAAAAAGGAAAAATGAACTTTCTTATCGATATTTATTCGACAAAATTATTTATAATAATTATTTTAAGGGTGTTGACATTAATAAATCTAATAAAAAAATACTTTGAAGAATATAATGTAATTATAGTTACATTGTTGGTTGATATTTTTCACTAAAAGTTAAGTGTATCAGAAATTTTGACTAAGTTGTGTACATAAAAATCTTTCATAATTTTAATTTTCTTGGTAAAAAAAATATGTATATCAATAAAATCGTAAACGTTTTAATCTAATGTTTTTCGCATACCCTTCTTGCATAAACAGTAATATTTAGTAAACAATTACTTTGCATAAATATTTTATGTGGTAATATTGAAGAATACGCATTAAATTTGTTTGAAAAAATCATCCAAGCAATTAATTATGTCTTACTGCATAAAGTAGCACGTGAAAGTCACATCTATGAGTAGCGTACAGATTTTCATAAAACAACATGAGTAAATTTAATTTCATGAATGGTACAATAACCTTTAAGTTAATACATTCTTCTTCTATCATCTTCAATCTCTTTACTTGCTCTTTAAATCTTTCTGCTAGCTTCTTGCTTACCTCTTTTTATTTCCCCTCCTTCTCTCTGTTTTTATCCCTCTTTCTTCTCTCTGCAGTGATGTTTTTCTCTCATTCTAAAACTTGAAATATGCCTCGGGGCGTGAGAGAGAAGAAGCGCCGCGCCGTCTTCGCGTAGGGAGAAAGAGAAAAGGAGAAAGAGGTAGTAAGAAAGAGCCGAGAAGTCGCGCGGTTGCAGTCGGGAAATAAGAAGAGTCCAAGAGAGAAAGAGAAAAGAAAGAGCAGACATGCAAGGCTGCTTCGAGATGCATGCATGTGTGTGCTATATGCACAAGCGAAAGAGATTTTTTAGTCAGCGAGTTACAAAAAACGGTTCCTCTGACGTCGGAAGAAGATTCTGTCTTCAGCCAATTCTCTATGAGCTAAAGATAATTAAGTAATAAAATATTTTATTTGTGGATTGTTAGCTCGTTCGAAATATGATGTGCGTGTATGTACGTATATATGCGATACAAATTGATTAAATATCTAACTCAGAGTAATTTCCTTACAAATAATTTTAGAAAAACAGATAGAAAGAAAAATATTAATGTTGATAAATATAAATTATTTGTCTCATTATCAAGAAGTATAAAAATCCTTATACTCCATCACGAGCATTCCAGACAAACAGGTTTGGTGCACGACATCTTTCTCTTAATTTCTTTTTTCGTAGCAAACGCTTGAGGGTCGGTATTCGGTAACCACGACTTTCGTGAGGCTCATGAATGGATGGAACGTGAACAAAAAGTATATTGTTGTTGTTGTTGTACATGACATCGATCACGTTTTGATCCTTTTAAGATGGCAAATAAACAAGTTTCAGGTCGTTGGGTAATTGGGTTTTACCTTGATATTTTTGGTAATCGCAGGAAGCATTTTTATCATTATTCACAAATTCAATGACGATGTATTATTTTAACCGATGCCGAAAAAAATTGTTGCTAATTTCCATTAAATTTCTTAATAAGTAAAATCAAACTAGGTATATCAAATGATTCAAAATTAATTTTATAACAAATAAGTTTTTCAATATTATTAGACTATTAAAAACCGTGGAAATATGTCTATATTAAATATGGGCACTTATAACTTCTACACCAATAAGTGTTTAGAAATATTTGAAATACAAAATGAATAGCAAACTATAATTTAAACAGAATCGATTTTGACGATGGAAAAACCTTGTGTATGAAGAACGCCTTTCCCCGCAATTAGTACACTTCCACCTAACCGACGACCCGTATTTGCTAATTATATTCACACTTCTTCGAAAGTACTTTCTATTTGATTGGATCACTTTAAAAAGTTATATAAAATTAGAATTAGTATCACGCGATATTATAGATGATATTGAAATGTAAAACTTCAGATGAATTGTCTAGTATTAGTGAACATCGCGTACCTATTTGATGTATTTATTTTTCAGTATATTTCATAATATTAAAAAGACTTTTTTCTTAGTGTTACTAACGTATATTGTAATTAAAAAAAAATTTATATTTGAGTTGGTACCGTTTCAAAGCGGATTTCGAGTTGACACATTTTGAAACGGGCAAGGAGGTACCGTTTTGGAACGGATTTCACCAAGTTGATGATTTGACGATTATGCCTTGTATATATGATATTCAACAATTAGATATATAATTAGCAGAAGAATTTGCTTCGAATATTATATAAATATTCACATATGAATAACTCGACTATATACAATTAAAATTCAAAACCTGTTTTAAGACACGAATTTATGTGTACTTATTGGAATGTATCACAAGAAAAATACTTAAAATTTGTTAGTACTAATAGAAAATAAATAGAAAATTTACGTATATTTTGTGCGAATATCGCTCTAACAACATATAAAACACAGAGCTTATTACTTTGTAATACTATCGAACTCTTTTGTAATAACATCAGCACATCACTTCGACTTTTCACAGAAGATATCACCATTACACTTTTTATCGAAAAGGTGGTCTATATGTACGTGTATTTTTTCTAATTTTGTCAATCTTTGTCGACCCTCGAATACACTAATATTAATTTAAACATTATAGCAATTGAGAAAGTATCGATTAATTGACAGTTAATAATAATCGCTAGTGTGAGAAATCAACCATCATCTTGTTGAATCTATACATTTAATAGAGATTTCTATCAGATAAGGACACACATATTAGAAATTTTTGTTAAATATTTTTGAAATAACAGTAATAATAAAAAAAAGTAAAAAATATTTTCTCCTACCTTAAAAAAATGATGGATTAGTTGTGAAATCATTTTATTTGTGATTTGGTTGGCGGGAGACAAAAACTAAAGTGGCGCACGAAGCGCGCTTAGAGATGACTATAGTGTAATAAAAGTAATATCATCTTCCTTTTGATAATTTGAATTATACTTTCGTCGTATTATGGTGGATATCGTACGCTATCGAATTCAATTATCAGTGTACCATAAAATAGATATATAATAGAATTTATCCGTTAGGCATATAATAAATATTTGTTCTCGCGAACGTTATTTTTTCTCTTGCGTAACGGCTAGAAAACTATGTAAAATGCGCAAATTAAAACGTCCATTAGAAACAATTAGTGCGTTTCATTAATCAAGTCGACTTGGCTTGCTGCGATTTTTTCCACGGTAGAACAAACTCCGATGTAATAGAAAAATTCAATTGACGTCGATGTCTGCACAGCGGTGGCGGCACCATTTCCGCGTGCGCAAGCGACGTAATCGCGCGCGACTATAGACGCGCGAGACGTCATATGCGCGTTAGCGCCAGACGCTCGTGTGATTATACCTGCCGGATGCTGAATGCTAGAATTTTATTTTGAAAGGAATGAAAGATAAAATCCGGAGTGAGTCACGCGATTCCAGGCAACGCGAACCTAACCTTTGCTTTTTAGAGAAAGGCGACTAAGTAAGCCCATGTGTAAGCATCTAAATTCAATTAACCGTCAAGGGCTGCTATCTCCTTTTATGTAATACAATTTTGTAATATTAGCGTTTACAAGTGCGCCCAGGAGGTTTGTGAATACATTAAAAAATATTTTAAACAATATAACATGGCACTTTCCATTCTTGTTTTTATGCACAAATTGATTGTCATTTAACCTAACTGGTTCAATGGTATTGGAAAATTATACTTACTATATTTAGCCGTTTTGAGTTCTTTAATGTTACGCTTATAAAAATTTTCTAAATAATTTAATGGTTTTAACGTGTGCCTAATAAAATTAAATTTAACATTGATTTGTATTGGCAATAGTTTGATAAAGAGCTACAAATATTTTCATCCATTAATTATAATAAATATTTATACGACACTGTAATTATAATTAATTTGCCTTCAACAACCGTCTTTTTGCCTATATAATATTAAATCAGACATAAAAAGAATGAAGTACATAGTATATGAAACGTTTTCTCAAGCATAGATAGAGCTGACTCATTTGCGAGAGCAACAGCAACAAAAAAAAATAACACGCACCTACGCGCCATTTGGAAGACGGCTATGAGCATTTCTAAACACAAAATCATTTCGACGCGCCCGTGGTAGGAAATTTCCAAGAGAGCCCGACGGAGTCTCGAAAAAAGAGAAGTGAGGAAAAAACGTCGAGAGGAGGAAAGAGCGAGCGAGAAAGAGACGAAGAAGTGTGTAAGTGTATATATATCTACACACACACACAGCATCACGGGAATAGAAAGCGCGTCGCCGCGTCTGCGCGGAGAACGGTATACTTATTCCATCTTCATAAAGCAGCATCGCCGTCGCTCGCGCCATCATGGACGGCTCTGTTGTGTGCACACCTTTAACGAGCGCTGAGTTTGGAGTTCCCCCTTGGATGGGCGTATACATATAGTCGCCTATGAAAGTGTGCCTTTGGATTTTACGCGTTACGTTTCGTCGTAAATACCTGACTGGATTTTTGGGGATGTCTCGTTTCCAGGTGTACAGTACTTATAATATTGTATTCTATGATGGGAAGTAAATATCAGTCTCGATTGAATATTTATAAAAACTTCTGGAGAGCTATATTAAAAAAGAAAATGTTCAGCATGTTTTTCAGTAAGTGTCAAAATCAAGATAAGAAAAAATGCACATCCAAGAGTTGTGCAAGGCAGTTGCGGAAGTATGAGTCTCACTCGTTTTTTTCCTCAGTTTAGCTTTTGCCTGTACGCTTTAGCAATAGTAGAAATTTACAGTTTTAACATATTATATTTCTGCCACATCGACATAAGGCGATTCTGGCTGTGAAGAAGCTTGTTTTCGCTGCAGACTGCACGGCCAGACGGCTGGGTGCACTCGAGCCTTCTCGACGAGTGCACATACCTACCAAGTACCTGCCATGTACATATACGTACTCGAGACGCTGCTGCTGCTGCTTCTCCGCCTTGTGCGTACGTGCAGACTCGCGCCACCGCCGCGGGCCGAAAGCGGAGAAAAAAGTAGCAGCAGCAGCAGCTCGCGACTTCCCGGAATCGCGGCCCCGAAAAACTGCGTCGTATGTATATATACACGTTGCTGTGCGAGACGCGCAGTATGGTGGCCTCCTCTGCGCCTCACACCCGCGCCACGGCGTTTCGTCATTATTATCTTGTTTTGATGCCTTTTCCAAATAACCTGCCATAATCGACAAGCTTCTCTGCACGTTGTCGCTGCTACTGTTGATTCTACCTCTTCCTTCTTCTTTTTCTTATTTTGCGTTTTGCTTCTTTCTGTAGTGTATGTTTTTCTGATATATTTTTTATCTTGAAAGAGAAAGAAATGAGAACGTATCATCGACGTAATATTTCATCTGTTATCTTTTAAAATAATGAATTCATTTAATAATCGTTAAAGTTCATAAAATACTATATACCTGTACTAAAATGCTTCAAAAACAGAGTAAAGTATATATTTCCATATTTGTATGAAATGAATTTCAAAATATACAATATTTTAGTTTGTGTATGACTTATGACTAACAATGAAAAGTAAAACATTGCAAATTGCAGATTATAATTTGTCAACTAAAATTACGCAATTATTTGCATTAATTGTTTTTTTTTCTGAGTTTTACTACATGAATAGTAATAAACTATAAAAAGATGGTAAACAATAATTAAGGATATTTAATGAATAAAGATTGTTATCAATTACATATTGTATAATAGATTTATGATTATAAGAATAAAATAGTTAAAATAATTACTTGGATATTATAATTGAATTCAGAATATCTTAAAAACATGACGTATACAATACAAAGAGCGTCTTGTTTTATGCAAATCTACATCTGTCTCTAAATTCGTAAAAATGAATTTCGTTTAATTAAACAGAGTTTTGAGTAATTTTATAGAAATGAGTTGAAACAAAGTTAACGTATCTAGTCAAATAATATTTGGTTTAATTAAAATAATTTTAAGGTAATTAAAACTTCCTGTTAGATCAGAACTTTAATTATAATGAACATTTCCTAAATATATACATTTAAGAATAATCCTAAAATCGAAAGCTCGTTAGTTTGGTGGTTCTCGCGGTACGGCCACAGGCGTAGAAAGTAACTGCGCAAATGCAAAACCGCAAAATATAATTCGTTATCGCGTGCGCAGCTCACCCCACGCGTCGTACGGCCCCTGGCGCAGCAATGCCGCCGAATAGCTCGCGGAAGAAGGCGGGAGAAGATAAAAAAGAACAAAAAAAAACGGCAGACTGCGCCGAGAAAACGGTAGAATCGCCACGTACGCTTAAACACAAACACATATGCAGAATATCCGCGAATACTTACCCCCCATAATCCAACTGTGGCGCGAGGCAAAGGTGCGCGCGCGCTCGTGTGAGCGTCTATTTTCAGCGCGACATACGCGAACTTTTGCATTATGGGCGGCAGCGGCGCGTCATACGCGCGTGTGTATTTTTGCCGTCTCCGCATAGTAACCGCGCGTCACCTCATGCTGTAAGCTGTATGTATTACGGGCTCTCCTTGGCTTCGTAAAAGGGAAAAACTATATAATGCGTCTTATCGTCGATGACTTTTCTATCTTCTTACGCTTTTGTAATTCTTTACTTTATGCAAATTATTCTTCTTCTTCTTCTCGCTCTTTCGCCATTAGCGAGCCGAGGGCCTTTTATTGCGCGCGACTTTTGTCGGCCGCGCGGACGTGCACGACTTTATCACTCCGACGATTATGCTTCCGGGCTGGTATTTCTGATTCTTTTCCTGTTTCTGTCTCGTGTATATATATATATATTATATTTATATTACTAGCAGAGTTTACTGAAACGTAAAGATTTGTCTTCTGCACTTCTTTCTCCAATTTAGCTATAGACTTCATACTTCCTATTTTTCTGCTTTTAGTTATTTCTTGTTTTTATTTATATCTTTCTTACACCAATATTTTCATGTCATTTACTTCCTTTTTTTACAACTGTATTCTTATTGTTTTTCGTGTGTAAGAAAAATAAGCAAACTAAAATATTTGTTAAGAAAAGCTATTTTCCTGTATTTGATTTTCTATGCATATTTAAATATTTGCCGAGTAAACATTTTTTGGAAAAGAAATTAGTATAACAAAAATAAAATTGCTTTTTATAGTCTGTAAACAAGTACGAAATATTTTTATATCTTAGAATTATTTTTTATTTGTTTCTCTTAAACTCCAAGTATTATCGATATTTAAAGACGTTTTTAATAAAAATTACTATAATATCAGGAGATTTTTTTAGTGATCCAATATCGTTTTTTCCATGTAATATTTTCAATTTTTTATATTAATCCCATATTTTCTGCCGATTTATACAATGTTCATCCAGTATTAATTAATATACAGATACATGCGCAGGAACAACTCATTAGACAGTTCTGTTTTTATTGAAAATCGTGTACAGGAAACGAGTAAATTTTTTAAAGAAACGTTTACTAATGCTATGGAAAATTGAATCCATAGTAATTTATCTATCATTGAATTCGCCAAAAGAAAATCCACACTTATAGCAGTTTCAAAAATAATAAAATAGTTTGAACGCGTGCTTTCGCAAAAATAAATTTAAAGCAGTGGCTGATGAAAAGTCAACATTCAGTTGTTTAAAGTAAAATATTAAAGGAAAGGAAGAAAACTTTGACCTAGGCTAAGAGTTGTAGAAAGCCATAATTCCTATGCAAACTTATGAGAATTTGAAAAATTAATTTATGTATAATAATTTCGAAGGCTTTTTTCACTTTTAGTGAGTTTTTATGCCATTCTCATTGCTCCAATTAATACAGAAGTCTTCACATTCATCGTTTTTTATCCTGAAGAGATCCTATTTCTTCTACTTTAAGTTTATACTTTGCGATTTTTTTCTTTGTCTTTAGAAGCTTAATATTGATTAATCTCTAAAACAATGTCACAAGTCTGCTTTCGTGGACTTAAAAAGTTTGCAGTATACTATGCAACTAATAAAACAGTAAAAATTGTTGCAGGAGTGTATTATCAGAAGTTTTTGAAAAAGCCTAAGAATGAATTTTTTGTAAAAGTTCTGGTATTAATAGTCGAAAGTGTTATATTCTTTAATAATAAAATATTTTACTTTGACGTACTAGTAATAATTTCTGAATTCATTTAATTATTGATTGATGAATATTTTAGTTTGTGGTTATAGTTAACCGTAAATCAATAGCCACATCTCTTCCAAATTCATGTTTGTCAATTAGAGATATTTCTTAGTTAAAAAATCGTTTTGGTCTGACAAGTTATTTTTGAGTAGCTAACGTTAATCAGTCTTCCCGCTCCCAACATTGTTAAATTACGTTACTCCTACGCTAGAGTGAACACGAAGATAATCTAAAAAAAAGTAATCTAATTCTGAAGGGATAACGAAGCGAAAAGAAATTCTTATTAGATAATCCAGAGCGGGGAGCGCATAACGTGAAATTCGAGTGCTCGGTACGGCTCGCAGCGCTTTGGGGCACAAGTTCATTCACTCTGCACTGGGCGTTCGATGCCAACAGCAGCAGCCAAACTTGAAACGCGCAAAAAATTGCAAAACCCACTCCGAGCTCCCGCTCTCGCATATATAACCAATAGGCAGCAGCACTCGGTCGCCGCGCTCCCTGCTAATAACGACATTGTTAATGAAACATTTTGCGAGTCGCTCCCCTCCGCTCTTTCTTTCTCGCCTCGACACTTTAGCTGCCCCCTCTGGCTCTCCCTCTGCCGGCGCCGCTGCCGCCGAAATGTGCATATCGATCCGGGCGAGCGAGCAGCGTGTGTGCGCGCGCGCCCTGGCTTCCGCGACGACGGCGGCGTCCCCCCGTGCTGCCAGCCCAGCCAGCCCCGTCCGGGCGCGCGCGCGTACACAGGCGCGAGGGTAGATTAGAGCGCGAGGGGACCGGCTTTGGGTTGCGCCCCAGCCGCCGATGCTGGGGCTGTGAAGCCAAGGGCGCGAGAAGGGAGCCGGCGGAGCCCCGAGCGGCTGCCGTCGCGCAAAAATGGAGAGATCGCAAAGTTCTTGCGAGGCTGCGCGGCTGAGAAAGGGAAATGGGCTTGATAAGCTCCGCGATCCACCCCTTTCAGTTCATTCCGGGGGATGCGATAGTTTTAATGATTTTCACTTGGAAGACTATGGGTGGAAGAAATGAAAATTTAACGCTCATGTATTACTGCAATACGCGACGCGTCTGCAGGAGCGGAGCAACGTCGGCGATCCCCACTGACAGTCCTCCAGACGTAATCTTCTCCTTTGCAGAGAGGAGAGGCGAAGAAGATGCTCGCGTAATCGGAGCGCAAAAAGTACGTTCGCAATTTATATTCCGACGAGGGGGTCGTCGAACGCCTTTTTGCGCGTGTGTGTATAGCAGTGGCGGCGCGCCACTGCCGCGCGGTGATGTAACGTGCGCAAGCGGCCGCTCCGTATTGATTATAATGAAATGGTGAATCGCGTATACGTGTACCTTAAAGCCGATGACTCGGACGCACGGGGGATTCCGTTTCTGCTTATGCGCATCTCGACGAAATGCTACGTTTATTTCGTGCGATGTGGCCTTCCCGATGTAATATGCGTGAGACCTTGATGTGCAATCAGCGAAAATAAATGCGCATCCTAATGTAACCAGAAGTGCTTTCTTGTTTATGAGGAAAATAAACTTTGGCGGGTTGGTTGTTTTACGACGTTTGTCGACACGCCTGCTAAAACGCGTTGGAAAGAAAAATTTATCTACGAAAAACGAACCGCTAACAAGTCAAATATATTTTTTTTAAACTCATGCTTATGGACGCTTCGCTCGATGCACATTCGCTATGAGTATGCCATTTTTTCTCTGTATTATGAAATATTTCACAGTATAGTAAACAGACATTCGAAATAGCACGTTACTATGAGCATTAACGTGTGACACATTTCGACGGTAATATTATTTCATACACAGATTGTCATCAATTGCCTGCTGCTGCTGCTGTACTTAAATATTTAATGAAACAATTATTAATTTATTCATTTTTGGAAATTTTTTATTTGTTCAATTATTTATTATAATGTCGTTAATTGTAGCTATTTCTATTATTTATATTATGAACAAAAGAAAAGGCATATTGTAGCATGACAAAATAAAACTAGGCGGCTATATAAAAATTGTGTTCTTAAATAAAAGACATAACCACTGCTACGCAGAAAAATTTTATACTTTTAGATGTTAATATATTTTTTAAATAATATAATATATATTCGAAAATCAACTATTTTAAATATATTTTAGGTCTAACGTAATTGTTTCGTATAAAGTTTTATTTTGATAAAATGTTCTCTTATGTGCGAAAAGCCCCCTTTTTTAATATATCATATCATACGAAAGAAACGTGTATTGCAATTATATTTATTGCTTATCTAGGGGACGTTTACGTGTAAATAAATCACATTTAAGCAAATTATACTCAAAAATTGATTTTTTAAAAATAATTTTAATTATGCTTTCATTTTCACAAATTGCAATGAAAAAGGTCATTCCCATGAAACCAGACTTTTTGTGTAACGTAACAAGTGATTTATACGAATCTGAGTTTGATTATTCAAAATCTCTTTGAATTATCAGTGGAAGTTGATTGTATATACATATCTCTATTTATAAATTCACCATTAAAATGCTTTAACTAGATTTTTAACGTTAATTTTTGAGATGATACATTTTTCACTTTTGATTTTTATTCAAATTCTATCTCCAAGATTACTAAACTTGAAAAATTGTGGACACAATATAATTATATTGGAATAGGCATGAGTAGAATAATCAATCGTGAGGATGAAAGACGTTAGACAACGATCAAAATTCCGTTCACCATCTGTTTTGCCAACTATTTTTAGATAAGCAGATTATCAAGGGCCCCACTTAATTCGATCGGCAGAATTGATTCACGCCGCGTTGACTGGGAAGGAAAAGTTGGTTTGCGCGAGCGAATGTGAAAAAAGAAATCCATTTCGAGCGTACGCACCAATCAACGAGCAATCACGCACACACACAGCATGCGCACCCCCGTCACTTTTCAAATCCAATTCCATCCATCCATAAAGTGAATTCGATCGGCCTGCCTGACTTTCCCACCGTGCCCCGCAGTATCGAGGATAAAAAAAAGGAATAAAATAAAAACCGCCGAAACTGCCGTGTCGGTTAGAGGGGACAGCCGCACGGGCGCATAATTTTCCGTGTAATCACACGCGGTGCGAGCGTTGAGAGCGGGCGTGTGCAGGAAGCCGTATGTAGACGCACACAAGGGCATGAGCGGACGCACTTATGCGCGAAGAGTCATCGTCGCCATCGTCGTCGGCTGCTTTCCCATACACTCGGGACTCTCGGGGAATTTTGTGGCTGGCAGATGGCGGTAGTCGGACCCGGGGCAGCTGTTGCCTCGTGCCTATGTATATGTATGCGGGCCCTATGCGTGTGTGGGTATACGTGACGAGCGGCCCCCGACGCTTTGTGTTTCGGGCCTCGAGGGCTCTCCCTTTATCCCCCCTCTTTCTCTCAGTTTTTACGACGAGCTTCTCCTTTTTATTGTGACGTGCTCTCTTTCTCTCGGTGCCTCGTGTACGCGCGTTTATATACGCCCCGCATCTCGTTTTACGGCCGCGCGTTCCTATATTTTTCATATAGTTTTCTCTGTATTTTTTCGATGTGCCTTTTCTCCCTCCCTTCCCGTCGCGTCATTAATGTAGCTTCTTTCTCTACATCCGCGAGTGTCTTTGTCTCGGTTATATCTCGCTCGTTTCTCTTCCCCATGGGTGCGCGCGTGCAACTTTGTAGATTCCTCCTGAATCCCCCATGCGTTTGCTCGAGTTGCACGCGCCTCGTCTCGCCAAGTAGGAAACTTTTAGTTTTCTCGAGTTCGGAACAAACGGTTATACGCTGTATTTGTATTTATGACTCCCCGGGAGTTCGTTTTCATAAAAAAAAACCTGAGCAGCTTATACGCACGAATGGGAATTTTCATCAAAGAATTTTCATGGACTCTTTAGATAAATTGCAGTTCTTTTACACGAATGTAGACTCGTTCTCGAATGAATTCTTGCGTCGATATTTTAAAATTAAATCGTACTGTTAATGCGTTATATTTAAAACTCTATACGCTTCACAACTTGTTTAAATATAAGGTCGATCCATGTTTAAAACCATATTTAATAAAAGAGAGTGAAGTGATAATAATAATAATCCCGTATATTATAATACCTAAAAAAAATTCAATAAGCCCTAATGAAATCCCCTGTATAAAAAAAAGAGAATGAATGGAAAAGTGCAGACGTCGCCCTTGCTCCTAATCCCATCACGGGCCTGAAAATCCTTTCGATCAATCTTGCCCCGAAAGCAGCTTTGCCGCTCACATCAGCCGCCCACTCTAACACAGGCGTAGACACATATATATATACATTTTTTAATTTCTCGTCGAGCAGGCAGCAGCAGCAGTACACTGGCAAAAAGCATGCATATTGCATCTCCCTTTCCAGCAGTGGCGTGCGAGGGACCACGCGCATTTTCACATCGACACTGTACTGCTGCTACTGCTGCTCCGCAGCGCGCTCATTAATGTTAATTGCCAGACGTCGAAACCTTTCACTTTTTTTCTTCCTCTCTCTCTCTCTCTCTCTCTCTCTGGCTCTCTTTGTCCGTCTCTTGCGCGCGCAGTCGTGCGAGATATACATATACACACGCGTGCGCGCGCGATACAATACAAATCGATCGCGCAGCGTGCGCACATCACGCGTACACAACTGCGCTGTGCGCGGCGCACACACGGCTCCTTTGTGCGCTTTGTCGCGCGCGGATTGGATGAGTTTTTCGGGGGCCTGGCGTGTGCCACGTCATGGGGGCGCACCGTGTGTGTATATATACCGCTACGCGAATTATGGTCTGTGCGAGCGACGAGCCCAGAATCTCGAATGTATGTGTGCGTTATTTAATTCGACGCACTTAGCCAACTGCTGACTTTGCACGTCGTTTCATTAACGCGTCCATTGTGCTTTTACACGCGTGCATACGGCGTGTTTTGCTTTTCCCCGGAGCTCCTGCTGTCTTTTTCAAAACTTTCCTCGTGCGCATCACGAGGATCGCAAAATTGCCGCCCCGACGCAGAAGTTGGTAAGCATTGGTAACGGGGCGCGACCGCCATCACAGCGACAACTTAAACTGAGGTTTAAACTTTCCTAAATTGCGGCCGGAGAAAATTTCATAAATCCGCGCCCGCGCAGTTTCGAACTGCGGGCCGACGGGGCTTTTATTTTGTTCAAGATTTTCGCCTCCTAAATGAACTTCCATGCATTCTGGCTTTATACACCCCAGACGAACCGTCCGGTATATATATATATATATATTCGTTGTGGACTACGCGTGCGAGGCCGCCGCACAGGGATGATGCTATTGTGGCGCATAATAGAGTCGAAGTTGCACCTGGACTTACTTCAAAATTATAGCTCGGATGACGCCTTTACTGCGGCCTACAAAACTAAAACGGGATAAAAAATTGAATAAAAAAATAGATCTAATAAAAAATTCAAAACTGGTTAATGATCACTATTCCCAGCAATTATTAAAGTATCAAAATTGAACTACTGAAAATTCGACGAATGTAACTGAATATTTTAGTGGCAATCGATAACGCGCGCCAAAAATAAGTTCACTTTGAACGCGAAGGATATGAATACAACATTGTTGCCATGTATCTTCTAGAATAATTCCAACAACAATGAAAGCACTCGGCTCAAAACGAAACTGAAAATGATAAAGAGTAGAAAAGCGTCTGGAGCTCGACGTCAACGCTGTTTCTCCTCTTCCGATTTCGCCTACTACAACAGAAGATATATACATTATACACACTCGGAGTCGGTGGATTTAATGTCGCAGCAGCAGCAGCAGCCGACGTAGATGCACACACAGTCTCCTGCTCCCGCGATTAGGCTGCTGCGCACGGCATTATGTGCAGCGCTGCAGATCTCAACGGATATCTCCGCGCTTCCTCGAAGCCGCGCTGTGCAGGCAGCCCCTCGCTTTTTGCAATGCACTCGCCGGCCTGTATACTGTGGCTCGCGTGGAAACCGAGTAGCTCTGCGGGCTCGCAACGCGATCTCTCGCCTGTGTGTGGCAGCGTTGCAGCACTTACCGAGCCTCTATATGTGTGCATATATAGCGTTTTTGAAAGGCGAGTATCCGTTTCTCTCGCCCTCCTCTCTCTCTCTCTGTCTCTCTTTCTCTCTCTCTCTCTCCCTCTAACGCGCCCGTGCTAGCAGCAGCAGTGCTTTAGTGCGCTTTGCACTGCACGCATGTAGGAAGGGGGGGAGAGACCTCCTGCAACGCTACTCCACATCTCCGTTTCGAGAAACCAGCGCTAGCTCTGCTCTCCGTGTGTGATTTTTCTCTCTCGTATTTTCATTCCAAGAGAGAGAAAGAGCACACAACCTCGCCCCGCGGTTGCTTTACGGCCGTCTTCCGCTCGAGCTGCAGTGTGACTTTGTCTCGTCGGCCCTGGACGGACACGATATGTGTCGAACGATGTATTGCCTGCGACCCTCTTTCTCGCTGCCGCCGTCGCCTTTGTTCGCGGATATTCATTGATTTTTCATTTCGGAGACGTGCTTTTCTTCTTTCCAATATAATACCGCCCGTTTCCTGCTCGGTTAATTTGCGCTAAATGATCTAGCATTTTCGGAAATCTATCGCTCATGCCAAGTAGATTAAACTTGCTAAACCGGTAATGTCACTTTAACGCGATATACATGAAACTTTATATAGTTAATCTATCTGTCTTGCAATAGATAAATCAACTGATCAATATATTATACCCTGTTGTTGCTATGATTAAAAAATTAAAATTTTATTGTTAAACAAGAAGAATCTTCTTTTTCACAAGAAGCATGCCATCAAAGAGCCCCTTTTAAACAAAGAAATTCATTTTTAGAAAAAGTTGAAATTTCATATTCTTTAATAATATAATCTTTCTTTAACAACTAGTTATTTACTTTTTTCCATTTATATAACAATAATTTATTCAAGTAAAATACAATACGACGTAAAGTATAAAAGAAGAAATAATCCGACAAAATTTGAAATATACTTGAAAAAGTATGAAGTAGTGCTAAAAGCGTTTGAAACAACTGTGATTGCTTTCATTACATAAAGTATTTGTGTATTGAAAAAAGTCACTACCTCGTCGGAGGTGCAACTTCAACCGTGGGGTATCAGAATAACGTCGTTCCGAGATCAGAGCGCGTAGTATTTATGTGTCTGCACTTGGTGCCGTGATTTATCTTTTCCTTGATCTTTTTTTTCATTTTTATTTTATATTTTATTACTGTTTTCCGCTGGCCCCGTTTTCATGTTAAAATAAATTATTAAAGTAACACCTCCATGAGTATGTGCATGTACGTATTTAAGAGTCTTTACGTGTAGGTTTGCAAAGCTGTCCAAGTCTTTAATATATTATTTTTAAAACTATGATGATGCTGTCATTGTACATCATTTCCGTGTATTACCAAATTATATTTAATTTCATATTTAATATAATCATTATATAATTAATAATATCAGAAATGTCAAAATATATCTTTGATATTATCAGAATTGAAATTTATAAATGTTCGATTTTTATTATTTCTAATATCCATTCATTTATTAGAGACCCAAGCTTTAACGCGCAAACCTTTCGTTACCATACCATACGAAAAACGTACGTCGCGAATAGTATTTTCAACTTATTCTCAGTAATTCACTGTACTCACTTTGTTTGTCGTAGCGCCTAAGAGTATGCGTTTACGACGTCTTCGATTAAAAATAAAGTGCTTCATACAATCGTATGAGTAAAGTTGTTGACGGCATGTTGCGCGGACTGATTTTATGGCACCGAGATACCGTAACTTTTATCGAGCTTTAATACACAGACGATACGTTTTTATGAATGATACACTAAGAAAAAAAGATAGGAAAAATTCCAAATGTTTTTGGAAATATTACTATAATTCTAGTAAGGCCAGCACAGGCTGTAAAAACCCAAAAAATTACCATAATTTATTGGAAAATTTACCAGAATTATAGTAATTTTTTCTATAATTATGGCAAAATTTCCTATAACTTATGGTAATTTTTTAGAGTTTTACAGCCTGTGGTGGCTTTACAAAATTTATGGTAATTTTTCCAAAAACATTTGGAATTTTTTCTTTCTTTTTTTCTCACTATAGCACGCGACTGTGTAGTGCGCTTTACAATGTATGTCTTTATTTTCGCAAAATAACTTGGAAAGTTAACTTACAAAGTCTTTTACGAGGTTTACATTTATATTCGTTGTACAAATATGACTTGCATCAAACTGCCAGATATATTCGGCAAGTATAATTCTTTTCTCCACTATTCATTACACCATTATCCTGACTAAAGCGAGTTTGATGATATTTGAAAAGCATATAGTAGTAGGTTCAAATCTGTCGCTACATGCAAAAATCATCTGGTTTAGATTCATAAATTATAGAATTATCGGAGCCCCTCGTAGCTGTAAACACATATCGTCGCTCCCTACGAAGACTAGCACATTTCAGAAAATGCCTATTTTAATTGGCCATTTTAAAACACCAGAGTAAAATAAATTCGCTTAGAACTCGAAGAATTTCAAGTATGATTCGTATATTTTAAGTTTTTCTGATCTTGGACAAATTTATTTTACTCTGGTGCTTTAAAATGGCAAATTAAAATAGGTCTTTTCTGAAATGTACTAGTCTTCGTAAGGAGCGACGATATATACACACAAGGCGAGCTATTAGATAACGGCGACCAGGCTAAGGTATTTGTCGGGAATACGCGAGAGCGGAAATCGGTTCGGGCCCGTATTCGCACCTCTTATCTCGCTGCAGAGTCCGATTGGCGGCCTCTTGCATTTTAAAGGGGCCATGCGGATACCTCTGGGCGCGTAATAACCAATAAATTCAGAGGCCCTCGCGGAGCATAATTTTTCAAGTTGCTCGCATAATATCATTGCGTTCTCTCGACATTCGCATTGATCGAAACCCCGCGTGTCGATTGCACATGTATGCGGATCGAAGCTCCGCCACTTCTGCGAAAAAGAAAGGCATAACGTGCGCCTTCTTTTTTCTTCTTCGTCTTTTTGCTGTCTCGCGTATACCGCAGGCTTGCTCGCTGAATCGGAATTAGCATGAAAGTGGGTTACCACGTTTATTGAAGATTTGCCATTAGCCGCCGCCACCGCCGCGGCATTAGCTCCGACGAGAGACATTAGCTCGTGCCGCGCGCTCGCTCGGGCTCACATTCGCTCCGGTGAAAGCAGCCGGAGGAAACAAAGTTTTACGCGAGTACGTGTTAGTACGTGAGCGCAGCCGCAACTGCACTAATGGCACTGCTGCGAGAGGGAGAGAGAGAGAGAAGGCGCTTCGCTCCAGTTCCACGCGCGAGCTCTCTGCCCACACACATACACACACATATACTCTCCGCGCAAGGCTTACGTACGTGTGCATACGCGACTATACCCGATCAGGGACGTACCCTCGAATATTATCTCCCCCGGTTAGGCTCGCTCGAATTCGTCCTTCTGCTTCGTTCAGTTCTTGTTTGCTTCTCTTCATCCTCGTTATCGACAACTTTTTTTTCTTTTGCAAGTTTGCGTAGCTTTGAAGCAACTACACGTTTCCTCGTGCGATAAGCTGCTTACGTACAGAGACTTTCATTCACGCCAACAGTGATTTTTTGGAAATACAAAAAAATATCTTTCCATTGACGTATACTTTTAATTTTACTCTGATAGAAGCAATCTCGATATGTGAATTAAAATAATTTGATAATTTCATTTTTTTTAATGCCTTTATAATGAAACATAGATTATCATTCTTGTTAAAAAACGTGAATCTTCGTTTAATGTAGCTACACTAAATTTTAATATTAATAAAATCCAGTACGTATATATAACATTTACTTTGAGTGCATGCTTTTGGATTGAGATCAATTGAAGCCGTGTACTTTCGAAGCAGCGTACGCTACTTTTAGCGAGTGTGCGGCATCAGAGTTCATGGGAAAGCAGCTTCAGTAATCTATATATCTCAATATTTTTATCTGCTTTGTGGGTTAAAATCTCACGGTACAGCCGCTCGCAGGCGCTCAGCATTAAAAGTTTTCACCTACGTAATTAATGTTAATTCAAATCTCTATGATTATCTTTCATAAAAATACGTACATCAACTAAACGATCGGTCTGATAGCTTTGAGTAATGCACTTGTAAAATTATTTATATATTCAAGCTAATAATGAATTTCGATCGGCAAACAGGTCTTGAAATAAACTATGATTTTCTTATCGGCATAATCAAGCACTTCTTTAGAGTGCGAATTTTATCGATTTACATCATATATACCAGTGTATTTATACCTGTAATTATTTTTATTATCGTATATTGCAATTGAAATTAATGAACGCATCGATCGTTTATTCGTACGCGCTGATTTCGTTCGCGCAAAATAGTGTTTAGAGAATTAACATCAGACATGGCAATGGTGTCGATTATTCGCGCGTATTATGCTCATTTTCGAATGCCTCTCAAGCTATAGACGCTCCCAGTCCGCGGGAACTGCTTGTACTGGGAGTACGAATACGGAACTAGAGAAGGAAGGTCGGGGCGGGAGTGAGCAAATGTTCGCGATTATTGTTCCGTCGCCAATGCGGTCCGTCTCGACGCTGCTACAGTGACAGAGTGGAAAAGAAAGATCCTTTCTGCCAATAGCGCGTGTTGGCTTTATTAGAGTCGTCATAATGGAGCCGTTTTCTTTTCGTTCTGCCCATCTTTTTCCATTCTTCTTCCGTCCTATTAGCTTTTCCTCTTATCCCTGTTTACCCCCTCCTCTCTGTGCTCGTCTTCGCTCTCTTCTTTGTCCCCCCTCCCAGCTCTACTTGCCTTTGGGCTCTCCCACTGCGCTGTCTATATATGCGACGAGCGCTTTTCCCCCGAACAAAGCGCAAGCCCGGCCCGTAGCAGTTGCTCGTCTTTCTCTTGCGCACGTGTGTGTGTGTACATACATAGGCTCTCGTCTCATCCCGCGAGAAGTTAAATAAGAACGGCCGTGTAGGGGCGGGGGAGGATCGCGCGAGGTGCAAGAGCGTCGTCCAGCTAGACGTACGGTCATGAAGAGGACCTTTCGTGCGTCTGCGTGATTTTTTGATGCTGCTCATGCATGTGTCACCCCCGTCGTCTGCATTATATACCTGCCATCTGGCCGCATAGTGCAGGAGCTTTGAAAAGCGATCCTCGGCTTAGGTCCTCCCTCCCCGGTGTCGGTGTAGATTCTACCTGGTGTTTGTGTACATAAGCGCGGCAGACCGTCTACGAGTCAGAGGGAGAGGGGGACTTTCCTTTCATGCGCCACCGGCTATACAGCCTGCTCGCATACATATCTATATACATAGATACCTGCGTTCGAAACAATGGGCACACTGAGAGTTGAGGGAGCTACATCTCCTGCGGTAATTAAAGGCGTCCCGCTGAAAATTTTCGGTAAATATACAACTCGACGCCAGGTTTGGCAGGTACCAGACGGGATGAAACGCTACTGGACTCTGCTTGTGGCTTCTCACTTTCAGCCAAATGAGCTAATTATTAGGGTCTCGGGGCGAGACAGCGGGACCAACGGAATGCCTTTTATTCTTCATCCAGTCACCTTTAAATTGCCACTGTGGAATATACGGTGCTTGCTTAACATTGTCTTTGGTCGTCTGTATTACTGAAAGAATGTAAATACATCTTATAAAACTTAGAAGAATACTGTAACAAAGGGTCGATAAAAGTAAGAATACGGGGTAGTTGTTAACTACTACTGCAAATATATGTATAACTTACTAATGTATGCCTCTGAGAGTAGCAATGTTTAGCTAAATTTGTTCATAATATTAAAATGTTGAGATAAAAAATATTATATGGTAAGACGATGTAGTATCCTACTTTACCACTAATCCTGTTTTATCGGCGGAACATGTAATAATGATTAATAATATAAAAAAATATAGCAATTTATATCTTGAACGAATTCAGTTATTCTGGGGTAATCTAGTAATACATTCTTCTACGACGTTTCAAGGCGAAAATTTAGACACCTTTATTTATTCTTGGAACGAAACTTAAATAAAATTAAGGAACTTTTGTTAAAAAATAAACAAAGGTGTATTACTGGATTTACATGCCAATTGGATTCGTTCAAGACGCAAATTACTATTCTTTCTTTAAACTACTTATTTTTACAAGTTTCGCTGATGAAACAGGGCTAGTATAGAGTTAATATTATTGTTTTTAGTTAACTTTTACAACAATACAGTTCTCTCATACAGGATTTTTAAGATGACAAATTAAAGGTAAACTAAAATATTGATTCTCTATCTTGAATATAACTTTTATGAATATCATACTCTCGGTGCTAACTTTTTTATTTTTCACGATTTTTTCAATTAATCTTTTTTGTATTACTCAGCATAAATAATATATTGCAGTAATCTTGCGATTATCTTTGGAGTTTTTATTTATATTATTATTACATTATTATTATTGAAATATCAAGAAAGTCTCAAGAATACTTGGGATAAATCAAAGAATTAATGTGAAATTAACTCTTACTTATAGGTTGTTATATGATATTGACTTCCAGTGGATAGGGCTCTGAAACCCTAACATTCGATATGCTTATCATACAGAAACTGATAGAGGATACGACACTAAGGGATAGCTGCAGTATGATTATGTTTTGTTGAAACTTTGGATAACCATACTCAACTAATTTTTTGTTTCTATGTTGATACTGCATAACAGGCGTTGTGTGCGTGTATTTTCAAAGAAAAGTGTCGACATATTTGCTAAAGTGTTTTTATCTAATAGCGCGGAAAAACGTGATTAAATCTAAAGCATTTACTCATTCTTTTGATCTTAATCATCAGGGATTTACGCATCGCTAATAAAACGTAGATTATATGCACGAAAGTAAAAAATACGAATGATAAGCAGAATATGAAAATAGTTTACGTTATAGCGTTATTCAACTAGAGATTTTCATTAAGATAAATATGTAATAGAATCCAGGAAGAAGTCAACATTAGCCAGAAATTCAGTCAACAATTACTTTTTCTCCCTATCTCTTTTTCTTCCCAAAGCCAAAAATTGCTGACACCACGTAAAAGGATTAAAAGAAAATTCCGAGTTAATTAATGAATCGGCTACCGTCGAAACCCCCGTGCACATAGAGCATACCACTGCTAATTGCATTCCAGCGAGTCGAGCACGCGCGTTAACTTCTCCCATCCGTATATCACGCGTTCTGGCTCATCCGTCATTTTCGTATACAGATTCGGGAGGGAGAGAGAGAGAGAGAGAGATAAAAGAGCGAGGTCTACTCGTGTCCATGTATACTACGCACATGTACAAGAGCAGGGATAAGCAGAAATCAAATTAGAATGGCTCCGCGTCAACGGTTCCTAGAAGAGCCTTCCCCTCTCCTTCGTAAGAGAAAACGATTCGGAGGGTTTCCCATTACGGATATCACTAGACCTTCGACGCGCTCTCCCATTTTTCTCGGCTGGGAGGAAAAGCCACAGCGCCGTCAGCGAGGAGCCACACCCTCCATCTCTCTTCGTTCGCCAGCCAAATGTTCGATCGCGCGACATGTAAAGCGCAGATATATATACATCCTTCCTGCCACCGCGGGGGATGTAAGCGAGACGTTAGCCGGTCGAGGGAATCCGAGGCAGTCCTTACAACTGGGGAAAACTTCTCGAATTAGTCAGAGTGCGTGATGCGCGCGAGTATGAAAACAGGAAAATGAAGAAGGGGAGGCAAGGCTGTTTGTTTCAACTTTAACACGATGAAAAATCGTTTAACCGACACCCGCGGACTATTTTAACTTTGTTTTCAACAAAAACTCGGAGAAATAACGTGGAAATGTTGGTACAAGAGTTTATATGTGAATGTCTGTGAGTCAATATATTTTAACAGCTCTTCTGTTTACCTGGAAATATTTTTGTTTTACTCGCAAATACTTGGGCGTTACATTACTTTGATGTTTTATTTTTCAATGAAAGCTGATAAACGTTTCAATATCCTTCCGTTGCATAATAATTTCAGTCGAGTTTTAACGATGTATTTAAATCTATATACTCTCTGGATAAGCATGCTCTAAAATAATTTCCCTATCCGTTTCATTTCCTTTACTTCTCAAGCCTTCCCATCTGTTATGTGACAATTAATTACGTTATATAAAGATCCAATTCTAGTTATATTTAGCAGCAGCATTCATCTGCAACGAGACAGCTCTTGTGTAGTCAATCTATTTTAGAATTTCATGATCATAACGCGTTTATTTATAACATATAATATCCCTCGCACTGTAAACTGCCAAACGAGGTAGTGGCGAACTCTGCGCAACTTTCTACATTCACAAAGCCATAATTCGTGAATGTAACAAGCGCACTTTACAACTGTGCTAGATAAAAAAAACCAAAGTCCTCGGTTCCCAGAAACGAGACCTGAAATTAGTCGAGGGAGCAAGTTGAACTCTCGTCACCTCACGTCCCTCGGAAATTGGTCGGCATCGGAAAAGTGGATCTGCCGGTGCGTAGAATAAAAAAATCCAGGTCCACGTACAGGCGTTCGTCCTTTCTTCCCAATGGGAAGGAAAAACGATCCATCGCGTGCGGGAGGAAAGGACGACGGGAGCACAGGTTACGCCGCCAGCAGGGTTCCGGCGCAGATGGTCCCTTTTCTCCCTCTGCATCTCCGGCTCGGCATCCCTCTCCAGACCTACTGAGCGATATAGCTCCACCGACGAGGCGCTTACACGTGGATCTTTTTTCGGGGGTGGTTTCGGCCCGCTCGCTCGATGCCTGGCTTCCCACGTTGCCACGTCTCCTGCGCATGTTTGCTATAGTCTCGGCTCTAGCTATTTCTCGCCCTCTATCGCGTTTCTATATATACGATTTTTTCGTTTGTCTACTCCTCCTGCTGCTGGCTGGTTTCCCTTCGACTGCGCTTCCCCTGGGTGGCCAAGTCCGGCGCTCTTTGTCCCGGGGGAAAAGCCAGTCGATTAATTCGGGAAAGCGGCACGTGCGGCCTGCTGGAAGTTGGTTATGACGCGAGTCTATATATGTATACCTGCGATTATGGGAAAGGGCTTCTAGCCTTCGTTTTTTCTCCGTCTGTTCGCGCTAGCTTCGCGCCGGAAGAGAAGGTAATTTCGCATTCGTCTGTGCGAGCGAGTCGAGTTTCTTTCTTTTTTGCTCGTCTTTCTTCGCGTTGGCTGCTGGGCCATCACATCATACGCGCTGCCCTAAACGACGCGTTCGGCTCAAAGGCTGCTTTGCTTTCTCCGCGCGTTAAACCTGCTTTGCTGCAAATGTGGATTTAAGTGCGGCTTCGCAATCTCGAGGGGGTGCTAATGACGCGTTTTTTAATTAATTTTACTTGAAAGACACGTGTTGGCGGCGGCTGAACTCATGTTTTGAACACATATGACGAGGGAAAAATATAAAACTGTCGAGCCCTCTACTGCTCCCCATTAATAGCTGACTTATTTTTAAAACTTGGGGTGCTTGCGACGCTCGAGTTTTTAAATACAACGTGGCAATACGAGCGATCGTATGGCAATTAAACTAATTGCCCCTTCGCATACGCGCAATTTTGTTAAACCATTTCTCTGCACGTCTGTAGCGCGTGTATTCAGTTAAAGTACCCCTGGGCTCTCGCAGCCGGTCGATTTTGCACGAGAGTTTGAAGCGACTTGCTAAATTCAAAGTGAACCTACATCCCAGTATAATCATTCTTAGTTGCTCTTTGGAACTCGGTATAGTAAACTTCTGCTGATAGCTAAGAGAATGGATATGTCGAGGTTATGTTCAATGCTACTAACTTGTATGAAAATTACTCTAATTATAATCTTCCGAATTGGTATATCTAGTATTTTACGTTTAAGGGAAAGAGAAATATCGATAAAAATTTTTCAATCCAAAAACTTTATGGAAAATATATCAATGAAGTCATTAAAAAAAATTCTATAATACTTATTATGCAAACGAATGCCTAAATATCGTATCTTTTTAAAACAAAAATTTAAGACGAACTAAGTAAATAAAACAGTGACGTCGGTAAAACAGGAATTGATTTAGATGCTAAAATGCCAAAAAAATGTCTGACTATAGTTCTTGTACAAACATAGTCTTGCAGATGCAGATATTCTAAAAAAACGTTCAAAATTAATAAATTTAATAATAAAAATAGAATTTTAGATCTCTTGACTAAAAATGATTTTTCGATCTAAATTCAATCTGCAGTTTTTACGTCAAGTTATCGTAATAATGCTTTTGAATTGTTTCTACATCTATGATATCGATATCCTTCATTAGTAAATGGGAAACGTGCAGATTGTAATCAAAGCGTATGAAACATCGAATCGCGCACTGCTCTCATTTCCACAAAGTAATAAAGCTTCGGGCTGAAAAATAGCAGATAAAAGTAATCCCCGCGATTGATATTCGATAATGACGTCTTTGCGTGCATGAAAGCCTTTCGAAAGCCCGGTCTCCCCTTTTTGCTCTCGAAAACGCTCTCGCGCAAAGTAATCGTCTCCCACTCCCTTTTTCCGCACTGCGATGGCAGCGCGTATAGAAAGCGCCGCGCGCTCGTTCGCGACGAATTTTTGCTAGGCTCTCTCGCGCTTTATCTTATCTCGTCAGCGAGGCGAATTAAAGCTGCTGCTATTTTACCACCTCGAAAAAGCTTGCAGTACGCGTGCGATAAAAAGAGGGCTTGGGTTTTCCTCGTGTTTCGCTCTCTCGCATCAAGATCCGCTGAATTAAGGGAAAATCGATCGTATCCCCACAGCGTAGAGCAATAGCGAAGGGAGACGAGGTGACGAGCGTTTCTTACCGCAGCTCATCTGCGCGGTATTCGCGCGATAAGGCGCCTCTCGAGTGTGGCAGCTTATTATCAAGGAAATTCGTTTCTAGTCTAGGAGCAAGCAATCAACGTCAATTACGCATTATTTACGAATTTATTAACATTTTTCTGGCATCGCTATACCGAAATCTCGAATCTTGAGCACTGAATAAATATTTATGCCCGGCATGAAGCGCCGATATGATTATTATATTCGAAAACTTTTTCCTTTGCCAAGGTTATCTTGAACCGAAATTTAAATAAAACATTTCGCAATAAGTTTGCAGAGTGCGTGACTGAACGCCGTGAGCACACGCAATGTTTATGTTTACGCCAAACAAAATTACGAAAGGATAAGATAATGTGGATCCCTTTTATTCATTTTTGAGTTTTTACTCGAAATACTTTGAGATACATAATGTTACACTTCGTTTATAATAAACTTTCGAAAAATGAGAAAATATCTTAAAAATCTGAAACAATTAATAGAAAAGAGGTAGAAGTATTTTGGTGCTAACATTAAAGACAGATCTTGAGACAGCGGAGTCTTGAAAGCATCGACTGTCGAAAGGAAAGTTGAGATTTACGAGAAGCTGCGCTCGCGCGCGCGGTGGCTAAATCGAGGCCATAAATAAAAAGACATGCATCTCGGCCGTGTGTTCTCGTGCTCGCGGGAGACGAGCGAAATCACGAAAAGTCCATATATAAAAGCGTATATTCCTCTGGAACGGCTACGTAAGAATATCGCGAAATCATGTACGGCGCTATTGAAATAAATTGTTTCTCGGGGGCAACGCGGGAGAGGAACGCGAGAGAGAACGGAACGATAAATTTTCCAATTCGTTCGTAAAAACTGTCTGCGCTGTGCCGGGCGTTATATATACACATACGAGTAGGAAGTGACGCGCGCGTTGAAAAAGAAGACGGAGAGCAAAAACAAGGCGCAAAAAGAGCGAGGCGAGAGAAAGGAGAAAATAGAGCTCGCTCTCGGCTCATGCTCGCGCGAGCGGCGCGGGAGATGTTTGCAATCTCTTTATCTTGAAAGCCGAAACCTTTGAACTTGCGCAGCAGCAGCAGCAGCAGCAGCAACGCGCCACACGGCGTGCGACGTCACGTTCTGCGCCGAGCACGGGAAGATGCATTACGCTTGCGCTTCTCCCTTCGAGAGGCGAGTCGAACAAAGAGAGAGAGAAAGACCAACTCACGAGGGAGTCCGAAATGAAGTTATAAGCGGACCGGATTTTAACGGAACTTGCGGGTTATGAAGAGCGCGTTCGCTGTGGGGGACGATAGAAGGCCCCTCGAACTGTGCCGGGAGAGAAGCAATAAGGAAGGAGGATTCTGAAATTCGAATGTATTAACCAACTGGCATTAGTAACTTTTACACTTTTATTGCGGTTTCCGACAAACAATTTAGCCGTGATTAATTCAACTTGGCCAAGATTCTGCGGCTAAACTATTTCATTGGCCTAGCATGCAACGCCCGCTAATGGCTGAGAGATCAACGTTGACTTTATTGTATTATATTGGTTCGAGTATTTTATAGTTTACTAACAAATGTTGGCTGATACTTTCTGAATGTAAAATACTGAGTTGAAAGTCTAGCGTAGCCGAAATAGTAAATATGCACTGAAAAATAATATACATTCACTATTTTACATTCACTTTTAACTCTGAAATAGTTCTTATTTTATACTACTTCACATTTAAAGAGTATACACAAGAAAACTGGTTACTATTTCAAAGCGAAGATATTGTTTCACTGATAAGATACGTTTGGTTGAGACGTATCTTTTGAAAAAGAATTTCTCACTGTTTTATAAAACTTAAATACTTGCAACATACGATACTTATTATACAATTAAACTTTTCTTAGAATTGCAAATTATCAACTCTTCCGAGTTAATCTGACAAGTAAAATGCTATATGCTGTGTGTGTAAGAAGAGGAATTGTAAATTTCTTGCTAATTATCTCGTATTGCTGCGTCTACGAAGCGCGCGACTGCCTTGTTATATGCTTGTTTCGAGTTAGCTGATAAAAGTTCATAGGTTCTCGAGTTCAATGGTCATTGAATAACTACATTGTTATTCACTTAGACGTTATGTTGGAGACATATACTGTAAGAAACTACTTGTCTTTCAACATATACCCAAAGCATTTGCATTGCAAATAATAAAGAGCTTAAAGTTGTAATGATCGAAAGATCATGTCGCCATAGGAAGCAGCTCGCCCCAGGAGTGCACAGCGATCTATAGGCTCTTTTTTCCCTTTCCATATTAGCGCGCGCGCGCCTGAAGCGCAAAGCTGCGCGCAAAATCAGTACAGAGCGCCATCAGCACGCGCTTCTCTTGAGCTCCGTCGTGCTTTGTGCTCGGCTCGCGTTATGCAGCGATTCGCGAGTTCGCTCTCTGCTCGTGGCCGCGCACAATGCGCCCATTATCCGCGACCACAGCTGCGCCGCTCGCTATCTCCCTCTTGCTCGCTCTTGGCCGCGCGTTATAACGAATGCGTTGCCCCGCGGCGCGCGAGCCCACGTTTCGCTGTTATATCCCCGCGAGTCTATATTATATATATATATGTACGGCTCGACTCTACTATTTATAGGAAGGAGACATGGAGAGCTGTAGTGCAGGGAGCGCCAAGCCGCGACTGTCAATAGTCAATGGTGACGCACGCACGCGCACACGTCTACTCGCGGCGCGTGCGCCTGCGAGATAATGGAGATAAGGCGGAGGGAAAAACATAAGGAAGAGCGAACGCGTGCTGCCAGCGGCATACTGCTGCCACTGCTGACCGATGTTAATGATAATGGGCTCTCAACCCACTGTATATACCTACGCCTACGAGTCGACCACCCTTCAGATATATGGCGTTATTTTTTTCCTGCTGGAAATTGGCTCGACGAATGGCTTTAGCCAGGATAAATTTCATCGATTTTATTCTACCTCCCACCTTCGCCCCTTACTGACGAACTCGTTTGTTTTTTTCCACCGCTCGCCGCTTTGTCTAACGCGTTTAACGTAGCCGACCGGTCAACGCTTTACATTTCTCGAGTACTGTTATGCGTTTTTAGAAATCGCATTTATACGATTATTGCTCAGATGTTTGCGGCCTCAGAGAACGGAGATAACCTAAGCTTCTTTTAATGTACTACCGATTATTTTTATTACATATAAAAGTTATATTCATAGGCAATTCGAATTGATAATTGAATATTAATAGCCTGAAATAAAAATTTCTTTTTTTCTTGCTCGGGAAAACAGCTTTGAAATATTCTCAATCGATTTCGCTATTTTGCTCTTCATGTGCAGCTCTATATATGAACAATATTTTTGGTTTTTTAACAATACTATTTTTTGTGAATGTATAGAATATTAATTAGTCATGTTAAAATTTATACTTTTGTCTTCACATTTTTCTGCGATGAGTAGATCGGTTGAATTATAATCTATAATATAATACTCATATCGGACGATGTTTAGGCTTCTATTTTGTCATTTATTCAGGTGCTTATTATACATTCTATTTGGATGGTAAACATGTTTTTCAACCATCTCAAATAAGAGCTAAAACTATAATCGTTATTTCACAATAATTATCTCAAATAAAACGATGTTTCTGAATTAATTAATCCATGATAGAACAAGGCAATCTTTTAAATTTTTCGTAGAAATCGATCAAATCCATGATTAATGTTATTCAATTCAAAGAGAATATAGAAATTATAAACTGAAAAAGACAATTAATAAAAATCTTTTGCGTCGTTCAATTTATTGAAGTACGCGCGGAAGCTATTAACCAGGCAATCTGCGCCGCGGAATACATGTGTTTGTCAATGATAAGAAATTCGACTTTTCTGATGTTTCTCTAAGAACTTGTTATTGTCGATATTCTGCGTCAAGAGCAACAATATATTTATAACTTTCTTTATCCACGCATGAGAACAATAAAGTATGCACCACGTGTATTGAACAACAATAGGGAACGTTTATTATTTATAAAATTACGTCTCTGGCGAGGGATTATACAAAGCTACAGTGAATCGATCAATTTGTAACATTCTCACTTATCGCTCGGACTTGGATTCATGCGGATTGCGAGTGTGTGTGTGTGTTCGTACCTATAGTAAACGCTCAGAGTTGGACACTTGACTAAAGAAATAATACTCCTCATGTGGCCGAACTCTCAAAGTCGAGACTCTAGAAAAGTCTTGGAAATAACAGTTATATATAGAATTTTGCCGTTGGAATTTCCGGTACTTCCCATAAAAACAGCCGAATCCCAGAAATAACAGTTATGGATACGTATATTGTATATAAACGCGATCGCACCGTAACGAAAGTATTGCTGCGCGATACCTTGGTTACAAATTGGGCTGGATCAATTATAGAGTGAAGAATTAAAGAACAAATTATATTACAGTAGCTTTTGGAAATAGGCATTAGACTTCGAGATAGTGCAGCTCAAATAGCTATTAGCGGTTAAAGAGTGTATTAACACAATGCGGGTATGCGCATCGTGCTGGTACACACGGTGCCTATACATAAATTTAGATTATCCTCAGCGAGCGATTTCGATAGCAAGCCAACACGAGGAATTTCACTGTTCAACACGAAAGCCATTTTCTAGTCTCGTCCAACGTGTTTCGATGTTATTCTGAATGCAAGACTAGGTTTGAATTAAGGAAACCGGATCATAAAAGAGAGCCGCGGCGATACTCGGCAGCGCCTACGCAAGCACTAAACGAGCGAGAGAGAAAACAAAAAAAGACACAATAGACGTTTACGAGGATCGCGTAAAGCAAGGCGTGTGCGCGAAAGTCCCGCGACGAAGAAACGTCGTGCTTCTCTTTCGCACTGGAGGAGTATAGGAAGGAGCTTTGGAGTAGAAGAGCCGGGAGAGGTCCGTCGCCGCGGGTGAACTTGAAAATGTCGAGTAGCGCGAAACGTGCGTTTAAATTTAATGTCATGGTGCGCTCACGCAAATGCGCGCGCTCGGGGACGATAAAAGTAGAGAAAATAACGGCCGCGCGTTCATGCGGAAACGAAAACTCGCTCACGAGCTCCAACGCCATGTTTGTATATATATATGGTACATATAGACGTATATATAATACCGAACCGCCACCGAGCCACGCTCGCTCAAATGTCGTGCGAACCTTTCCAGATAAGGCGCCGCGTACCTCGCTCGCCTCTGCTATATTGTAAGACACCGAGGCAATTCCCTCTTATATGTACGTGTGTGTGTGTGCGCGCGCTCCAGCTCAAAGGGGCACGCGGAGAGAAAGATCGTGGGAGAAATGTGCTACCGCACAGCATGTCTTGAGGTACAGCTGTAGAAATACGGAGATAAGGCAGTGCGACGCTTGGGGGAGGAGAATTTCATTCAATCGAAATTCCGTTTCTTTTAGCGCGGCAGTTTCGTAAAGTGAGATAGAGCAGGATGATTGATTGAGTACGAATAAAAATTTAAAGGAGCCCACGGCTGGAGTGATCGGGAAAGAGGGATGAACACTTTAATACTTTATGACGGCAAACTGCGCTTGGCTGGACTTTGAAAAGTTTTTAATCATTGTCAATTACTTTTCACATGCTTTACAATAGCATTAAATACTTAGAGTTAGAAAATTTTATAATGTACAGATAAATTCGCTGTTTACACTGCAGGTGTTCAAAGGGGTTTTTCTATACGTTTAATTTGTTTCTGAGAAAAAAAATATACAGTTACACAAAACTATAAAGTTGTTGGAATTTACATCTGTATCAATAATCTATAGAAAAGTAGCCTCATTAATTATTGATTCTTTAAATGATGTATTATAGAAGTGCGTGCATCTTGGCAAAGTATGAAAATGATAATGTTAATGAAATTCTACAATCGTTCCTCTTATCTCGAAGGTTAAAAAATTCATCCTCGCTCTCATAAAAAATGCCAACGGCACAATACAACTAAAGAATTCGCATGATTTTCCTCTCTGAAACATCGCGCGGCGGTACTGCGAGTAAGTACATGCGAACTTCGTCGAAAAGCTTTGTTGACCTCTCACAATCGCGTGTTTGTCAAACTCGTGTCCCCGAGAGTCTTGACTTGCAAAAGCCTGCGTCTGTGCTCGCGAGCGCATACTGTGATGTTATTTAAAAAAAAAGAGCGGCGCTCGCATTGCCGCGCGATGTTTTGTCGAGCCGCTCGCGCGCTACAGGCGAGCGAGAGAGAGAGAGAAAGAGCAAGAGCGGAAAAAAGACCGGGGAATATGGAAAAAGGTCAGAGATAAAATTGCTAATCTGTCGATAAAACGCACGTCGACACGACGGTGGTTGCGAATCTGGGCCAATCTATTGCCAACGCTAAAGCCGACGTGTATGCATATATACGCGTTTTGCGCCGCGGCGTACTTTTCCCCTTCTTTCTTCGATTTCTCCCGAGATCCTTTCGAGAGAAACCGCTTGGCTGCGCGCGCATGCACACGCGTTATATACATGTACACACACAGCCAAGCATCATACGCGCAGACTTGGCCTTTGCTCGCTTTTATAAGCTCAATGCCTTTTTCTCCTTTATCCGCCCCCTCGTTCGCTTTCGCGCGCAAACACGCGGGCGACGATTAAAAGTTTTATTGAATATTTCTCCACTGTAGTCTGGCGCTGATGCATTTTACGCGGCTATAAATGATATGGCGCCGTATATATGAGTGACTTTCGTGCGATCGAAATTGCATGAAATATACAGCTGAATATTTCGGATTCCGGCTGGACGAGCATTTGATTGAATATTAAAATATTAATGAAAACTGATAAAAGAAGAAATACTAGCGTATTGTAATAGACGCGTTTATCTGCGTAACCGAGATACAACATCAGCTGCCTTAACGTCGTATACAAGTCGTCGAAGGAATCTGATGAACAAAGTCGTATTAATAGCGCGCGCCCGTAAATATCCATGTCCAGGAAAAGACGGCAGAAAATATGCGCTGACCACTCGCCGAAGTCAAAACTATCAGTTCTGTCGCGAGAGCGCACTAAAATCCCGCGTATAAGTATACACAACGCGAGGCGCGCGGCCGATGAGAGAATTCGCGAGAGGCGAGAGAGCGAGGCGTTTGGCGCCATGGCGACGTCCTCACCGCCGAGGGGGCGGGGGATTATTATTAACGTCGAAAAAACCGGTCGCCCTGCGCGAATTCTGTGTCCCCTTTCGTCGCCGCCACTGGCCGCTTAGCTGGTGCTCGTGTGTGCGCGATGACGCGGTATCTTGTTTACGCCGTATTCTAATCCGTGCGCACGCTATATGCCCACGAGAAAGAGATAGAAAGAGGGAGGAGTCTGCAAGATGCGCAGAGGAACAGCGAGCGATCCGAAGGCTGCTTTGTACACAATGTGCGCGCAGATTTTGCGGCATGCATATAGAAGATATGTAGGTACAACCGCGCTCTTGCGCCTATAGATATAATGAGTGCGTTCAAAGGTTGAGTATATACTATCTATTCGTGTTTACGTGAAATCCGCGTGCGGTCGCCTATACTACACAGAGAGGCGAGGTGGCGTGACTGCGCGCGCGCGACGACTCGGAGTGCGAGTATACAACGCCAAACGAGCGCGGAAAGAGACAGCGGGAGGGAGAAAAAAATATGTCTTTTTTACGAGTCTAAAGTGGCCAACTCTTGCACACTTTCGCTTGCAGCGCATGCTGGATGGCAATTAATCTTGGTTTTGACTCGCGGTGAAATTTCGCCAAGGGAAATCCGTTGGAATTGACTTATTGTGCGTAGGAGGATAGATATATACTCTCTGCATATCAGATTCATTTCGAAATTTTCTCTTTTCAGCTGACCTATCTTCGGCTTAATTGTTCGCTCATTATAATAGCTCTATAAGGAAGCAATATTTTTAACAAATTACAATTCTACGATATTTATGCAGTTATTTGCATAATACGTTATATTGTTTATTCAAGTATGATGAATGTCTCAATGCTACATGGTATTGATATGAAACTATCTATTTTCTAAATTTAATTTACCTGTTACTATGTAAGTAAACTAATATGCCGATAAATTCATCAACCTAGACCATCTTTTTAAAAATCATACTACTTATAACCGCATTATAATATAATTTATTAAATTTATATTAATTATGTGATTTTATATAGATTATTATGACCTTCACATATCTTTAACATACATACCTATTTTAATGTATAAATATATATCCCCTACGTTGTTAAACGTTTTTGCTAAAAACGATAACATTTTTTTATAATTACCCAAGCCCGTTTTTAAAAGTGATTTTTTGCCAAGATTTAAAATGAGCTCAGTTCTAAAATTAATTTTCCTGAAATTCCTCATGCGAAAAGAATCAATATGTATTTTCGCGCTCGTCCTAACTATCACGCACTTATTAATGGCGACAAGTTTTCATTCCACTTCCATTTCGTTGCCGAAACCCTGTGCGTCTAAATTAAAGCAATCGATGAACGAAGAGCTCTCATGAAAACGAATAATAATTTAATTTTCGCAGCTTTTATTATCTAAATAAATAAGAAAATTTTCTGAAAGGTCTATTATTAGACGCAATCGGGAAAAGCAATTTATAATTTTCTTACCTCATTTTAGGCTGCTACTTATATATTCCTGCTCGGCCGTGGCTCGTCTATTTTTTAATCGCGAAAATTAGAAAAAGTTTTCAGAAGCGTGCGCTGTCTTTTCTCTTTTTTCTCTTTGGCTCTGCGTCTCGCGAGACGAAAAATAAAAATAAAAATTCCTTCGAAGGCCGCGCTTGCGCCTCTTGGGCGGTGAGGTGGCGCACGCCACGGGACGATGCTTTTCATCGATTTCCCCCGTGGCCGATGGCTTTTTCACACTCGCCGCCTGTACTGCCTTCTTTTTCCTTTTTTATTTTCTTCTAACTTTAGCCTGGAAGACGAACGGGGCACGCAGCGAAATGCGTAATTCGCGAACTACGTCACGCACAATCGTCCAAGTGCATAGAAAACAAAACTCGCTTTATTGTGCTCTTTTTTTCACGTTCCAAACTCACCATTTGTCTTTTTTGCTTCTTTTCTCGATTTTACAGTTAATATAAAAGCACGTGTTATAATGCGTTTTGTGCGTAAGAGTACATCAATATTCGTATATGTTTCTTAAAAAAAATTTCCAAAAAATAGTTGCTGAATACTATAGTTTACGCACTACATTCAAGAGATTTCACGAATGCAATATCTTATGAATCATGTTAATTATTTCACCGCAAAAACAATTTTTTATATCAAAATTTACTTTTAATTATTTTAAAGGAATATTTAGCACAAATAGGAAAGTGACTCAATAATTAGTTTTTTGCACATAAGAAATAAAGTTGCCATGGTTGTTCACTAGAGACTAGGGTATAACTGTATATACACTGAGAAAAATGTACGTAGTCACTACTAATATATTGTATAGTTGTCAAAATATAATTGCGGTTTCTATTTTTTGAGTAAAATATAAATATTTTATTAGTTATTAATGCTATATTTTAGTATTATTAGCATTATTGGCTATATTATTAGTAAATTTTATAATAAAATTAAGTTATAACGATACTTTTTCCTCAGTGTAGGAATTACTGCGTGGTTAAAATAACTTCTCATATGGCTAATATAATAGAACCATTTAATAAAGGTTTTTTTGAACATTAAAACACACACGTTGATTCATTAAAATATTCATTTGCTATCAAAATTGCGTATACACTTATAAATATTGAGATATATTACACTGATACCCCATAAAATTAGTTATATTAAGATATCAGTTGTTGTGTCTGAATTATTAATTATCTCAAAAATAAAAAGTCCGTAATTTACAATGACGTTTTGAATTTAGTCAAGCGAATATTTACCTACTGATAAGATTTATAACGTGTTTATATTTTTTACGTTAATCCACTATCTCGTCTGGTGATAATTTCACACATATTATATGCTTTGTCAGAAAGAAAAAGTTTAATACAATTTTTGTAAAGAATAAGAAATTTCTAAATCAAATCCTGCATAATATGCCGTACTAAAATATTTGACTTTTCATTGTGATGACAGTTGGCAATTGGTTTTATGAACAGCTCACCTTCTGTGGGAGATTACTCCATGAATTTATGCTATTAAATACATTAAATCATTATTGGAGTGAAATTAAATTAAAAATGTCCATTTAGAAGTATACGACACAGCTTTAATATTATATTTATTAATAACTCAGGTTTTGACTTTATTTCGGATGCTTATTATTAATCAAATATAATTTACAATACCTAACAAGCAAATACAAAACCTTGAAGTTGATATATTTTTTAAGTTAAGAATAGAGTGTCACTTACCAATCATGACAAATTTAAAAACAGTTTAGGCAGATGCCGTAACAGATTCTCATTCTTTTTACGATGATCTCAATTGAAAATAATGACTACAGTACATAAACGCTATAGCCTGTACTCTTAATTGTTTCAGGCCAAATGCAGAATCAGCGATGCTAACATGAGCGGCGATTGACCTCACTTACGGTGACCTTCCATGATGAAAGAAAACTCGAGCAAAGGAGGTTAGTGTCGTAGAATCTCATTGCCTTGTTATTTTGGTTCTTTTATTTAGAACCCACTTGTGCACAGTTCGATTTTAATAATGGCTTCTGCTTTTTTAGCCTTTTCATTTGACTGTGATCAAAGTACGGCAATGTATTTACGTTTATATAGTTTTAACATGAAAAATGAATTAATTTTAACTTTTTTCACTTGACCCATTTTACTGTCTTTACATTTTCGGTAAATTTAACGTAACCTTTCGCTTAAAGTTCAATAAATACGTAATTTGTACAAATATTCCAATCTCTTAAAAAACCTGTATTGTAAGTCGCCATTCAATGACAGATATTCCGAAGTCAATATTTTTTAAATAAATATTTTTTTATATTTTCTATGAAGTTTCATTATAATAAGAAATAGAAGGAATTACATGTATTGATATTTTTCATACGAATTATTTCGGTAAGCTAAAACGTTTAGATATTTGAAATAACAATGTTATTGGTATTTTGGCACAGAACCAATTATTTGTGCCAAGCTTTATTTTATAGAACTTTTTGTAATTATTTGTTCGAAAAATCATTAAAGTGCAACTCATTTATCTTATCCAGCTAGTAGCTACAAAATATGGTAATATTTTATAAGTTATTCCAATATAATTTTCCCATCTATTCTAGTTGTAAGCTTAATACTGTAGTTCGTGCAAGCCAAGCTAGTGAAAAGTAGTACTCATAAAATTATGATACGATCATAAGATTACTTCATGTGAATAAAAATGCAAAAAATTAGCTTCGTTCCTTTTACAGAATTAATATTTATTTTTTTATTAAATGTAAAATGCATACAACTCTAATTGTATACAAAAATGTCTGCCGGCATGTAAAAAATCTGTAAATAGATTCAAGAGTCAGTGTATTTTCTTTCTTTATGAACTTCGCGTCGACTACAAATTTTTCGTTATCTAAATTGTGCTTGTTTAATTCAAATGACTGCTATAAATCTCAAAAAATCTCGATTCTTCTACATGTCTGCGAAGTAAAAAACCTTATTTCACGTTTCATATTTTGCTTATGCATGAGTATTTCTCGGAAAACAGGAAGTCTGATCGCGTTGTATTTTCCTTAAGAACATCAAAGTTCATTGATTACTAGCTATCTTGTTTTAGTATTGATATTGCAGTAGAGACATTTTTTAATTTAAGATATAGATATGTATATAAATATTTTAGGTTGCTTAACAGCATGATGATTTTTTCTTTTTCTTTCATAATGCACATTTTGAAGCAATAGATTTGTAAAAAAAGAGTAATCGAATCTATCTTGATTCATAAGATGATAATAATAATCTATAAAATTATTTCTAAAAATAATGATTGCAAACTATTGTTAACAACCCTGGTGGAAATCCAAAATATTTTTTATCTATTAAATGGTCATTTAAATTATGGACTGGCTATAAAATGGGCATTTTTCTTATCTAGTTTTTGGCCTCCGATGAAATGCTTTTTCATGAGTTTATCGAACATTGGAACAAACTATTTCTTATCCATTAAAGAGGTTTTAAAGTTAGACAGTCTTTTTAGTCAGCAAATGGCTAGTAAAAGCCTAATTATATTAGAGAAGAGTGAGAGAGACAAAAAATAATGACAAACATTACATTTTTCGAAATATCTCCGATATATAGTAACTGACTTTCTGGTCTGCATATATTGTTTATATTGTAAGAAGCTATCAGTTAAAGTTAAATATCATCCAATTTAATATCAAATTTCTAAGAAAAATTAAAAGGAAAATTTTTGGGTTATGTCATTTTAGTCCCAACCTATTAAATGGGGGAATAATAGGAGAAAAAGCGTTTCATCGCTGGCGATTAACTGGCCATTTTTTCTATCCATTTACTAGGATTCTGGCCATTTCGCGATATACAAATTTCTTCTAGGGAAATGCGTGATTTAAATGTAATATTGAAGCTATAGATTTTTTATGCTATAACTGTGCAGTAAAAAACGAACTTCTAATATTTTCAAGGATATGTATGATGTAAATAATTACTCGATGAGCTGAAAAAACGCGGAGAATATAATGTGGTAGACGTTGCTTCATGACGTAAAAGGATTACTGAAATAACTTAAAATACTAATTATAAGCAAAATGAGTAGCGACTAGTCAAAAGTTTTCTCAACGTTATTTCAAGTTTTATAATTTTTTTTTAATAAAAAATATAATGTTCTCGATATAATTTATTATTGAAGTTAACTGTACGTAAAATATATAATTTATTCAATGGCTTTTAATATATTTTGTATAATGATTATATTGTATTCATTGTTCAAATAACATTCATACATTTTACATCATTTTTACATTATTTGCTTGTGTAATTGCGATGCCCGGTCATCGACCCTCTTTGCATTTAAAGCCTTCTTTTAATGGGTTGATTGTCATAAAAATTTCCTGTTTCATAATTTATTCAATATACGTTGTATCCGTACATACCTCCTCGTACGTAGTGGTCAAGGTTACCTTTTAAATTCCTGATTATTTTTACACTAGCTCAAGGATATAAAAAGATAAAGATGAGATTATTGAATAAGATAACCGAGTTTAACAATTGTTGAGTCCCCTGCGAAAATTGACAGCATATATTAATATATAAAAACATTGAAAAATTTACTGTATCTGGCGATGCGACGATAATAATACATTAAAACAACAGTGCATAATACGTACAAATCCTTGATAGTGGCGTTGACCGTAGAGCTACTGGTTGCTTCTCAAAAACGGATACAATTTACACGACTTGGCGGCCTTCTCTTTGCTTCCGCCATGCTGTACTGCGTTTATAATTACTATACTCAGTAAACGTGATAGATTCGGTCGAATGACCTTTTTTCTTTTTATTTTTACTCTTTTAAGGCTACGTGAGAGCGATGATCTTGGTCTTACTTCCTGATCATGAACTTGTTCGAAGCCAGGGTAATCCTTTGTCGTAAAATCAGTCTCTCTATTTCCGCCAATGAGTTATTTTCCTTCCATTTTGGTTGTTCCAATTTTCTATTGTCGATTTTTCACTTTTAATTCACTGTTATTCAAGTACATTAACATTTTTGTAGTCACATGATTAATACAAAGTGAATCCTATTTTCTATAGTTCTATCAAGAGTAGTATTAACCACAGAAGCGTCAAAAGTAAAAATATTCGTTAAATTTCAAGAATTAATATGTAATTGTAAATTTTATATGTTAATCAGAATTAATTGATTAAATAAGAACGAGTATCAATGAACTAGTAATTAGCACCTATTAAATAACCCAAGGTAGTTTATTCTGAAATGGCCTGGCCAGTTTTTGGGCAGGAATTATTTTTAATCTTATGTAAAAGTATCAATAGATAACCCTGCAGCAATGATGTCGACAGAAATTTTAATTTATCTTGGTAAACTATAAATCAAACAACGCAATCCGTTGTCAGTTACTAGATGTTATATATTCTAGATTTGATTTGGAAAAGAAAATAACGTCTGTGTATTAATATAACTTCAATAACTAATAATAGTGCAGACAATTCGTTATCGGTGCACGATTTTTTATAGCCGAGACTTACTACTTTTTGTTTACGCGTTATTAACTTGCAGTAATAACATTATGAATATTTAATATTTTACTGGGGTGTATTTTCTAAATTTGTACAAATTAATACTTTAACTTAAAAAACATACGTACATTTTCACATCATGCAAACTACAATAAATTTTATAATATATTATATAAATATTAGATGAATAGTAAAATATGTTTAAAGTTTTAATAGCATACTTCCAAAGCTGAGATAATTTCTTTACAATTTAGAAATTAGTACTTTCAACTGAAAAGTTTGATTTTAAAAATCTAGATTATAATTAAAAATGTTTTGAAAGAGTAAAATAAATAATCGCTCAAAGTTTCTAACTGCGAGAAAAAGAATAAAGAGCGATAAAAAAGAAAAAAACGAGTTCAGCTGACAAAATCCTACTTTCCATCTAATCGCAAAACCCGTTCAGTATACGTAGTCCGTTATTCTGCGTTAAGAAAAGAAAAAAAATAAACTCGTGACGAGGATTTTCTCGGTAATTTCGTTGTGGAATAAAATAAAACCGCGCGATAATATTGTAAAACGAGAGAAAACAGACGGGGCCTCGGCGGAGTTGGGATACGTCACTGCGGTCTCGCCGCCATACTCGCTCGGCCGCCGTCTATAAAAGGAACTTTCTGCCGCTCGTTAAGGACTTGGCGACTTCTAACGTCTACGTCACGTCTATCGGAGTCAGCGATATTTTTTTCGGATTGAAATCTCAAGCCCCGGCCGCAGCAGCTACTGCTGCCGTTCTCCTTGCGCTCTTTCTCTTTTTCGTTTCGATTGTTAATCTTTCTTTTTCTGCGGGACGAGAGCGAGCCGTCAATGGGTATTTTCTTTTGTTTAATTTTACACAGCGCGTTGGTATGGCATCGATGTCGCGAGTAAACGTTTTTTTTACGATTCTCTAATTAATATGTATATGCATCATGGGAATTATACAAAATAAATCAGAATCAAGATATATAATGATATAGTAAATTCCGTTGTTGATGCTGATACTAAACAATTCGAAAATCTGGTCGTTTCGAGAAATCTTTCGAGCTGATAAAATTTCATTTACCCCTCATATCTCTATTTAAAAGGTTTGGAATATTTAGTTGTCGAAATGCCCTCTAAATCTTTACCAAAGCAAGGAATCCCTGTTTAAACGTATCTTTGATTTTTGCAGTCCTTAAGCTCGAAAAGAATGGCGTTTGCGTTGGTTAGTTTGGCCAAAGGCAGAGATGTTTTACTGGTCCCCGTGCTCTCAGCATTTTGCATTTGCGTCACGCGTGCTCGTGACGCGCTCGAAATCCGCGAACGAGGCAGGCCCGGAGGGGGCAAGCTCGCCCGCTCGCGGGAGCAACTGGTGTAAATGGCAAATTATTAATAATAAAAACTGATTGGCCCGAACGAGAGCTCGTTGCCGTTAATGTCTGCGGCGCGCTCGTGCGGCGACATTGAATCCGAACAGATACACACGCGCACGCTCGCCTCTCCTACTTTTATTTTTCTCCTTTTTTCATACATACGCACGTATACCGCGCATTTATATATATTTGCACGACAGCGAGTCGTGATGCAGTGCACTCGTTGACTTTAAGGTTAGCTCCGAGCTGACGTCGTGGCCGATCGCGGGTGGCCCGATAAAAAATCCACCGAAAATAGACGCTCGCGTAATTGGCTCTTGGCTTCGAGATACGATTGGGGCCGATGATTTTTCAGCAAATATTCGTGTCTCGTGTCTATCAACATTTCCTATCGTTATAACCACTTGTTATTGCAACTCGAATATAAACTGCGCGAATACGTGTTGGAGAGATTGATATATGTGTGTCATGGAAAAAATATCCATTGTTTTATTTTTATTTTGAAGGTGATATTGGACGGGACACTTCGTACTTCCATACACTATGTGCGTATTATCTTTTTTGTGCTACTCACGTGCCGGCTTTGATTACCGTGGCTTGCAAAAACTACACTACACTTGTATTGTGATATCTCTATACTATGCTGAAACGACTCCTTCACGAAAAATTCAATAGGCGCAGTTTTTACTGAATAACGCGTAAATGCTTTTCATGCATATATACGGAGTAAATATATAAATATAATAATAGTATAAATCAATCAACAAGATATACTCACATATAGCTGATTATTTCTCTTCATATGAAAATACTCGAATTGAGAGAAACGAAAACATCATTCGAGCAATCACAATTGATGTATAAAACTTGACCTGGGTAAAAAGAGAGTGTTTTATTGTAAAAAATATCTCTTGTTTACACACAAGTTAGCTTGTTTCAATACGAAGACTTTAATATAAAAATTATCGAGTGCAATTATACTTATTTAATGTAACGCTTGGGAGAAAATTATCGTTTTATTTCGTCTTTTTCAGATTACTGAATTATTATTAGAGTAGTAATATTTAGTAAATATATGTATATACGAAATGAAGTACATTAAAAGCATTACTGGTGGCTTGATCAATGCGTGAGCACCTGTTACCTCTTTCCAAAATCGGTCGTTACACTGCTATCGGGCGATCTTCGGGAAAAAACAACGAATACAAGCCGAATGAAAGTCTCAAATCCGTCATCACAGCGCGCTTTCTACGCAGTTAGAAAAGACGCACACACGAGCAGCGTGCGAGCCCCTTATCTCTCACATCAGTCTTATCCGGAGCGCACACCTCGATGGTGTAATCGAGCGAGCACATCTGTCGAAGCGGTTTTCCCGCAATTACCGAATCGATAATAACCCAACGTACCGCGCCAGGGATTCCCGTGCGCCTGCCTTTGACACTCGTCGGCGCTTGCGACAAAAGATCGAGGTGATGGCGACGAGCAAAAAAGAAGGAAAGAAAAGAAGAAGCCGCGAGAGAAGTGCCGACGAAATGTGTCGAGAGATCGGAGCACGAGAGAGAGATGCACGGTAGCCGCGCTGATGCCGTGGAAAAAGTAGAATAACGAGTCTGCAAGGCACGAGGTGCGCAAGCCAAGCCGCGGCGCGAGAGGAGGAAGGGACAAACAGTTAGACGAACCGACTCGTATCTCTCTCCCTCCCAACCCTCTCTCTCTTTCTATCCTCGTCTTTCCTGCCTTATTTAGCTCCTTTTGCGATCTTCGCTGCACGCTCGCCTATCCTTTATGCGCGTCAATACCTCTTCACCATCTTTCTCTTTCCCTCCGCCTGCAGCATTTTCCTCTTCCGCGCGCGAGATTCGGAGCAGAGTTTGAGAGCAGCTCGCGGACGGCCAGATGGAGCCATTAGCATTTAGCGAGTGTTGATCACGGAGATGTAGATGCACAGTTCACGTGCATGGGACGGCTTACGATACTACACAAGACTTTGGACAAAGGATCATCGTCATTATTTCTGCGAGCGGGGAAGGAGCCGTAAATGAGGGGCGGGACGCTTCATCTAGAGTGTGACTCTTGATTGAAGATTAGCTTGCCATACAATGGATCCTTGCCTTTAATTTCTTTTCTAAATGTTTTCACTCGCGCGCGTCTATATATATGAATAGTGCCTCTCTCTCTCTCTCTCTCTGTTTCTCTGTGATTTCTCCATAAAGTAATCACCGAGTAATTACACAGCTTTACTTAACTGACATTGTAAAAGATAATATGATAATGAGCAACGTGCGGCGGCGGCGGCCTTATTTTCTAATGACCCTTTAGCAAAACGAAAATATTCATTCAGTGAGACGCGACGAGTCGTTTCTACATCTGAGGGACTGGCTTCGCCTCCGCACTCGCTTTCCGCTTTATTCAACTACATACGCGGCTCGACATATATAATAACCGCTCTCCCCTTAAAACTCTCGCGCATCTCATATTTTACACTCGATCCATCTCAATCTATCCGTCTGCCGAATTCAGTTCCTGCTGCTTTTCTTATATCTCTCCCTCATTTTTCATTTCTCTCCCTATATACACGCGAATGCCTCGTCGCAGCTGTATAGTCTCGGATGGAGTTTGTGTGCCGCACTTGCCTCATCGCGCCGCGAAAAAGAGAAAGAAGGAGAGAGGAATAGAGAGGGAGAGAAGTCGTGGGATAGAGTCGCGCGCGTGCAGCCTCGAGATTGCCAACGCGCGCGAGGCTTTTCAACGGGCCGCAGCACGAGCGCGCACTCTCGTGTATTCTATGTATATATATAAATGTATACTTTATATAGGTGTACACGCACACACATACACGGGGACGGCGAGCAACGACCGATCGACCTTTAAAGTTTTCCACCTTTTCAGTGCGCGTTCGCGCCGTCTCTCTTGCTCGTCGCGCTGCCTGTCTCACTCGCGTAACTTCACAGCCACGTGCGCGGCGCACTTTTTCTGAGCTTTTTTCTCGCCCGCACGGCGCATGCGCGGGAGGGTGTTACTCTCTCTCGCCAAGCCATGAGACAGAAGGTCACCCTCGTGCGGTCCAAGAACGAATTCGGGTCGTATTATAACGAGTTGAGCTCGACGAGCTCCGTGAGTCATTCACTACAATTTAACCGAATGATATATTGCCCTTTCCACTTCCAATTTACTAAACATTCGATACATTTACACCATAACTTTTATATGCGGCTCAAACTAGTCACTTTTGCTTTCTACAAATATACACACGATTTTTAACTGATGAATTTCGAACTACATAGAAAGAATATCTTGTTGATTTCGTTATTTTTCAAAATTATACCACTTTCTAGTTTTCTCTGGGGATGCAATAAGTAATTGTTTCTGTCCATCACTCCTCGAATAAATTATAAATGTTCAACGGTACCGTTAGGTAAGCCCTATCATTACTTACATAGGACAACTTGTCTTTTACGTTCATATAATACGGATCACACGTAATTTACGTGCAGGAGATTAGCGTATACCAAATTAATATTACATATATAAATATAGCAATTATAAACCAAATTATGAAATTCATTTAAAAACGAGGCAAAGGAAAAAGAAAATTTTCACATTTCTTTTTGTTTGTTTGGACTTTCTCTTCGGCCAGTACTTATTTAGAGTGCATTAAAAATGGATAAAAAAGGATGTAACTGGTATTTAACCGTTTTCTTCGTGTCCACGCAACATAATTTTCTCAATAAAAGTTCCATCTGTACATATATCGGCGTAAAATAAACTCTGTCTCTAAGCAGTCGCACAACGCGTAAGAGCGAAGGGGAAAGAGAGGAAATGAGAAAAAAGAAGAGAATTGCTTCTTCGAAAAAGCCGGAGAAGAATGAAAAGAAGGCGTGCGAAAGGTAAGTGTATACGAGACTCGCTCTCAAGAGTTACTCAAGAGGCATTGCGCGTGTAGACCGAAAGGACTCGCTTACTCGTACACCACGACTACTCACAGAAAAACGCCCAAATGTAGACGCTTGCGCAGTTTCATGAGTTCTGCTATGCCCGTACATATACATATACCGAATCCTATATACTGTTGCTCCCAATGCGCGCCGCATATCAAGTAGTCTGCGCCGACGATCGATTCACCAGGCGTTTCCGGTAAATAAAATAAATAACGCGTACGTACATATATATACATGCATGTATGTGTGAGCGTGTGTGTGTCTGTGAGCAAGGGATTTATGTTTTCGGAGAGGGCAGCTGATTGTGAAACGTTCACAGCCGTGCGCGCTACAACAGCGACGACTTTATTGGATCGATGAAAAATGTCCCGAAATTTTTACGGCGACGCGTAAAACGTACGACTCGGTGATATTTTACAGAAATTATATCTTCCACCGAGTTGCAGTTGATATTACAGCACTGGAAGTGATATTCTCCTCGCTATATTTATTGCTCACCGTTGAAAAGTAGCAAGATTGTCATACGATCTCTTTAGAGTTAATTTGCTGCTCGTATTCCCTTGCTTAAATAATGTCGTCTTTTATTTTGATATATCGAATGAAATTATAATGAAAACAACATAAACAGTTAAATGAAACAAGAATATCTATATGTTCTTTTTATTCAAGTTTCTAACAGGGTTGATTTTATTGTCCAGGAAATAATAAAACAATTTTTTAAATGATCTCTATAGGAATGACAGATTAATGCATGAATTTCGAGCTTTTTAATGCCTTGCCACAATAACGCACTAATCGATCGATCAATTATTCAACAGCCACGTTCTCCAGAAGTTGAGCTGCGCGAACGCGGTGGCCCGCACACACATGCGCACACACAGAAACGCAGGGACACACACGTACACGCTCCATAGCGTACACTTACGTCTAACCGCAGTTTCGACAACTCTGCGAAACGGCTTCCGCTGAAAATCCAAGCGGTAGCCGAAACAATCGTTAACCTTAACGATAGCAGTCGGCGGTCTCGTTGCTTAGAAACGAAGCACCTCGCGCGTGAGCGATATAGAGCCGAGGCAATTTGCGGTGAAATTAATCAAGGCTGCATTATACGACTCGACAAGCCGGCTCTCCGACCCGCGGAATTATTGGCTTTCGCGAAAACGGCGCGAGCGAGCAGCGAAGAAATTTTCGAAAGTCCTCGGGAGCCGTGCGCACTCTGCCTAGGCATACACGCCTGTGGAGGAGACTTTTCTCTCGCCTACGAAAACTGCCGTTAAATTTACGATATACGTTGCCGGGGGGACGTATGGCTAAAATTCTGCTGACATGTGCAGTAAAAAAAGGAGCGAGCTGTGATTTATGTTTCGGCTGCGTGAGCCGAGTTTTATTATTTTTGACGTGTGCGAGGCTCCACATATGGCAATTTTTATCGGGGTTGGCGCTGACTACTTATCTCATACCGAGAAATTCGCGATAAAAATTATCACACAAGTGCCCAGGCATTGGACTTCATGCTAGTGATGATAAAGTCAATTTTAGTTGCTTATTGCATGTAAAATTTACTTTTTTATTTCTATTTTAATTGTTAACGCGCAATGTACACACTCTCTAGAAAGTTTTTATTCCATTCTTCATCTAAGTGTTAAAATTGACTGGAGTAGTCTAATATCTTCTTTTACAAACATTATTGCCAAGTAATGAAAATTGCGTATATTCATTTTCAAAAAATTTGCAAAATAAATAAGCTATTTGAATGATGTTAAGTCAATGTTTTGCATTAATTCTTAAGAAGACAAGTATACTATGAATCTGTAAGATTTGACATTGTTTGTTTTATCACAGTTGGATTTATACAGCATATCTTTATCAATGATTAATCACTTCAACTTTAATCACAATGATGTATATGTCATTGTTTCTTTAAATATCAACATATTCAAGAAATCTTTATTATTAGAATTAAATAAAAGACTTATTTTATAAACAAATTACAAGCTAGTAGAAAATTATTTTACTTTGATACAGAAGATGCTTTTACTACGTGATTATATATTTATAAATATTGCATTCTTAAGTTGTAAAATTGTTGCTTAAGAAGGTTTTAAAAACTCGATTGACAGTCTGTAAATTATTTTATTTACTTTAGTTTTTATTCAAATGGTTTTTTTTTCTATAAAATAAACCTTTACATTAGTTTTACATATAGCTCATTCTAAAAGCTTTTAGCTGTTATTATTTGTGATTAAAACTATCAGAATAGTTCTCCGTATTTTTATAGATTAGAATGATTTTTGGTTTAGCAGCAAACTATTCGACAGAATATACATTCTGAAAATGCAAAGATTTCAAAAGGATAGCAATTGTTGATTAACAGGCACGGATTTTTTTATATTTAGGTATTATATCTGAAATTAGAAAACAGAACAGTTAAAGTTCACCTGAAGTTTGAACATTCATAGCATCACTTTTACTGGTAGGCACGTACAGTTTATGATCTCCTCTCGCCCTTATTTAAGACAGTGGAAACTATTTGTGCATGTTTTTTGGAACGCAGACCAACTGGCTGACCGCCTTGCGTTCGAGCTTCCCAGATATTCAGAATAATACTTGCCCTTCTCCTTACTCCAATCCTCCATCTTTATTCCTTTCATCTATGTCGATTCTAATACATGAGAACTCTCAGATTGTACAGTACAGACTTTCATACATCGTTTGTCTTTATTCTTGTCGGTTCTCAAATCTGCAAGAATTACAGAGTCTCATATCAGTACCGTCATTTATATTACACTATAAATAAATATCAACAAGGGTATTTGGAATAATATCTGAATTTGAGAAATGTGAACTATGTTTATAAGAATACAAATAGTCAATACTGATAAGAACGAGATCCATGGCGAGAAATATCAATAAATATTGAAAGTAAAACTAACAAGAATCACTGAACACTGAAGAGTATTTCTCAACAGTTTTTTTTTACCACAATACATTGCTAACGCTTTCTCTATGTAATTGAAATTTCACATTCGATCACTGCTTTATAGTTAAAATATTTTATATGAACATTCGGGTTGAATCTTAGTAGAAAAATATGAAAATGTTCACTAATTTCAAAAGTGAAACTTCACTATTTAAAATAGTAAATATTTTTATATATTTTCACTAAGAATTAGTGACTAATGTTTCGTGGTTTTTGCACTAATTCAACTTTAGAGAGTTAATAGTCCCATGATTCACTGGAAGATTTGTTATCTTTTCCACAATTTGCCTAGTTGACCATCAAAAAATTTATAATAATTAAAAATTCCTTGTATACAATTTTAAATTTACCTGATTGATTAAAATGAAATCAGAATTCAAGGGCATTTGTTACTATGGAAAAAAATAAATAATGCTTACAACTGGTGTTTTGTTACTCATTTTTTCTTTTTTATTAGGGTGTAATGGGGAATACTAAAATTTGTTTTTCCATGTGTATAGAGAAAAATAAAGGCAACTAAGAAGAGTTTCTTTAGCCTGCAAATGGCTGTCAGAAGGCTTGGTATTATGACAAGGAGTGAGAGAGACAAAATCAGATGGAGAAATAAAAGTTTTATTGAATTATTCATAGAATCAGTACAGCAAATGATTTATTAGTTAATGTTATTTATTTATATTTTCGTAAGCCATGCAATGTACTTTAATGCTCTTTTATTAAAAATAAAATTAGTAAGTAAATCAAATACGAATATTTTGTTATTACGTTAATCTAAGAAATGGGCAAATAATGGAGAAAAATCGTTTCATTTAAGCGATTAATTAGCTAGTTTTACTAGGCATTTTTTAACTTCTTGGTCATTTTATATAGATGAATTTCTACCAGGGTGGTGCTACTTTTAAAACTCGTTCGGGTAAGTGCAACTTAGCACACGTAGTGATTGTTAACAAATCAATACAGCTTCTCATTTATATTAAAATATTTTGTCTCCAAGGTAATGTTGTTGGAAATACCATTACTAACGAACTATAAACAAATTAACATAGTAGGCATAAACTGCACAGCTGATATGTAATTAAGTTCTCGAGGAAAATGAAATAACTGCTTTCTGTAATTTCGTCATGTATGTTTATGTTAAAGCGTATTTTACGACGACGCTTACAGTAGAAGAGCTAACAGAGCCAGAACATTACTTGTGACCAATGTCTTCATCGATAGGTACTTTTACAATCCTCAGCCCCATTGCACCCGAGGTCAAAATGCTTACAGCCACTTAAAATCCACAATTATACAGGAAGCGTTTGCTGGAAGTACCAAAACGTCTTGTGTGCGCATGTGACGATGACCATGCGTGCATTAACTATACAATTTTCCATGCTGCCAGCCTGTCTGAAGTTTCCCTCCGTCGAAAGAAGTTACGGCCGTTACTATGAGAGAAACTAGTTGTCATCGTCGTTATCGCCACCGCCTCGTTCTCTCATCCCCATTTCTTGCGTCGCTAGCGTGGAGCAGTGTTACGGTATATTCAGCGTGCCGCTCACCGGCGCTGATATCAAAAAGCTATTATAACAGTAATGGACTTTTGCCTATGAGCCCCCATCTCTTTGGCCGTACTGTATACATATATACATAGAAGCACAACTATATACTTCGCCGCGGTTGGATTTCGCCCTCAAGGCACAGAATTGCGCCTCTCCGTTTTCGTTTCGTCTATATATAAAACGGGCTTTTTTACTCTCTTAGCGAGGGGCTCTGAGTACACCTCAAGTTTAATGTAGCACAGGCTATTTCCTTTCCCTATAGGACGTACAGTGGAGTCCAAAATCTGACCGTTCTCAACAAAAATATTTGAGGTTAAAAACCGTTTCAAAATATTTTCAAATAGTCATTTCTGAGAGAGTGTTCGATCAATAAACTTCGAATTGTAACTGCTATTTATTATATAATTTATTACAGATAATACGGAGTTAAAATTTCAAGACACTTTTTCAATACTTTCATAAATAAAGTTTAAGGAAGCTAAGTGACAATGAATTGGCAGCGGTTTTTTTATTTACATCGCACACAACAAGTAAAAATCTTACTTTTTTAAATACCAAGGTTGTTATTGTCTAAAATTAGAGTTTATACGTGAAAATGTAAAAAAACAAGTGCAAATAATCATATAACTAAAAACAAAGATCGAAAAAATAAATAAAATTGTCAAAAGACGCTTAACAAACGGAACAAACACAGTCGACTACTAATTTTCGTCAGAGTGAAAATTAAACCATTGAAAAATATATCGCGTTTTGCAGCGCATCGTCATCGGTCAAATAGAACAAAAAACACGCACGTCCGCGACAACGACAATTAAGCCGACTCTTGGAAAGAGCCTTAATTGTATATTACACAAAAATCGAACATGCGCAAACGCTTGTCAAACTATAGTTTTTCCAGCGAGCCGCAGTCGTGCAGAAGGGCTCGGTAAAAGTTTAAAGGCGCCCTCACGAGCGGCAGTCAGAGGAAGCCAAGGCGGAAAAGCTTTCCAGCTGCAGCGGCGGCTGGCGCATTTAAAATTCTCACGCGTACGGGCATAGCGTTGCATAAGGAAAACCGCGGCGATCGCGTGTTTACGTCGACGCACGGCAGCCGCGCGTATATAGCGTTATATATATCGAACGCGCGATGCGAGAGAGCGAGCCGAGTTTGCGAAACGCCGAGTCGGCGAGTCGAGTCAGCGGATAGACGAGTAGCTCGGCTTTAATGCCCGAGCCTCTCGCCGCAGGGGCACTTTAAAAAACAGACGCCGCCAACGTTGATGACGACGCGACGCAACGACGACGCAGCTGCTGATAAGTCGCCTATAATATATATATGCGTGTATGGATTTTATTGAGATCCGCGTGCATGATTATTTTTCCGTCACGCTATCTCCGTAGATGGGCTCTGGCTATGTGTTTATTTGCGATGATGATGTCATTTTTTAAACTCTATTTGGCTTTGCTGATTATTGGCGGCGCGTAATACGAATGGGCGTGAAACATCGTTCAGTGGAATACCTTAATTCTATCACTCGTTGCTTTACGTTTATCATGCACCTCAATTTACGGTATATTTTGAAGAATTCATTATTCCTTTAGATTCAAAATAAGAAATGCAAATGAAGAAGAATAGTAATATTTTTATATAAATACGTGATTTTTGTTATAAAAGTATAGACACTTGCCGGTAATCTAAAGCTTCCAATGCACATACTATTGAAGAATGTAGTAGACTGTTCAAGGCTACTAGCACCTTACCCTTTGTACGTTGTTTTTAAAATTGATCGAAAACAAGCGCAATATAAGTAATTGTTTAAAATTCTATTACAGATCGCGCAAGTAACAACAATTTAATTGATACGTAATGCTCTTTTATGGCTCTTTTACTGAGTGATTGTCTTCTTTAAAAAGAAAATCGTTTAAAAGATAATAATAAGTGTTGATTATACTATATAGCCATTGATTGCTGCGTAAAATATCAATAATGACGTTATTGAACGGAAGAACTTTGGTATAATCTTGCTGCGATGGGTTACTACATTTACACATAAAATGATAGACTTTTATTTGTACGCAAGAATTTGGCAATAGTAAGACAAGACTACAATGAGTTGCTGGAATCGGGTCATCGCAAATAACGGAAAAAACAATATTACCCCAGCAAGAAAGACGGCGAGCAGGAGTGTGAGCTGTACGTTATTGCGAAAAAATAGCCGAAAAAGCGAGGCTCTTGCATTACGCGTATCCTCTATTTCTGCTAGCTGCGCGCGCGCGGCCCGAAAAAAAGGCTAATAACCCGAAGGCGTGTTTCGACAGATTTTCACGAGCGCGTTCGCAAAACTGAATCCCGCGCCGCGCGCAATTATCATTTCCCTGAAGTCGCGTGCGATTTCCTTCCCTCGCGGGCTCGGCACGAGCGGCGTTATGTAAAGAGCCGCAGGAGGCGTCGCGGTTCTTTGCATTCGACGCCCGGCCGCTTTCAATTCAAGTCGAATTTTTCCTACTTCACAGAGTGCCCGCGACCGCAGTTCAAATCGAGACTTCACGAGGCGAGTATGACTTGAACGACTTTTAATTTCAGTTCTCTGACCTACAGAGCTTCAAAGCCGCAACGTTTCTATGTTCTAATTATTTTTATCTTCTTCGTCATCGAATCTTGCAACCGTTTGAAATGTCTACAAGACGTGTTTCCTACATCGATTAATTTTCAATACAATGCAAGAACTCATTGCAACACGAATATATCTCTACACGAACTTTTGTTGGATCAATCAAGCGGCTGTATTAATAAACAGATGCTTATAACTCGTAATAAATTTAGTCGTCGTGTTAGATATATTTTGTAGCAATAAATCGGTAAATATTCTTCCAAGAGATAATTGAGCGACGAAAGCCATTCTCCTTCATCGGCGACGGTGCGACGCACGCGCGTATGAAAAGCACGCGACTTCCGCCTTGCGCTCGTGAATCACAAGGATTTTCGGAATTTCCCTGGCTGGCATATGCAATAACGGCGCGGCAGCTGTATACAAGCGCTCGCGAAAAATTGTCAGTCCAGCGACGCGCGTCATATACGTGCGCGCCGCCAAGACGGCGCAGAGCTGCTGCTGCGCATGTATACACCGCGTTGCGTCGTCGTCGTCGCTACGTACGACTCGCGGCGTTCGTTAACCTCCCGCGGGAACTTGTGTATCGATGGCACGCCTAGAAATGCGCGCTGACGTAATCCACTTTGCGACAATCGACCAACGAGCGCATGTGTGCATTACCTAGCTATGCATATGTACATCGGCGTACGGCCCTGTCACCTTCCTCGTCGGCGTCGTGCTAAGCGCCCTTTTTGCCTGCTTATTTTAAGACCCTCGCCATGGCTTGCATAGCCTGGGGACTCCGAGTTAATGGGATATTCGATGGCATCCCGTGATGCGTATTTGCGTCACTCCCCTGCTGATTTCTTTTTTCTTTCTCTTTCAAACAGAGTCACATAGTTGAACCAGGTATATTCCACATATTGATTAAAACTTTAGAGAGTTTCTTTCCCAGTGCATAGAGCTATCATGAATATTTCAAAAATATTCAATTTGAAACAGATTAAAAATTCCATCAAACTCCCGGTGTTCTAATGATGAACTGGTTTATAATGATACATTTTTTTAATGATATGTCATTCTTAAATAAATCAGTGAGAAAAAATGTTTGACCATCCAAATAATTATTCAATATATTACACAGCTCCTCAAAACATAAAAAGTGGTAGGTCCGAGAGACTAGACGACTGTATTTCCATATGTATTTTCTTTTTCTAAAGATGAATTTGAGGTCAGAATTGCTACTAGATTTCAGAGTTTTAAGATATCTAATGATCAAGAGTTTTTAAATACATTAAATACTAAATTAAGTAATTTTTTATATCAACTACTTCTTGTTCATCTTCAATCGCCCAAGATATCAATTGTAGATTTCGAGAATTCCTCAAGTTTAGAAAATTGACTTACTAGAGAGAATTAAAAATATATCAAATGGTTTACATAATTATTCATCGCAGTTATAATGTTAAGACCTAACTTGGAACAGAGACCATACGCCCAGCAGAACCTTAAGGTATCGTAAAAATGCTGTACCTCACATATGTCGAAACCTTGACGGCTAGAACCTACTTTGACCTCGGATTCGTATTTAGAAGACCATAATGCAAGAAAATATGTGGTAGTTTAGTCTCTCGGGCCTGCTGTCTATTAATTCCTTTTTTTCCTTTCTACGAAACACGTACACCAATAAGTGTTGATAGATAGTGCATAAGAAACTAATTCATATATAAATCTGAACAAGTATAGATTGCGTTGAATGTAATAGTAATTGAATAATGAGATACAAAACAGTTTCACTCTTTTATATTCTTAGAAAAATATTTTTTTAATTTCAAATCACGTTATTGAGACCTTCTCTGGGCAAATTACAATTCATCGAAAAAATTTCTAACCATTTAAGCACACTTGTAGAGTGTTACGGTAGTAATTAAAATGTTAATATAAATGTGTTTCTAAAGATTGCAAATTACTTTCGTACATTATATGATTCAATGATAAAAAAGAAGTCGAAAATTGAAAATTTAAAATATTACAGTTGTTTATTCGGAATTTTCGCTAGATATACAAGACAATTTACAATACTGTACTGTAATGTTTCTTATAAAATAAATGAGAATTTTTTAGGCCTTTACAGTCTGTGCTAGATTCTTAAAATAGCTGTATAATATTTTTATGCAAAGCTTCTTGTAATTTTTACAACACTTTTTCTTCTGTATATAACAAATAATTGTAGATTATGTAACACGTACAATAATGTAGTATAAAAAAAACACCAAGTTTATTTTCTTATTGAACAAATTATCTTTTGTACTAGCAAAATAATTGAAACAATGAAAATGATCATTTATATCAATGGAGCATGTTAATAATATTACGCAAAATATCGTCATTCTGTACTTTTGGTTTTTATAGATTATACATTATATTATTTCAGTTTATTTTCGTTGATAATAATCGTTTGAAAGACATCAAATGTCGATAAACTGGCTCTGAAACTCTCTTGAATAGATTATAAATTCGGCCCGATGAACATTCTCGAATTTTTATTAAATGATCTAACCAGTGCTATAATATAATACATTAATTAAGATAAGAATCAGTTCAAAGTATTATGCATTTTCCTAAATCTATAATGATTAGTTATTTTAGTTTGTTATCGATAAAATATTAGAGAAAGACAAAATGTGAAAAACCATTGAAATTTTTAGAAATATATCTAACAGCCAGTAGGGTATTGAGATTTGCCATATAAATATTACTATTTACAGCTGCTAATATAATGAATAAAGTAATCTGTAAAAGTATAATAAAAGAATCATCTATCAGCAGTTGCATTCGGACGTCATTCTTTAAAGGATAATTAATTGAATCGGTATAATTTTATTAATACGTAAAAAGGACTTTTTGAATAAAATAGAAATTTGGAAGAATGATGAGTAATAATTTGAGTAAGCTATATAGAAACGATGACTAATAATTGAATCTATATAATATGAAATTTGGTATTTCACAAAGCCCAAATAGAGAGCCGTATTTCAGGGAAAAATAGCCGGGAATGTGTGTCGCTCCGAATGTATGTAGCAGCGAAATTGTTTACCGTTGCACTTGGTAATTGATAAAAAAAGTTTCTCCAACTTTACGTAAGGAGAAAAACCTACCGGATACAATATCTTCTCCGGTGCAGTCGCGAAAATCGCTCACATTCATCGCGTGCTAAATAAAATTTAACATTCGTGCGTGAAGCAAGAGAGGCCGTAACTGTAAAAAGGTCGGAATCAATGAAACATCCTCGCGTCGCACGCAGATGGAAAAAATAAATGAGCCTTGGCCTTCGATTCATGAGAGGAGATAAGCAAGCAGCGACGTTTTATGCATGTGTAATGTGGCCCCTGAGTATCTTTCTCTCTATACGCGCGCGGGCAAATGTTTACGATGGAAATTTCGTACTCGATCGCAGCGGCCGTTTCGAAAGCTCGGCAAATCGTGACGTCGCTACCTGGGAGAAATTCGATCTCACTAGAAAATATGACGACCCGTTGACATCGTGCTGTTGGCTGCTATCTGCATATCCTGCGCGCTCCAGTAAAATATCAGCCTCTATAAAAAGGGATCGGAGCTGGGGAAGAAGGAGGCGAGATGCATGAAAGGGAATGAGATCATGCTTGTTCAGGGAAGAGGAGAGAAAAGCCAATTGCTTTACCCGATCATCTTAATTTCCTGCAATTCAGCAGCGCAGGCCAATTTTTTATTCGTATAATGCATGTATAAACTAAGAACTTTGAAGGAGAAGGTACAACTTTTGCAACATTCCAGGTTAAGTGATGTTTTTTTGTTCAGTCACACATTAAATGCAGAATATTCTTTAATTTTTCTTAATATGACTGAGTCACTGCGTATGAGTGTATAACAATTTCACGGAATGTACATGATTTGCATATTTTTTCATTTTGAAATTCGTCGGATGTAGCTCTGACTGTTAAAAAGAACCAGGCTTTCATACACTTACGAGCATTATAATTTTTCTTCGCTGCCAAAAAGAAAGTTCGCGATCCGCAATTATGTTTGAATGTCATTCATCCAATTGCATCGATCAATCATGAGTGTGGACGTAAAAAAAGAAGTTCAATTAAATATCTCGATGGACAAAATTAAGCAATTAGATCATCATTGTCAATTTTATCAATTACATACCATTTGCGAATTTCGAGATGCTTGAATGCCTCCAATTTATAACGGAGAAAAGTGTATACCTACAATCATCTGCGACTCCACGTCTCGTCCATTGTGCTTCGCAGAGCGCAAATATTACACGTGTCGATAATTTTTCTGTACAGCAGATGCGATCGCAATCACTTCGCCGTATCGATTTGTTTACTCATCAGCGCAAACATTTAAAATGCCTCTCCCCCTCCTTTCACTCAAGCTTTCGCCCAAGTACGCTCGCATTTTCGAGACTTGCGCTTGAAAACGTATTTTCGGCTTAAGTCTCTCTCTTCCGTGCGAAACTCCTCGTGTGCGTCATCCCCTTTCGAAATTCCCGTTTCGCCGTCCGTCTCTGTTTTTCTTCCGGCGATGCTGCTAAGTTGCTGTTGCAGGATTTATTTTCGCGTCACGCTCGGTGTTACCTGAAATTCTCCGCCTTTTTTCCCTCTCTTTTTCCCCGCGTTGTGTCGAAGTTGACTTTAGTGCAGCTTTTACTTTCTTGCAGTGTAACGCTTAAGATGAGACTTCAGCGCTGCGCGAGTTTCGTTTTTTACGAGCAAAAGCGCCACGCGTCCTTGTTTGCCAGCGCGAGAGCGTAGTGTTATTACGTTGGAAAATTAAAATATATTAAATTTGAGTTTTATAGTTGCAGAAGATTTCAGTGCTCAGAGCTTGAAACTCTTGTGAGAAAAAATGAGTTTCGTGTATAGAATAAGATTAAAAAACGCTGGAATTAAGTCAATATTGTATTTCTTTTCTTCAAATAATCACGTTGTCCACACAATCAAAACACATAGGCTTGACATTGCTACTGTTGGTTTTTAAAAGTTTGATTCGAGGTTACCGCGCGAAATACTAACTTACGAAGTATGGCACAATCAACCAAACTATAAAATTTCTAATTTCATTTTATTTTTGAGTATATTTATTTAACCTCAATTTTTTCTGTTACAGGTAAGTTGGAGCTAAAGTTTACGACTTTTTTCAAACTTTGTCATCTATAACGATTATGTAAGTATGTTTATTTATATACAATATTTTATTTATTATTCGGTGAATAATAGTTTAAAAAACCATTTAATAGCAGACAGTTTGAAGAAAAAGAGAGTTAAGAATATAAGTATTATTAATATTAATAGAAAATAGTCAGTTGTTTTCATAAAAAAATTTTGAACACTCGTCGCTTTGTGTCAGCAATCAAAAACACGTAATTGGTTTTTTCGCTAATTTTCATTCTCCTTTTATGTTTTTTCGCTTTTGAAATTCAACAAGAGGACTGTGCCATGTCGATACCTCATTTGTAAATGTGACAAAGGCGAATAAAGATTGTTGGATAATATTGAAGCGCTACAAATGAATTGTGATAAAGAGTTTAACCTTCAAGTTTAGAGGCGGTTGGCCTGATCGTACAATGCTCCCGAATTGAGCTCAAATAAAAATGTTGAACGCGCAAAGAATAGGGATGGCGATGATTATACAAACAATCTAAGCCTCGTGTTGAATTCGCAATGAAGAAACTGTTCACTGCCATTTATATATTTATATAAATGCAGAATATAGCATTGTTTATATAACGTGATATTAGTTTGATAAAAGTCGATGAACTGCAATTTTCTTGCATAATTATACATCGAATATGCGAACGTTAGTTATGATATACGCGGTAAGTTAAATGTATCGTGGGTCGAGGGGCTTCCATAAAAAATACGGCGCGGTGTCTATTTTCGAATTGAAATGAGGTAACCGTTAACCTTACGCAAAGCGCGTTGTGCAAAGCTGCGTGTACGTACTATAGACATGAGCGCAGTCGTATAGCCTCAATCGCGAAGAATGACGAATATCATATCCCTGCGAAGAAAAAGTGTTGGGCCGCTCGAGAAAAAATTGAATAACGATTCGAATTCGAGTACTATAGTAGGAGTCGCGCGTTGTATTAATACGCGGCTCGCGCCGAAAGAGAGGGCGCTTGAAAACCTGGGGCACGCAGAGGTCGGCTCGAATGTGTGCTACGTATAATGTACGGGCGCGCACGCGGACGTCGAATAAACTTTCGAGCCTCGTAACGGGCAGCAGCCGCGCTGCGGCCGATGTCGATCGAGAGAAGGCAGGCGGCGCGCGGCATTATAATGACCGCAAAAGCTTCCCGTTACGGGAGAGCCGCGCGGGCGGCGTTTGTAGGCCCCGCGTTCGCTCGCGGCTCTCTATATATGTGCGCTGCGACTAGTTCCTCCTCGAGAGATCGCCGCCCGATACGGGGCCCCCTCCCCCCTCGGCCCCTTCTCCTGCGCATGACCCTGCAGCGCAAATTGAGCCCGTATCTATCCGCGCAGATCCTATGAATTCCGTTAATCAAACCTTTAATGTTTCCTCACTCCGTTATTAGTTCACAAACCTAAACTTACTTGGTTTATTATTTCCCATATACACTGCATAAGTAGCGAATACGTTCTCGGGCGAAAATAATATGTATGTCATAGACTGGGACTTAGCTCTGTATATGGATGACCAAAGTTAAGAGAAAAGTCGAGGAAGAGCAGTAAGGATAGAATGTCGCTCATCCATCATTGCAGAGTTTGTTTTAATTTACTAACTCTGAACGCTCACATGTGTAATCGATCAGATGTTTTTTGTTTTTTTCAAATAAACTAGAAAAATATCAATTTATAAATAACATCGCTATATTATTTGCTTATTTTTTTCTATAAGCCTCACTTCTTAAATGCTAGAAATACAATACATTTAGGACACATAGAAAAACCAAAACAAATTCTTAGTCATCTTGACTACAATCTGGTAGGCTTACTTTCGAATTTTTCAAGTATTTAAACGAGGTAGCGCCATTACCTGTTTTATTATTTTAAGATTGAAAATCAAATAATTCGAAAATCCCAGAGTAAAACGAGCTAAGCTTTAAACAAACTGAGAATATTTAAAATTAAAATATTAGAAATCGATAAAGGGAAGCTTTCTAAAGTTTTAATATGGTATCTAAATTGTAAATTTGAATATTATACACTTCCAAAGAAAGGTATAGCAAACTTTCTGACTAAACGTCAAAATCTTTTTTTAAACGTCACTTTTTAATAATATGCCGTGTTGAAATCTATCAATAGTAAATTTGTGATTCATGAAGACGATAGAATTGATCGTGATTGAATATTTGATAAAATTTTAATTAAGTTTCAGCGGGGACGCAATTTTAAATTGTATTAAGGAAATAAAATTCATTCTAGTTTGATACATTGATTTTATGTCGCAGTTATGTACCCAATAATGAATTTTACTTGAACGAAGGAAAACTTCCATCTAGTGATAAAATTTAGGAATAATCGAAATACTGATTCGCTCTACATCTATGATTCTCACAGTACTGATGGTGAACTGATAGTTCTATAAAACACTGTGGAAGGAATGATGTTGTCTACTAATAATGTAGTCTACCTTATTAGTAGACAACAAGAATTTCAAATTATATATATAGGATGATAATATTGTTCGTGAATAAATATTTAATAACATATTTTTCAACTTCCTAAAAAGTTGTTTCAAACCATTCATATAATCAATCTTATTTTTTAAATTCAATTTAAATTTGTGTTCGTATGGAACTAACTAGGAGAGGTCACGAATTTCGGATCACGGATTTTGCTCAAACTTTGAGGTTTTTAGATACTAAAGTATGAAGAATGCTAGAATATTAGACCCTAACGCTTTGATAAACTTGAGTTATCGACAAGTTTAGCTGTATTTGAAACAAATACTGAAAAAATGATCTGTTGTATTTGTTTATTCATTAAGCTAGAAAATTCTTATATATAATAATGAAAAACATAAATATATTAAAATATGTATAAAGTTAAAGCCTGTCAATTTATCAATTTTTGTTGCTTAACATTAAACTTTCCTAACTTTTGATATATTTAATATTTTTTAATTCTGAAAAAAGCAACGTAAAACTTGTAATCCCTAGTTTTATTTTATTTTTTTTTTACAATTATATATAAGGATTTTCTAGCTTAAACAATAAACAAATAAAAGAGAGCATTTTTTCAGTATTTCTTTCAAATACAGCTAAACCTGTCGATAACTCAAGTTTATAAAAACGTTAGGATCTAATATTCTAGCATTCTTCATATTTTAGCATCTAAAAACCTTAAAGTTTGAGCAAAATTCGTGATCCGAAGTCCGTGACCTCTCCTAGTAAGTGAAAAGTTTATCAAATATGATCCAAGAATTTTCAATATAAAATAAACAACTATAACGTTCAAATTTAGTAGATATTTCAAAACAATATTAAGAATTTGCAATATCGTTATAATCTGTATTAGCACTAGAGGTCCCATCTATTTGTAAATAAGTTTGAGTATATTACAAATACGTATTGTACGAACTGTTTCATAAGTTGAATATCATTTACTGTAAATTCATTTGCTAACGCAACATTTTTCCTTTTTCACTTTTGCAGATCGCTGCCTGATTTTATTGCAATATATTTTATGCGGATGATTGAATATTGAACACATATAAACAGAAGTCGGTTAATCTTTTTTGAGAAAGTGAATTCTATATTTTTATTATTAATTATATTTTATTTACATAATTATTTTAATAAATTAAACAATTAATTATTGAATATTTCGAATAAATCTTGATTAATTTTCCATCAATATTTTAACATAAAAAATTAATCTGATGCAAATGTGTTTTATTTTTCGTAATAAAACCCGTTCAATGAATAAAGTAATAAAAATGTACAAAGTAATATAAACGAAAACTAATGATTTAATACTTGCAAATATATTAAATACTTGAATAAAATTCAAATGATTAACATTAAAGTAAGAATTGAACTTGTTTACGTGGAAAACAAGAAGCGAGAAAGAAGTTTTGGCTAATAGTAAACTTAAAAAAGTTACAAAATATTAGAAAAATTACAATCGCAGGATCTGGCGCTTTAAAAAAGTTGCGTGAAGGACATTGTTAGTGCTATTTTTGAATAACTTCTTAAAACTGGCACCTACATGAAACTTGAATCATTTAGTCTAGAAATGTTTTAGATATCGTTAAAAGAATCTCAATGCTTCTTTCTTTCAATTGGTTTACTAATAATTTTATTATTCCGAAGTTTGCCAATTCAAAGTGGAAAACTACTACGCTGATAGAAAAATAATTATATTTTATGGTCGTATCACGTTAATTATACATTAGAAGTATTTGTAGCAAAAACCTGATAAAACTAATAGAATTAATCGAAAATTTTTAATGTTAGTTGAGATTTTCCAGTTTATGAAGTGTAAATACCAAAATTTATTTCTAATTGGCACCTCATTATGAAATACAAGCAATGTTAGTTTTTAGTCATAAAGTAAACTGAAAAATAGTTAACTTGTGATTCACATTTCTATCGGTGTGCTGATAAAAACTTTGAAAAAATTCATTTTTTTAATAAGTACAAATCAACTTTAAATGTTTCGAGCTACTGTAGATTGTTCTTCTATGGTTTATAACTTTATCATCAGATTCTTCTCAAGATAAAAAGACATGGGCAATTATCCCGTCCTTTGTTCCGAGAGCCAAAAGCATTTACAAACGCCTTACGAGTGATATTAGAAGGGTGTCCTTAAACAAATCTCGAGCCGAAGGACTAAGGTGTCCCCAATAACCGCAGGCTGGGCACATAAGGCATCTCCTCGAGCGTTTTTCCTTACAACGTATGAATCTTGTCTACGTTGCCGAACCATCGGCGCGTCATATTCGCTCGCGGGCACTGTCGCACATAGAAAAGGAAGTTCGCGCGCAGGCGTTCAGGCGTAAAATGACGTCGCGGAGGATAATATGACAAGAGGTCGGTGTATAGAGGCCCTCGCGCTGGAAAGCCATAAATCGCCTGGCTCTCCTCTACTGCGTAGCTTTAGCTCTGCGTTGGAGCAACAACAAACGCGCCTAAATATAAATCTGCTCATCGGTGCACTGCGGCTCTCTTACCAAGTGCGCGCGCGTCGCGCGATATAACTGTCAATGCGAGAGAGCTCGCGTCCGAGAACGGGAGGAGGTGTAAATCTAGATCATCGGCCCAGCGCGCGCTTTCTCCCACCCACAACGCGCTCGCGGCGAGAGAGAAAAAGATTCTTTTGAGCACGCTGCTTTATTTTCGCCGTTATCTCTCCCTCTCTCTCTCTCCTCTCCTCGGGCAGCACACTTCCACGCAAACTGTGTCTGGACCCCGGCACTCGGCTCTGACGGCGCACTGTTTTCGCGTGGAAATAGAAGCCCTTATTTTTTACCTTTATCTCCCCCTTGGCCGGGATATTGCGTTGGGTGGCATGCAGCGCGCCGACGTAAATATAGAGCGCGCCCACAGCCTGTGCGGTGGGGCTGCTTTATTCGGAGCTGAGACGGCTAACTTCGGAGGCAAAATAGTGCATTTCGAGCCAGGGATTTTCCTTATCTTTGAACCAGCTCCAACCTTTCTCGCGAGCCTGCGTCCCTTTATTATGCCTCAGACGCCTTACAGCTCTTTGTCCGATTTATAATTGGATCCAAAATATACACTTTTTCCTGCCTTCAATGTAGGATTAATTTTTTCATAAATAAACTTTTCGCACGAGTTTTATAATTATTCTCTCGAAATTCTTTGCCAGTTTACAAGGATTTATACCTCGAACGTATTTTACGTGTTTTAAACGCTTTGTTCCTTTTTTCTAGTTCCGCTGTCCGTATAGCTGCTCTCTAGATAGTCCAAAAATAGGGATGGAAACGTATCTTGTCCGGTCTTTTGGACTGGACTACCTGCAAGGAACAGCAAGTTTCAATTCTTATGCAATGTACTCCAAAGTAGTCCTTCGTTCCTCTTAGGAAATAACTTTAACTTCCGTTCCTAAATCGAAGGCTCCGAAAATTCAGGGGTGTATCAATTAAGTCCATATTTGCAGTACCCAATAATTCTTAAAAAATGTAAAGATTTAAATAAATAGAAACCGGTAATTCCATGGGTTTCTATTTTAAATGTTAAAATAATACCAATATATTTTTATAATTATATGTTTACTTTATAATATATTAAATTATAGAAAAAAATCGGTTTATAATTAATAAACAAAATTTATGAGAGTACGTTTACGATATAATTTTCTTAATTGTACTGTAAAAGAGCTAGAGCGTACGCAAAACTCGGCGATTTTGTTAATGAAATATTAAATTTTAAGCCGTGTACACGTTATTCCAAGGAACACGTGGTTGCATTAGACAGATTCAGGTAAGCCGTGTTTCTAAGAGAAAAGACACGCAGATGCCTTTGGCCGGGCACGTACAGGTCGGGCTATAAGTTGCAAGGGGGCTGCAAATTAAGCACCTGTCCTAATAGAAAGGCGCCGACAATATTGGGAGAAGACGTAGAGTTTTATAGCCGGAACAATGGCAATTGTCAGTCAGTCGTCAATTTTTAGCAACGAAAACATACGGAGCCTCCGACTTTCGCCAGATGTCCATTGTTCCGCCTCAACTTCTCTTCCCATAAAGTGTATATATATATATGCCTGCGCGCGCGGGGGCGACTGTAGTAAATTTTGAATGTACAGTTTCTATTTAATGCTGTCCTGACGCTCGCTGGCTTTCTACATAACAACAATTATATCAGAATGCTTGATAGCATGCATATATATACATGCGTCGCTGCTGTGGCCAAGTGAAAAATTGTTGTTAAACGCGCCGTTCCGATAAATTGTATAGCGATACACACTATAATTGTTTCGTTTCTTTTGTATTTTCTTTTATTAAATATCCAACGGGAATTGATATATCTTATACGTATCAAATGAAAGTACGAGTCGTTAAGACCACTTTCTAAATTAGATTTTTTGCCGACTTCTTATAGACAACATTAACGGTTCTACAATTTTAAGCAACTTCCAGAGTAACAGTGCTTTTTAAATGAAATTTTAGCCTGCGAGATGCTTATTTATTCGGTTATTTCTTGAGCAGTTATCCAAACGACAACAAACCAAACATCCCAAGGCATTAAATATACTGTTATATAAAGACAACGTTGAAAATGAAATTTTGAAAAACCGATAGAGATATTGGTGAATCAGATCTATTAATAAAGTCCTGCTAAAGAGCAGAATTAGAAATTGTAATTACTTCTTTCCTCCTGGGACTCTTGTTTTTTCCATAGCAGGCATTCTCAGTTTTTATTAGCATAGTTAAAATCGCGACGGAATGAATTCAACACGCGGCATTTTAATGAATAAAATTTACGAAAATCTCGCGATTCGCGAGCGTGCAAAAGGAGAGAGAGGGAGAGAGAGGGAGAGAGAGATACTGTATTATAGTCCTGTGCCGCCGTGCGGGGCTTTCTAACGCGGATTTATGCTTCGGAGCGTTCGTGCTTGCCTGGCCGCTCGCGCGACTCGCAACCTTTTTGCCTTTATTTAGCGTGTACTTGTATAATTTCCTCACGGTAACAGAGAGGTTAATCGTCGAATGCATTAGAGAAATTTATATACGGACTCGGCGAAAAACAATTATTGCGGAAAGTAAGCGTGCAGAGCGTCGATGATTAACACTGCGTTTATCTTTATTATTTTGGCAAGTAATTTTTCGTCTTTCTTTAAGTTTTAATTGTTAAGCTCAACGTACTGAGTACATTCGTATCAAAGGTATCACGACTGATTAAGTGTTTGAAATATTCTGATGTGATACTGAGTATTTAACTTCGATCGGTATTTAATTATTTATCATCAAACACAAATCATTAATATTTTGCTTTTTGTTACGCTACCGAATATTATTAAGATAAATAGATATTCAAAAATCAAATTTCATTCAACAATTTAAAATCCATCGATTACAAAAGAAAAAGAAAAAGAGAATCACTTATCCGAAATTCTAGCTAAATTCAACCAGAATAATATTAAAGAATAGACTGGAAGCATTCCTTAGAACATTTCCATTGCGTGAATCTCACATTGATATTGTATTGTGAAAGTACCGAAACTTAAATCAAAATATGTTTTTGGGTTCATTCGTCGCGCACTGCACAGCATCCCCCTTTATTTCTACACCCGTAGGTTTATTCCTTATTGCAGGATTATACTGGTTGAAATTTCAGCCTATCCAAATGTACAAAGTTATCTCTATTTCTTGAACTACGCGTTTTCTGACCTGAGATTCAATTTTTTCAAAGCACATTTGAAAATAATCAAATTCAGCCGATTGTTAAATCGGGATATATAATGAATTCAAACTGACTGAGTAGCCGTTCATCTTTTCATGAACTCACGAATTGCACAGTATGAATTATACTGAAGGTATAGATGCAGTACAAGTAAAAATATACTAAAAGAATATATATCGGGTTACAAAGAAGAATTTATCATAGAGAAGATAACTATCTAAAACATTTATGTTAAATTCAGTTTTAAATATTCAATCTTTTGCTTTCAAATGGTTTCTAAATAAATAAATAATTTGCATAACTGGATTTCTTGTTAAAACAACTCGAAAACTCGGTAAAAATACCAGAAAATAATACTAGATAAGTGCGTGTATGTTTTGGAGAGGTAGTTGAATGTCTGCGCACATCAAAACAAGATTTATTGTTAAAAAGAACGTCAAATTATTTTTTTATTCTGAATTATTAATTTTAGTCTGATTTTGAAAAAAAAGAAAAAAAATACAGTCAAAGAGAAAGCAGGTCAGGCAGTCATAATAAAAAGTCAATGAATCCAAGTAAAATGGACATTTAACAATAAAAGAAAGATAATTTTATCAATTTTTTCCCGACGATTCTAGAATTTCCTGATTCCATCTGCTCTTCTGTACTCGCGTATACTGGTTACATAAAATAAAGTTTGACGCAGATTGCTATCTTGAATCGCTTCTTGAAAAACTAAAAAGTTTCGTTCTTCATCGAAAATCATTCTGCGAGAAAAGTCCGAGCATCCATTGAAGAAACGCAACAAGGGCGAATACCTCCTTTATCGCGATTCTTTTGTACAGTCAAAAGAAAAAGTTGTTGCAGTTGCGCTCGAAGCGAGCGTAAACTTGTGATCCTGCGCAACAACGAAGCTCAGGACTCGTTCTCTCCCTTCGTTCATTTTATTATGAAAACTACGCTTCTCTAATCCCTTCGAACGGGGCCTTTCATACAACTCTCGCTTGCCTCCCTCCCCCTTTTCGCCCTTTGCTCTGGGCGCACGCGCTAAATCTCACTATGGTGACGTAGGCTCCAGACGTGGCGCGATTGAAAAAAAAACGTTCCCCGAATGAAGCGCTTTCGAAAATTGTCGAATGAATGAAGAGAATGGCGCGCTCGTATACTGCAGCAGCACGTCCTCGGAGGACATAACTCTGCTGCGCGTGGGAGGTTCTGTTTTTCTCGAGTTTTCCAAGTCGACGCGAGATGACGTCAAAAGCGCAGACGCAATAACAGGTCAGAATCTACCCCCGTGTGCACGTGCACGCAGAGAAAGATATATATATATATAAGGCAAATAATCTCAGCTGCCTCGGCGCTCGATTTCTCGAGACATAAAATTTGAAAGAGGGAGAAAGAGAGAGAGAGAGAGAGAGAGAGAGACACGAAGAAAAACTTTAATGGGTTTTAAAATTTTCTAAAATATTTTCAAGTATGTAGACGTTAGATGACGGGAGCATGTCCTTGTAAATGCTGTCCGATAGGCATTTAGGATTTGACGAAAATTAACACAAAGATTTATTTTACAGCGGACTTTATTTGCTTTACTATAAAACTTAAAGTTGGTAGATCCGGGACTGTTATGTGCTATTGTGCCTAAAATAAAAAACTACGTTTATTTCTGTTCATAAAATATGAAATTTGAATTTACTACGTAGCTGTAACCTATTGAAATTATGTAAAATTTACATTTTTTAGTTGACACTAATTGCATTCATAAAGTGAATGAATACAGGTGTAGAGAAATAAAGATTATATGCTAATAAAACTTAAATCCAATATTTTTACAAACTTTGTAATTTGCCGATTACGGTCAACTTTACAATTTCGACTGTACCGTTATTTCAAAGTTTTGGAAACCATTACAGGTTACCTACATAAATTTTATAAATATCTTCACCTTAATAAAATTACTTTGGATCATTTGCGCAACTTCAAAATTGATGAAAAGTAATGTTTCAAATATGAACCGTTACAGAAAATCAATGAAAATACTTTTTATAGTAACGACTGCAGAGTAATATCAAGGTTATATCGAGAGCATTTAATTTACAATAAATGAAAACACGTTCTTAAAATAGAATGATGAATCAACAGCTTTTTTCAGATAATTATTTTCCATTTATAATATATGCTTGAAAAAAATGTTATAAAATACAATACATTTACTCTGTAGTTAGTTTGATGGAATAACAAAGCTATTAACAACGAAATTGTCTGCTAAGGATGTATTTTGTAGCGGCGGTATATCAATAGATGTATGGGAATGATTCCTGAAAAATATTTGCTTCGTCTGCTGATCGAAGAATGTATTAAAAGTGACTTAATGAAAATTACTACTCGAAGGAGCACTGCTCTACGCCGTGACTCACGATAATAGTAGCTGAGAGCGATAAATAAAATACGTTGAATCAGCACGAGCGATCGCAAGACAACACCGGAGGAAAAAGTCACGACTCCGCGTTATACCTCTCGTCGTTTACGACATCTCCGATTCCATTTTCAGCTCTATCGGACGAATCCAGTTTTGTTTATCCCAAAGCAGCGTGCGGCCGTAGTTTGCTTGCTGAGTATGGGCCAAGCTTTTCCTCTATATGTATGTATGTATACTGTATATAGTAACGAACGCTACGTCGATAGCAATAACAATAATAAAATCGAACGAGATGTATGCAGCTGTCGCGGTGTACATACGTTTGTACACTTTGGCTCAAGCCCACTCGCTCTCCCAACTAATTCACGCAGGCAAATCCCGCTTGCTCGAGCGACACACGCACACAAACGCACACTCACGTACGTACACGGGTTAACTTTATTGTACAAGTACCCTGCAGAGAGATCGGAGGTTCGATCAGCTCGCGAACGTAGCTATAGCTGCGGGCATTTCTCTCTATCTCATTCTCTGCCCCTTTCCGCTTCTCTTCCCCTCGCGTGTCGGTCCCTGCGCGCGTGTGTATATCGGCTATCTCGCTCTTTCTCGTCCCACTCAACAGGGTCCCATTTCCCCTCTCCTTTTTCTTTCCCCTCTGCTCCGGCGTATTGTGTATTATGCGTATACCGCACGAGAGTCTATAGCTTTGTTCGGCCGCTCGTCGCTCCGTTCCGCCGCGTGGATTCCCTCCTTCTTTCTCTTTCTATCGACGCCTCGGCTGCTTTGTCTCTCTCTCTCTCTTTCTCTCTCTCTCTCGCTCGCACTCGGACAAAAGTGGGAGCATTATGAATAGCTGCTTCTACGAAGGGGCCTCGGGCTCCATATCCCCACCGCTACAGCCATGCCTCCCCCCTAATCTTCCGATCCAGGCTTCGCATGAGCGAGGTGCGACGCAGTTAGATGCCGATGGAATATTTTGTTCCTACACTGGGCCCAAAAATTCTCTTGTTGCTTTTCCTTTCAGGTCTGATATGCGTAGATATGTTCAGGTTAGCTTAAAATTCGAAAGAATTATCCTCGGACAATAGGTGCCCTAAACGACTACCCGTGAACTCGCGATGTACTCATTTTGACCTGGTAATCGTAGCTAATAATTGGCACAGAAGTACGACTATCTTAGATATTTGTGAGACCCGTACAGCCTGGTCACTAAGGAAGTCGAAAATCTCGAGAGTGAGAGAGAGAGAGAAAGTAGATACAGTGAACGCAGGACATTATTTTCTGCCTTTGGACGAATGTCGGAGTAGGATGCAATATTCCGAGGCTTATTTGGCTTGCCGATGTTCGTGTACAATATACGTGATGAGAAATTCGAGTATATATGTATCTGGCCATTCGAGCTGCTGATAAGCCATTGCACGCTGTGCGGCCGCCTGCCTTTCGTCATAAAGGGGGAGCAGCGCGCTTTTACGCCGCGATGGCAAGGCGAAAGACGAGGGAGCCAGCGGAATAGAAAAGCAGCGTGATATTATATATGCTTGCAATAAAACACGGAACGTCGTTTTATTTTTCACCCGAGTAGTCGACATAGGAGCAGTAAACGCGGGATATATCGTTTTGATCTTTATTTATTGTATTCTTTCAACAACTCACCATCTACTTGTATAAACGTGTATAATGTTACTTAAAATAAAAGTTATCTTTTCATTACAATTATTTTCCTCCATACCACGTGCTGATCATAATTTGTCGAATTAGCTTATAAGATAGGTCATCCGTTATAAGCCGGGTTAATTAGCTCATTAACGCGCAAGTAAAACAGTACTGCCACTCGCTATTTTTAAAATTATCTTCGTGTGTAAGCATATAGAATTTTCCAGCCAGCCATGGTAGATTAAAAGTCGAGGCGCGATTCCGCGTAATCCACACTAACGAAAACACTCGAAAACGGAACATAAGAGCTCTGAAAAAGCGAGTCGAATCTTCCTCGCGCGATAATTAGCTTTGAAAGCAATAGTTCCAAAGACAATATTTATCTCGGCTGGAGAGCTGCGGTGTGGGACGAAATTAACCTACGGTCACCCGCGTGCAGGCGCAACCCCACGAATAACGGATGGACCCGAAATAAATGCTTCTATAATACAGAGAGCTTTCGTCCTCTTGCGCGTGCGCACACGCCTTACGTAAGTCACGACGGAATCGCGCGAAAGAAAATCCGCCTCTCCGTGCGGCGAGGGAACAATAAGTGGGTAGGTACTTAAAAAGAGTTTTGCCCGCTCGCTAAAGGCTATATACGTATCTTTTTTTCGACTGCGCATTATCTTGATGAAGGACCCGGGCGCATAAACGTTTCGGCGCACCTCGTGAGATTGCTGTTCGTTCTATAACGTGCGTGGGTAAAGCCGTACACATATGTGTAGATATGTACGTAAGAGCGCGTATACGCGGTCATATTTTGCAATTACCGCCTCGCTATCTCCTAATTATGGCCATATTCACGTAATCCTTCCCCTCTCCGTCTCTCTTTGTCTTTCACGTGGGCGCGAGATTAACAGAAACGTGTGGATATACATACGCTTGTGGAATATTGGCCACTAGAATAGAAGTTACCTTCATTGACGCTGTTATACCTATATATTCCGTGACTTTGTGAAATCTTTGTTATTAGACGAAAGTTATCATTTTGGGTTGCGTGTCTGCACATAAGGGAGTCTCGCAATTGCGACCCGTATATGTTCGAGTGTCTCGCAATCACCGAGGGACGATGTTAAACAATATATCTATCGCTGAAGAAGATAGGACAAGCGACTTTTACGGAGACATGCTCAACAATCGGATTTTCAGTTGTTTTCGATTCATTTGATAATACCGGATCAGCTGATTCGTATCTGTTTCGCGATTTTTATAGACTTTGTTTTTTAATTAGAGTAGCTCTTGGTAAAGTATTTCAGGAAAATATTGATTACATTCTAACATCATAGTCTGTGTAAACGGAAATAAATTCAAGGTCGCGCTTTTATACGCAGTATATATAGAACGTTATTTTTCTTTTATATATAGAAATCTGCTTCCAAAATTTTTACGTAAAACAATGTTATATAAAATTCATTGTCAAAAGATCTTTACATGAAATTGTGAATATTATATCTGTTAAATTATTTCAATAGTGACCGATAATTGTAATTAAAGTATATCAAGCTTATAAATATATGAATGAATCATTATAACTGCGATGAATAAACACAGAGCATACGTAAGAACATTTTTATACATTTGAAACTAACACTAAACAGTTTTTAGAGCCAATAACTGAGCGTAGATGACTTGAAATATTTTCAAACAATTAAAAGTATTTTTTTGTCAAAGTATGTGATCGTAAAGTAACGTAAGGTAGTTGAAAATAAAGCTTAGAATTCACATAAAATGGGCGCTCCTGACGTAATAAAACTTTGGAATCGCAAGTCGTAACGCTCTAGGAAGCATTAAGGAAGAAAAAGAGTATATATAACGGAGCTGCCTAAAATCTGCTACCGTACACTGCTGGTTGCCGAGCAGACGTCGTAAGCGAAAAGTTGTTATACATATATATATATGTAAATTGGAGGTTCCACGCTTGAGCTCGCGACGCGGGATGAGCCGAGAAATCATCAAGAAAGATTCGCTCTGCGTCGGACAAAGGAATCGAATAATGACGATAATTTTCCGCGTTCGTCTGCGCGCGAGTATAATTGCGGCATATATCGCGCACTGCAGCGCGCTATCGTTTTTCGCACGTTTGCGAGCTGAGGCAGCACACAATGATGCCGCATAGCCTCACGTACGGGGCGATAATTCGACTTTAAAGCCAGCCGCGATTTTAATTTCCCGGGATCGGGGCAATTACGCGCGCACGCGCGCCACCGTGCGATATATACCTTCATCTATATAGGTATAATATGTACCCTGCATATCAATATTCTAATCTCGCGATCTCATCAGTCTCGATGCCTTCCATCTCTCTGCCGCGCCAATTATCATATATACGTGCGCACTGGAGAGGTAAAAAATACAAATGGAAGTCCTCTTGCAAGATAATACAACGATCGACCGAATTCGAGTCACGAGTTATAATTCGTATGCACGTTTTAGTATGTGTGCCCGCTAGATTTGTCAGAGTATTTGCCTTTTCTTCTTATTTTCGAAGCGCTGCAATGGTTTCTCTGCAATTCCTTACGATCATGCAAATTTTCTAAGAAATTTACTTTTCTAAATCGTTGGATTTTTCAAGGACTACACAAGGTGAAAGTGAAATATATTTCATTTGAGAATTCAGTATAATCTTGCTTCTGCTTGTTTCTGATGATCGCTAGATAAAAACATCGCTCTTTTACATTTGAGAAACTTGAAGTACTTTGATTTTTTCATTTTGAATAACGTGTGTGCCACATACAATTCAAATTCAGTACATGAATGGAAATATTTCACATGTTACGTACATAAAAGACAATTAAAAGAGTTATACCTGATAAAAATTAGACTAATCTGTAAGCAAATATTATCACAATTAAAAAACTAAACATAGATATATTGTATTCTATCTTGCATTGATAATCTTTGTATATAGGACCGAACTGCTATTCTTTTTTTTCAATTCTAAAGCCACCTCTGATGCATAATTTTCCCATCATCTCCTGATCGTATATCGATTCGCACTCGGTCTCTCTCCCCCGAAATCCCCCCTCGCAGCCTCGACCAAAACATTCCTTCTCCTCACTGCGGCTCCGCCACAGTCAGATTGAATTCCCGTGCGGCTGCTGCATGAAAATCCGGCTGCTAATACACAAACCCAGGCAATTTGCGCGATGGATGCCGAAAACGCGGTCGAAAAAGAAAAGAAGCGGATACAACAGGCAAAACTCCTCCTCCATTTCATACCACGCATGCAAAGATTTCTGGAGCCGTCCTCTCGAGATGCGCCGCGTTGCGCACACGGTCAGAAAAAAAAACGGCAGAGATCCTCTCGAGTCAAGACGGAACGAAAATCGAGCGTGGAATACTCCGCTCGGCGTGGAAAACTCCCGCCCAAAACAGCATTTTCCCGTGATTAAACACGTCCCTGCGTACATGTGTGTGTGTGTGTGTATATGCATCTCGAGCGATGTGTGGGCGCGACTGCTATACGCGTAGACGCGCACGTACGCGCCGCTCTCTGCGTTCGGCTGGTTGCGTGTGATGTGTTTCTTTACACGCGCGAGTAAGACAGAAGTCCGTTGTGTTTACGCTTGCTGCTGCTCTCTCGGCGTTAATTATTCAAGAATTCTTTTATATCGAGCGGCTTTTATTGCTTTCGACGCGTGCGCGTGCAGTTTATGTTGACTTTCGATAAGTTGATTCGCGCGGAATGCAAATTGATGAGGAAGACAAGTTCGACGTTCACGAAATGACGAGCTGAATATATTCCCAGTACATATTTGACTTGCTTCGATCGGCCCATTCCGAGTTTCTCTTATTCTATGAAATATTCAGACGTGCATTTTTAGACTTTTCCAATTTCCTCCGCGTGGCTGCTGATACTTTTAACACTGATTAATAACTGAAAGAGATATCTTAATATCTTTATTATACCGTAGTTTGCTTCATTTTATAAATACTCACTGCAAAGATATCGATAATATTTAGTTGTCTAGCCAATTTTTCGTTTACCCTAATACAAACAAATTAGTTACAATCAACAGTATCATACGTGTTGTGATGTTGTGTCAGGGAACTACCAAAATGCATAAGCGATTCGATAATAGAAACGACCTTTCCGAAGTAAGCCTCTTACAGAAATAACTATCTTCCTTTACAGAAACTGAAAATTGCAAGTAGCAAAATTTCTCAAACGAACCAACGTCGAAACTACTAAGCTGCCTCGTGTATTTGCTCCGAAATTTCCTGCCAGGCGATTTGTGGAAGAAGTGCTCTTCTAATTATTCCCCATTTCGACTCACATCTGCCAACGACAATTATGAGTCGTAGCGGAGCAACTCTTCAAAATAAAAACGAGCGGACAACGATAGCACACTGCGAAACACAAACTCGGGGAACTCGAAACGAGAAAAATACGAACGAACGCGAGCGAGAAAGACGATAACAAGACGCAGAGAGAGAGAGAGAGAAAGAGAAGCAGGAACACAGCGTCGTGAAATTGGAGCGAGGGAGACGGCGCGTGTATATACCCACACACAACAACAAAGAGCGAGACGGCGAATGAATTTACGAGAGTGAGCGAGAGAGAGGCGTTTAACAGTAGCGCGAGCGCGGCTACAAAGAGAGCCAGTCCATCAGTGTGTGTGTGTGTGTGTTCGTCCGCTTGCGTGTAATCGGGACGCGCAGCTGCGCGCATCCACGTTCGCGCAGCCGAAATGAAAAAGACACATCGAGCCGAGCGAGCGGCTCGGCGTATATCCTTTGGCCGAGCGTCTTTCACTAATGAATGCCAGCCAGCTCTCCCGATCCTTTCTCTCTTTCACGCGGAGAAAAACAAGCCGCCGCCGCCGCCGCCGCCGCCGCCGCCACGCTCCTCCGTCATATCGCACACACACGCGCTCCTTCCTCGACTGCGACGCAACTCGAATTTCCCCGAGCCTCGCAACGCGGCGGCCGGGTGGGAGCAGCGGCGCGGAGATGGGTGCGCCGGGGCGCGCTGCCATTGGCCGGCGGCCGCCCCCACCGCGGCGACCCCGCCGCGAACAAAGAGACCGGGGCTCGGGAGAGAGGCCAAGTCGCCGAGCGGCGCAGCCGGTTGCGATTAGAAAGTCGTCGGTCGTCCATGGGTGCGGTTCTCCCGCGAGGAGCGTGATCAGTCTGTCGGAGAGTGTGCGTGTGAGAGCGTCGCAGGAGCAGCAGCAAGAGCAGCCAGACGTACTCCCTGCCCCGACGCAGCAGTGTGTGATATACGCAAGAGATCGCCGCGAGTGGGAGAGAGAGAGTGATTCATCGCGTGACGGCGCTCCGAAAAGCAGCAGCGCGCGAGCAAGTGAAATCGGAGCTTTCTCGCGCCGACGAGTGGGAAGGCAGCAGCAGCGCACAGTGCCCCAGCACGACGTGGCGTCGCCATCTTGTCCGCCGTCCGCGCAGGCAGCAGCAAGCTGGGCTTAGGCTATCTGACGGCGTTTAAGCTGGCAGGCCAGGAGCCAGCGAGTGAGCAGCAGCGCCAGGAGCAGAGTCGTAGTAGTCGCGCGTCCGACCACCGCCACAAGAGGGTGCCCAGGAACAGCCGTCGACAGGCCGACGCGCGCGCCCTCGTCGTCTCGTGATACGAGAGAGAGAGAGAGTGAGAAAGAAAGACGTAGAGCAGACCGAGCAGAGCCACGATGAGGTTAGAAATCGTCTCCGCGGCCGACTTCCTCGTGCAGCTGCTGCGCCTGCAGGCCGGCCAGCTGTCCGAGAGCCAGCTGCAGATGTTCAAGAGCTCGCTGACGGAGGTGCTGAGGCGCCGCTACCGGGACCACTGGTTCCCCGACAAGCCCAACCGCGGCAGCGGCTACCGCTGCCTGCGCATCAACGGCAAGATGGACCCCGTGATCGCGCAGGCGGGCATCAACGTCGGCCTCGTGCCCACCCTGCTGCACAGCCTCTTCCCCACCGAGCTCACCATGTGGATCGACCCGGCCGAGGTGAGCTACAGGATCGGCGAGAACGGCTCCATCTGCGTCCTCTTCGAGGGCGTGCCCGAGCTCGAGCCGAGCGGCCAGCAGCAGCTGCAGCACCACCAGGCCCAGCCCGCGCAGCAGCACCACCAGCAGCCGCACCACCACCACCACCACCAGCCGGCCCAGCACCACCTCCACCAGCATCAGCACCACCACCACCACCACCACCAGCACCAGCAGCAGCAATTCGAGAGCTGCAAGGACTCGCTGCTCCTGGAGCACACGCAGTTCAGCGAGCAGATCGCTGCCTTCGTCTCCAGTTGAATCAGCCAGCGGCGGAGCCACCTGGCCGCGGCTGGGCGCTGAAGAGCGCGCGACAGGCGCCGAGGGAGCGCGTCCGTCGCTCGCGCGCTCCAGCCCACCAGCATTATTACTCACCAGCATTACTTTTTAATTACTTTCTCTTTTTTATTTAATTCTACTATGGAGTGTGCAGTCCACCGAAATAATTCAGAGTCCCGATCAACCACTACTATTGCTTTACCTTCTGTAACCTCTGATTGTCACCGATTTCTTACTTCACCAACGACACAAGAGAAGATGAGAACACACACGATTACACACCATTGCTGATGTTGATGATAATAATAACGTAGATGATACGATTTCTTTCCGAGTGAGGCGAGAAAGAGAGAAAGAGAAAGAGAGGATCTGTAGAAGTGCACGACGGTCTTATTGTGTATATCTAACGCAAGAACATGTTTGTATGTATGAGAATGGATATACGAGGAGGATATAGATATAGAAGAAGAGAGAGAGAGAAGCCCTTTTTTCTGCCGGAGCACCGTCGCACGCAGGTGTACGCGTCCTGTCCGGCGCCACTACACACACTCGTCCTCGGCCACTGCTCCGAGGAGTGATTAACTAGATGATCTCATGAGAGAATGGCACAGAGCAAGATCAAGCCATTTCCGCTGTTCTTTTTTATTTTGTCAATGATGAAAGAGAGTGACGGAGAAATGCAGTTCGTCGCTTTTTCCACGGGAACCCTCAAGAGGAGCGGTTCGAGCAGCAGCAAGAAGAGAGAAGAAGCCGTTGTTGGGTTCGTCCATCGTTGGAGCACCGACGAAGACGACACCGTCGTCGATTGTTTCTCAACACGTAAACCAACACACGAATATACACTATTATATAGACACATCCACACACATACACACACCCACACACATACGCATATACAAAGACACTATATATTTGACCTGCGCGCGTATGCACACGTCTGTACAGAAAAAAAAGCAAGGAAGTTTGTCGACGCGCGTGGACAATTGTATAAAGAACAACAAAATTGGTGTGGGCGTCGCGCGTGACGTTGGCGCGGATCCCTCTTCCCTGCCGCACACTGGTTCACCCTTTTCCCGGAAATTTCCGATGAGAGCCAGAGAGAGCTCTATATATATATATGCGTGTGTAATTAGAAATTTACCAGATGCGCAGGGAGAAGGAGGACGCGCGAACGTCACGCGTCTTGGCCAGTTTGCCGGTTACTTTTAAGAAGTAAATTTATTGTGCATATTGTATCCTTCGAAGACGATGAAGCGAAACCGACAAAACAAAACATGCTGTGATTTTCTTCGCTGGAGGGGGGAGAATGTGATTGAGATTCGTAGCGGTAACGGGATATAATTTTTTTTTTTCTCAAAGTGTGTATCGTTTATTCGTGCGTCTGATGACGAGAGAATGTTAATATGAGCGCGTGTTTTCATCGAACGATCCGGTGGCTCCTTTATGGTGAACGAGTTTCGAGTTGGGCTCTTGAAAAATCGCGGTCGATTTTTAATTACGAGAAAATAAAAAATAGAGAAAAAAAGAAGAAAAAAATAGTTTTCGGTTATACTTGAGTTTTTATGTGTGACAAAGTTTTAAAGCAGTTGTATATATCTATATATATATATAATAACATATATTTATGATGAAAACACGAATCAGCTGATCTCTCTTCGGAATGATCGTGCTTCTCGCCAATCGAAAAGCCCTCCGGCGCTTCCCGATTGGCGCGATCCTGGATCCTTCCGAACCTGCCAAAAAGGTTTGAAATTGTATTATATATTTATGTAAAAAGATATGCTACAAGTTTGGGCGGTAAATAAAAAGAAATTGTACAAAATATTGCAAAGTGTGAAAGTGAACGCTTATTTTTCGACAATCAACTGCGCACGTCCGTGCACCTCGGAGGAGCCACTCGCCAACGACTGGAATTCTTACAAGGCGTAAATATGTACACAAAACATATATATATACATATATCTTTAATATAATCTTTCCTTCTAAAGTGCTTCGTTCTATCGTATCGCGCGTGATAGATAATGACGTACGATCGAACGATCACGAAATGAAGCACCACGATCAAGCAAGAAATAAAAAGTATAAGAGAGACGCGGATCGTCTCCGCGCCGTGAGTTTTTCGAGAACAGAGATCTTAAGCTATTCAATATTACATAGATAAGTTACTGTATACAAAGATTATCGCCTCGTGCGAAAAGGTCGGATTGATGAGAGTGCATTTTCCGTGGCTTTTTTTTCCGTCTATAGTATGCCTGTCGGGTCGCAAGGGTGTGTGGATCTAAATATACTTGCAACACGAGAGCTTTCAGTGCGCATGATTATAACGAGAGAAAATAGACTGACTGATGATGAACGAGAGAAATTTATCGCGCTCGGCGTCGAAGAACAATGGCTCTGTACGTATAGTAAATAGTGAAACAAAAGACAACCACGTCTGTGATTATATTAAACGTTACGTAGAGGAGAGAGTGGGACTGCGTGAATGAGGGGGACCGAGAGGCTGCGAGGCACACTCGGCCAGAACTTGCGAGAACACTTGTTTTTTTCCTCCTACCGTCTTTACGCAAATTATATCTAGTAATATAAAACTGGCTCGCACTGCTCCGTCTCAAGTGAGGTTAATAATCGAACGATCTTCGCATCGAATCTTGACCCCACGGATAACGGCTCTAGTGTAGCACATTGAACAAAGATAAAACGATCGTTCTTACAAACGTTCGTTTTATTTTTCCCGCTCATCCTCTATAAAGCATCCATTACTGATAATCTCGAGGTTCTGGTGGCCGTGTGGCGAGCGCCTCGTCGGTGGCTCTCATGAGAAGCAAAGAACAGCAAAACAATCGGCGTGAACGATACTCGAAAGCGCCCGATTGCCCAGACACACGCGTCCGACGGAAACGCATGTATAAATATGTATATGTAACATAAGAGTACGGCCGATCTTACTGAGATATTCAATTATCTATTATTATTATTATTACGATTAACTACTCGTCTATTATTATTAACATTCGTTTTTTTTTCTTCTTTTCTTCGCTTTTCTTTCTCCTTAATGATAATGCAGAGGCGATCGTTGGCGCGCACAATGCAATTAACGCGTGCACCGAGTCAACGAAACGCTCTTCCATTACTTCCGGGGAGCACATGCAGCGTATATATAGGATAGGTTGCTCACCCACTGGGTAAACGAACCTTTCTCCTCCGGTAGGGTTTCTCGTCTCGACGCAGCGCCACGAATTCGTTACGAAATCACACGCGCGCGCGTACACACGAACTTTCTAGAACTTGTTTTTGTTGCGTCGGCGCGGTTTTCTTGAGAAATATCTCTCGGTATATACAAATTGACGAAAAGAAGACATCAATTCTCTGCCAGTCCTCGGGCTCCCCTGGTCGAGTCTTCCTTTGCTTCAAAGGAATACTTTGCTGGTAGTGTTTCGAGGCTGGCTTTGTTTCGCTCATAATTTAGCATCGTTTGGAAACTGAATTAATTGGAAACTTTAAGCACCTAACAGTTGAAGAAACAGCTGGAAAGTTGACCCAAAATTCGGTGTGCGTCTGGCGTATTATTTACCTTTGAACGAGAATACCTACTGGAATAAGGTCATTTTGTCCGGGGCGAGCGGAGCGAAAGAGCAAGAGCGAGTGAAAGAGAAAGACAGAGATTTTGAATGTTGCGATGGCGCGAGTCGAGGCAAAAGCGTTGTCGTTTATCCGTCGTTTTCTTTTTCGAAAGCGCGGCCAAATGAGAACGCGATCCTCTAGAACGAAAGCTTTTATTCGCTGAACTTTTCTTTAACTTTGTTTAATCCTGCGATATTAGCGAGAAAGAGAAAGAGGAAAAGCATCGCATAAAATAAAAAAAAGAAAACACATACTTCGATAAACACGAAATATTATTAACGATAACGATAATAATGTAAAGACAAACATATGTGCGATACCGTCGAAAGGAAATCGAATTGTAATTATTATAAATTGTATAAATACCCTCGAAAGAACATACACACAAACACGTATACAGTTGAGAAGATTGCGAAGTTTTATTGAGATATGGCGTGCGTCTAATATGTATACATACTTATAAATGCTACAGTAGGGATATAACGATGTAATGTCGATAAACGAACGTGTAAGCTATACATAGAGTCCTTCAGGAAGAATTTGTACAAACAAAATCGGTCGCCCGGAATCGGTTTCTCCGGAGCGGCGCCGGCAAGTCTGTGATTTTAGCTTGGTTAATTCAGTATTTTTTTAAAATATAAAGAAAAACGAAAAAAATCGAGAACGAAATCAACGCGATGAATGAAAAATAGTTATTAATAAGAAAAACAAAAAAATAGAAACAAAAGAAAAAAAAACTTGGATGAACTGTCGGAAACGCGAGCGCGAGATGTTGTTGCGAGTCTGATGCGATTGTGAGTGCGTTCGTTATAATTTATGTTTCGCTGTAAATGTTAAGTGCGTGCGTGTTAGCAGGATGCTTGAAAGAAGAAAGAGAAAGAGTTATATCACCGTGTTCGTAGGGCAGGTCCAACATCTGTAGGAACATCGCGGAACGGCGGAGAAAATCGCGGCGCGCTTGGTAAAGGGAACATCGCAGAACAGCTTTTTCTTTCTTCTTCTTCACGGGTATGCGAGGAATTGTGCGAAAGAGAGAAAAATGCGAAAGGGTGGCGAATTCTCGCTTCTTTTATATAGATATATATAAAAAATTCCGGAGGCGAGGCAAAGAGCGAGAGTAACATGGCGTCGAGGGACGTCGTAACGTTTTTGTTTTTCATTTTAAAAACGGGCGGATGGAGATAATGGAGAACCGGTGGAAAAAAGGGACGACAATTGAGAGTTTTGGAGCGAAGAGACCCTTCGCTGCTGTTGTGTTTACGTATATAGAAAAAAAAATGTGGCCTTCGAATCTCGAACGGATGTGTGTCGCCCGGTCTTTTTTCCTTTACTACTGCCTTTTTATTTTTTTAAACGATTTTCGCTGAAAATACGCGTCTACGGGGCGAACAAAAAAAACGAAAAACAAAAGAAAAATAACGGGGAAATTGTACAAAGTCACGCGGTTTTCCGTCGATTTAAGAAATCGAACCGCGTTCAATGTGATTATTCTTGTAAATATAAGAGTTAAGGGGGGGTTGGGGGTTAACTCGCGCGCGACAAGTGACAGGGGAGGAGGGAGACGAGAGGAGACAGCGACGCGATGCCAACGCGATCGAGATTCGGGGGCGAGCTGCTGGGGGTTTCGAACTGTAAGATCACACAAGACACATGGGAAATACACAGAATAAAGTACACAAACGTTACATAGTAATGCGAAATAATAGAATCTGTAATCGGCGATAATAATGTTGTGCAAATTCCTGCAGCTGTATTGTACAAATTCATGGGAAAAGTCAAACAGTCAAACTCATCTTTCAAACTAAAACATAACTACAGCTACAGTACAGGACAGAGCCACACTTGTGGATGAACAACAGACAAAACCAATTATGATACACATAGGCAGTATATTACAGTGGAGATAAACAACCCGAATGAATTCGTAGTTTTGAAAAATTTTAAGCCAACCAATAAAAGTGTAGGTGTAAACCGTAATGAAAAGCTCTTCAATGATCTATAATTACGATATCTCTATGATTATTGTATCATCAGTGTATAATTATATTTAGTTTGTAGGTTTATTCGTACACGATAATCTATACATATTATATATAAAGTATAAATATAAATATATAAATATATATATAAATATATATCATTTACGCTTGTACATACGCTCTCGAGCTCGAAAAAATTAAAAACTTTATGCGCGTGTGTTAGAGTGCGAGAGTGAGAATGACGCAGTGCGCGCGAGAATATGCGAAATGAGAATCTATAATTTTTTCGACTGTTTTTGTACAGAGATACACAATAATGATAATAAAAATGAAACAAAAAGGCCTCGTGCTTATAAAATTTCATGAATACAAAAAATACATCATGGCGTTTTATTTCCGACGTACAATAACATTTATTACTCATTCCACTACATGTTGCGATATACCTCATACCGATAAAAACTACCCTTCTACTGATTCTATACTCCTTTCACATGTTTTATTCGCTATATATTTTTTTTTCCTTATCACTATATTACAATTGTAGTTTTAAAAGCTTGGTATCTGCGTCAATACATCCACGATCATTAAAGAATCGTTGAGCTCTTTTATTGATCGCCATACGTGAACTATTAATTTTTTAATTACGTTTACCTATTCCTTTAATATTTATACACCTTTATTTGATGGTATATCAAAGCCCAAATGGAATGACATATTTAATTTAGAGTACCAATACTCAAACATGAGAAAAGTAACGTCAGAGCTTCTTTATTTTTTCTTTCATTTCTTTTATTCAATTATAAGTAAATAAACAATTTTTTCTTTTTTATTTATCATTAGCTCAGTTAATATTTACTTTTATTTTCATTCTTTTTTGTTTAATAGTAATTTTAAATTAATATTTAATATGATTTGAAAATATTTTCAAAGTTGCTTTAATACAATGAATAACATATAATCTGTAAAGATTTTTTTTAATTAGTCTTGTAGATAACTAAAATAAAAACTATTATTAAAGTTAAAATTAAAATAAAAATCGTCTATCGAGCAAGATTGATTGTCATCTAAAAATAAAAATATTTTCGTATCGACTTTACACATACTATAAAAAGTTCTCACATAAAAGTATAATCTAAAAGCGATACCGTCAACTGGAAGTTTGGCAACGTCGAATAAAGTAGTCAGCTGTTTCATACATGTGAATTTCTAGGAAGGGAAACTAAAGAATATTAGTCTACTTTTTTCAACTTATTTTATGATATGTGTTTATTAAAAAATTAAGAATATTTTATACATAAAAAATGTGCAGTTTATTCTATTATATCAGGTCCAATTATATGATACAAATTAAAAATATGCTAAGTTTCAACAAATTTTTTTGACAATTTCTTCATTCGATGCGTAAATAAACGTCATCTAAATTTTAAAGATAAATAATAGAAATCGAATACACATTTAGGATAGCCAAAGTTAGGAGAGTGATGTTCATCATATGTGGATGAAAGAACGGAATAGAAAGAAGTACCGTTATACAGAATAAAGAGCGACTGACGAAGCTGCTATCAGTTTGTATTGAAAAATCAATGTAAATAAGAATACACCTATAATATGCAGAAATTATAATTTATTTCTAGTGATTTTATTTGTTTCTAAGGTCGTATATAAAAGTATTATAAATTATTTTTGTCAAAGAAATTTTGTTTATACAATTTCTTGTTATTCAAAATTTAAACATTTTTTATAAGAACAGTATATTTCACTTATTATTGGTATCCATCAATAATGTAGATATGCAAAGAGAAGCATAAAAATAAAATTTTTGTCATGTTTTTCTCTAATAAGGGAATATCGAATTGAACGTTCTCATACGTCTGGATCCATTCTTGCAGTCTTACTAAGAAAAGAATCTGATTCATATAAATGGAATTATCTAGAAAAACTATTAAGAAATCAGATTAATTTATTATGTTAAAAGATTTTTTTTATCATTCAATTATTCAACATGTTACATTTAAAATCACTTAACCTTGAAAAATTGAATTAACCCTTTAACTGCTGGAAAAATTCTTGCGGATTCTTAATGCTTCATTCAAAATTTATACTTCTAAAAATAATAATGGAAATATTGTTTTCATTTTTCAGTCATTGCGGTTTAAAACGCTAGCTTGTTGCTAGTTTTTTTTTGTGCGATGCAACTGACAATGTTTCAGCATTTGCCAGTGAATTCGGATACACTGTATGTTTATAATCGAAAAATAGTACAAAGTACACTTTATGGTTTTTCGGTTCTTCACTTTCCAGTCTTTTCATATTTGTATTCTTATAGGTACATAATTGTTATTTTTTTTTCGAACAATCTTAAGACAACTTTAGCGAATAAGCTATAGCAGCTAGTTAATTATTACTTACATTTTAATTTGAAATTTTTACCAAGTTATAAAATCTATAAAAATTTATAATATTATTTTATGATTTCCCGTATTATAATTTTAGTAATTGAAATGGAATGAAAAATCTTTTATTATCATTTATTACTCTATATTAAATAAGAAATATTCATTTTTTAATAAAAACTATTCAGAATGAACAAACGATTCTCATAAATTTTTTGTTAATTTTAAAAGTCAAACAATGTCTAATCATGACATTCTGAAAAGGTAAAAAATTCTATTTAAGGTGGTTCTACTCATATCGCAAAAACGGGAACAGCTTCTAAAACAAATATACAAATACTCTTCAAAGTCACAGAAATGATACCATATGTTTGTCTACATACAATGCCGATCAAATTTTTGAAAAAAAAATTATTGAAAACGGTTCTTTTTACATGAGAGTAAATGAGCGCTATATCAGCTGCGACGGAAAGTAATAGTATTACTCCATAAAAAACGGGACTTCAAAAAGAAACACACAGCTTAATAAAGATTAAATTCGGCTTTTTCTTTTAAGTTTATCAAATATGTGTCAAGCCAATCTTTTAAAAAAAATATTGATGATTATGAACACAAATAGCAGACGACGTGCACGAGCGCGAGAAAGACAGAAGGACGCACATGATATAGTTTGTGCTGTCGCTGAGCGGCACAAACTGTGCCTGTGAGAAGAACCACCTTAAATGATATTAATGATTTTTTTTTCAACAACAAAGTTTGTTCAAAGATAAAAGCAATCCTTCTCAAAGTTTTATGATGATCGAATGATTACTTTTGTACGCATTCTATATTCGAAACTAATTGAAAAATGTGTAAAAGTACAATATAAAATAAAAAAGTAGAAATATAATCCAAAATGACATTTTGAAAAAAATTGTATTTCATTTTTTGAAAGTATATCTAATACTTAGTCTATTTTTATGAAATCCTTATGGAATATTTTATTACTGTAAGTTTGCCTACTTATATCAATTTGAAAGACTCTTTTGCAAATACCCAGTGTGGAAAGAACAGATATTTGTTGAATAACGGCCATAGTAGATCTTATGAGCCTCGATGGGCTTTTCCATTTCCAATCTCTCACGAAACAGTTAAGCATTGTAAGACTGCGTACACGCTCCATACAAACGACACATGGTAGCGTCTGAAACGAGCCTGATCCGCACTTAGCTTCTTCTTGCCGCTGCATAAATCCCCAGCTCTTTCTCGCGCGTGCGCGCTGTAGCAGCAGTGCGAAAAAACTCGGTCACAATAGCTACCGCCTCGGCAACAAGGACTGTGTCGCCGTCGAAAAAAGTAGGAAAACCCGTCCGCGAAAAGAAAGAGCGAGTGAGACGACGAGAGAGAAGGAGAAAGAGAGAGAGAGCGAGAGAGAGAGAGAGAGAAGGAAGGCATCGCCGATTCGTTACACAATGGCAAGAAGTCGAAATGTAACGGAGCCAGGCGCGGTGGCTTGGCTTCGTGTGAATGCACGATATGTGTGTGTGTGTGTGTGCAGTAGCGCAGAGGCGGCAGCAGCAGTAGCGAGTTCAGGCGGCTGCGCCGGTCGTTGGCCTTTGCGCAAAAGTGGATAAGACGAATAATTGGCCTGGCAACGCGCTCACTCCGCCAGTGCGCCGCGTATACCTACATATAATAAATAACATCGGGAGAGGTGGCGCAGAATCGAGGTGCGCACGGAGACCCTCTTTCTCACCGCACTTCTCGCTCTCTTCTCCCCGCTCTCTCGCACTCGACTCTGCGCGAGCCCGCGCTCCAGCTTTTCACGTCGCGATCCTCCTCATCGTCGTCAACGTCCTCGGCGACGTTGATACTTGCTTTTAATAACCTCGAGCTTGTCTTTAATAAGACGTCTTGCCAGCCTAGGTCAGAAACCGCGCAGTTTTCGTTAATTGGACGGCTTTTTATTCTCCTTCAAAATTTCTTTCGCTTGTATCTTACAAAAGTCTATATAAAGCGCAAGATTTGTTTTTTTACTAAACGGGGAAATGGCTCGTAGGATATTTTGGAAATGTCATTTTCAAATCAGCTTAGTACGAATGGAAAGAATATTTTGTTGACCTAATTCTTATGATCCAACAATGTAGATTAAATTATAGGAAAGAGTTTATTTTAATTCATCTACTACTTTTACTGATGATGAGTGAGATTAATTGCAATTGTGGCAATGATGGTTCTCTGACGAGTGTGACTGGTAACAATAACAAAAAGAAATAATCGAGAACGAATGAAATTTAGCAAGCAAATATTTTTTGGAAATAAAAACATCAGTATAATTAGGTTAGTCAATTAGCAACCCACTAATTACTGAGAGTTTTTATTTTAATAGATAAATAAAAAGAGTCACATATTATATGATTATTCTACCATTTCGATAAGACATACAATTATTTGAAAGTTTTGTACCAACTTGCAATTGAGGTGATATTATTAATTAAAAAAATGACGAAACAAAAAGCTGTGACACCTTTCTGCCACAACTTTTTTGGAGGTCACATATAGTAGATACAACATTGAAAACATTAATAGTAAAACTTGAATTTTGTTCTAACTACTCAGTTAATTCTTATGTAGTTTGTAGCTGCATCGATCACCGTATAATTTTCTACAACTGATATTTCAGTTGGTTACGTTGACATGTTTTTATTTAGACAATCATAATTGCAAAACTATAACTATCAACTATCAGCATTATACGCAGCAGCAGAGAGCAGCGACAATATAATATTCTTTCCTAGTAAAATGATATAGAAATTGACCATTTAAAAGTATTGTCAGATTTGTTTTATTTGCTTTCAATTTTTTCTACTATTGTATGTAATTTTTATAAAAGCTATTTAGATGAAATATGTAGATATCCAGTTCCTGATAAAGAGTTGATATACTCTGTGTCTTTATATAAATTATGATAGGATGTTGAAACCAGCAGACTTCGAATGCAGTAAAGATATTCAGAGCTGAGAGTACTTCTTAAGAATCAAAAGAAACATCTTGATTATTTTAATTTTAAAAAATGATTAAACTCTTTAGAAATTTTCGTTGAATGGTTTTTTCCTTTTGATTGAAGCGTTAATTTTCCTTCATAAGATAAAAAGAATGTCGAGAAACTCTACATCTATATGTTCTGGCATCAAAGGGTTAACGAACACTCGACGGTAGCGGTATCAGACGACTTTTTTTTCTTATTTTCATTTCCTTTCCACCTCGAGGGCATGAGGATCGTAGCTGTATTTCGCGGTACGCCGATACGCAGACGCGATGCGATGATTCGGAACGTTGTTTTTGCACGCGTACACGTGCTTCGTTTCTTCTTCGGTTATTCGCGCAGGTGGTTATTAAGAGCCTATATACAGCTGTGCGCGCGCGAGAGAGAGAGAGAGAGGGCGGATGAGTCTGGCCGATATGTAATTTGGCCGCTCGTAAAGTCGGCCGCGTAACGAGACAAGCGAGCTGGCGTGAGCTTTATACTGCGGCACTAGAAATTTTTCAATGAAATTATAAGGGTCAGCCCGGAAGATAATTCGAGCTGGGATCGCTAATGGAAATAAAGAGAATCGACGTTTAACGCGGCGCCAAAATCGATTCCCAGTTGAAGATTATTCGATAAACGTCGCGACTATAAGAGTTGTACAATTATTTCGAGCATCAGACGAATCGAGATAGAAAGATTTATATAAGAAGCTAGCAGATACCACGCGAATGTAAAGCCAATAAGGAACTATCGATCATTAACTTTCAAAGTATATTTCATTGCAAAACGTTTATTCGTTAGAAGATTAATATTTTTTATTAAACAACAAAAACTCATTGCCACAATTTCCGTTGCAAAATCATTTCTAGAAGGAGTCTATGGTAGCCAAAACTATGTCTAAACTCAATTCACGATCAAGAGATGACCTACTTTTAAGGAGTTTCATGAAATATAAATTATATAAAAATCTTGGACCTAACCGTATTATATCATGCATTTGTATGAAATCTAATGTGGTTTCTATAACGTGTATATAACTTTTTATGAAGCGATGCAATTTTAACATAAATAGAGTATTCTTGGCAATCAATTTATAATATGATTATGACACAGCTGATAGAAGTATTTTCATATGTTTTTCTCCTTTCTAATATTTCTCTCAACGAAGATTGTGAATTGCCTCGAAAGACTAGAGTAACCGAAACAGTTAACAGGATGTTTTTCAGTTCAAAGGCGACCGCGATACTAGAACTTTTTCACAATAAATACTGTAATCTCCGAATTATTTTGGCTGTTATAAAATATAGTGATAATCGAGAATTGTGGTATTCCTGTTTTTCTAAATGCTGTATTTGTCAAATGATGCTAGTGACGTAAACTACTTGTACAAATACACATATTATGGCTTTCAAAGTATTTTCCGCGCGAGAATGGGCGTCAATTTTAAAGATTCACTGAACTGATCAATCAAATCTATTCTCACGCACTGATTGTTAGCGGGAAAGCTAGTCGGTGAGAAGGAGAGCAATCCATCTCGAATTGAGCAACGACTCTTATTCGGCATTGACGGCCGCTTGTCAGTGAAAAATTTGTTTTCAGTTTGAGCTTTGAGCTCTGATTGAAATTTCGAGAGCTCGCGTCGGCGTGCGTTCGCAATCGCTCGTGCAGCCGAGGAGACAGAAACTGGCGAGAGCTAGAAACGAAACGAAGGCACAGAACGCGGACAGGCGCTTGTGTTCCGAAAAGTGCTCTCGAGGCAAGAGAGGGAGAGAGACAGCGACGAGCTGCGAAGAGGTACAAGGCTCCTGCGGCTCGCACGGCGATTGCGAGAGCAGCACGTATACAGGACTCGCTCGCTCGCTCGCTCGGGCATAATATTGTGTGTCGGGAGAACTCACGAAACTGGCACTGTCGAAAGTTGCCGGCTCTACACGTATAACCTCGAAGCCGCGCGTCGCCGCGCGCGATTGCGAAAGTCGCCCCGCTCTTGTATAAGCAAGCCTCCTTCTTTATTTGTCGCTGATCCGCGCTCGCTGCGGTTCTGTAACGCCGAAAGTCCCGCACACACGGCGAGCGTTGGATTTAACGCGCCAGCTACCGACGCGATTATTGCGAGCTCAGTGCCGGATTTGCAAAGCAGTTTGTTTGTACATTATAAGCCTGGTAAAAGCTGGCTTTTTCCATTTTTTCCATTTTTTCTTCCCTCAACCTGAGCCGCGCACTTTGCCACAAGGTCAACGACTTTTAAAACGATGCAAGACTATAATTTGCAGGCGCGTTGACGCAAACTTGGCGTTTTCATTTGCGAGCTATTTTTCAAGAGCCTGATACCTATCTCGCCACCAACGAGAAAGAGAACCAGCTTTCGTGGTAAGCGAGCCTTTACTATGTGTTCCTACTCGAGTCAACATGCAGCTGCTACCTCCAATCTTTTCTTTTTTTTCGATTGATGCAAACTTTTCGCAATGCTACGAGATTTTTCTGCAACTTAAATGGCTTATGGAATATAACAGCCTTTCGACATTTTTATTTTAGGATTAAATAAGTTTACACTGGTATTTTTTTATTAAAAATTTTATCAATTACATATTTTAGACAATTTCGAGATTAAAGATTATTTAGTACGATGTTCTTTCACTTTACAGCCATTAAATCAATTTTAGATGTGATATCAGGAAGGATATTTATAACCAATGATAAAACTTAATGTACTTTTTTTATGGAGTACGGTTAAATCAAAGGTACTAATTACACATATGCACAGTTGCACGTAATAACAGGTATTGAAACTTACCTTCGTGTAATGAACCAAGTTTTTGCTACATTATGTCATCCCAAAAGAAACCTCTTAAGAGGTTTCTTGTAAGAATATTTATTTCGCCCACGAAATTTAATTTATATAAATAGGCTCATTGCCATCTGACTCAATTCTGGAGGATTTTTCTTTATTTTAATTGTTTAACTATGTACGAAATATAGCTAGAATATTCAAGCTATTAAAATAACTATAATTACATAAATAATTATAATTTTTACTTTGAAAAATTTACGATCTAGGTAACATTAATACTTTGAAGCAATAATTTTTGTTTTTTTAAAGTTTCAAATTAAAATTTTTAACATTATAACAATTCGCTCATAAGTTTTTAACAGTATCAATATCTTATGATATGATTTACATTGCATACGTATAATAATATTTAATATTTAAAATTTAAATTTTGGGGTAAACTGAGAGCAATTAAAATATTTACTATCACTTTTTCCTCGGAATATAACTGTTTGAATATTTGAAAATTCTTTAGACTTTGAACCAATTACTTATTTCTTTAAATCGAGAAACATTAGCTAATCAGGTCGTATACATATTATGATAATATGTGAATCGCAATTGTTTTATATTGGCTTTACTTTCTGGTCATAACTTTTAAAACAGGAAAATCAATGAAGGTAATAAAATTTTCTGTTGCTCCATTTAACGAGTTATACCTTACAACTTACTTATAAACAAACTAAATGTAAATTATTAAAAAAAAAACAGCTGAACTTGAGAAAAAATAACAATATAATATCACGTAATATTAAACATTTATTTTTTAGCATGCGTTATCAAGCTTTGCCATTACAATATTTAATTTGTTAACAGAAATCGTAATTTTGAATTTTCTTAAACTTCATTTAACATTTTTTTTTCAGTACTTCGCATGTTCATCGAGCGGGAAGAAAGTAGTGCATCAGCATCGGCAACGGTAGCACTGCCATCTGCGATGTCAACTTCCGGGACTTCCGATGTCTCGCAATATCCGCTTCTTTCTCTGCCGATTGAGGGATGCGTCTATCGTGGCGAGGGAAACGCCAATCTCGTCGTCGCTTTACCCTCGGTAAGTCCGACTCTATACTAGCACACGCATAACAGATAAAATTTATGCTCTTTTTCTTTCCCACCGATCACTCCGCTGCCTTTTTACACATTATGTATCAGCCACTCGTGGGACATTCGTGCCCCGATGCGCGTACACGCGTTCCGTTCCGCATGCGTAACATTACAATGACAATGTTCATTATCATCTTCGATGCTTGTCGCGTTATTGTCATACCCTGCTTATTTATGCTTTGAATTGAATTAATGGTAAATTGGTATACAGATGGGCTCATATGCACCGCGTGTTTACCAGAAATTTTTTTATTTCTCTGTAGCTACGAGAAGTATAGTAATTGTATAGTTTAGTTTTGCGTAACATTAATTCATCGCCATTCACTTAATAAAAAAAGCTAGCTTAATTTACAAATTAATATGAATTCTGCATAAATATACGACAGCGTATTACCAAAAAAAAAAATATATGACGATTCTTTGTATCATACTACAATAAACACTTTGACATTTTGAGTATATCGAAGTGTAATGGACGACGATATTGGCAGCATAAATTCGTCCGTAGCTGAGTGTGTGATATAGTACTTATAGTTTAGACGGCTTTCCGTAAGTCCTCGTATAGGTGCACGAGCTACATTTTTATTCTGTGATTTAAGACTGAATTGTAATTTTATAATATGGTGATTAGTTTATGACTGAAAACTGACAGTCGAGTTGTAAGTTGACGGAAGAAATGTTGCCTGCGACCAGGAACTGCATTGACGCAAACTGCACGTAAGCGACAATTTTTACCGGCGTGATTTTATGGGCTCAACTTCACCACTCGGGAGACTGCCTGTTTTTTTATTTTCGGAAACGTTAAACTTCATTCGTTCTAACTTTGATTTACATTGTTAATCGCTATATACGAAAATCGGGAAGTCAATTTATTTTCAAAACTTGAATTCTCTATATGCGGTAATAATTTTTAAAATACAAGTAATTCTAAACTATAAGTTATAAAAAGTAGCAATTCATATAAACTAGATCATATAAAGATTTAACTATAGCCCAAGATTTCATTTTCAAATACAAAAAATGGTTTCTGAAATCTGATCGAAATTATTTTCCAAAAATTGTGCACTTCTCTTTTAAAAATAATATACAATTAAACGTTACAAGAAATGAATATTTTTGTGAATAGTTATACTTTAGTAATAGCTTATTTTACATCTAAAAGGGCAAACCTTTTTTTCTCTTTATCTACGGTTATTTTTGTTCATAAATTAATAAAAAAAATTATAGAATATTCATAAAAGAAACAAGACACTTTAAAGATACTACAGATATTAATTCAGTATTATTAACGTTTTGTCCAAACTAATCGTGACATTTTGTATTAGGTAAAAAATTTCAATAAACATTTCATGTGTAAATTGTAAAAATGCATTATAAAGCAAATCAATAAATAAATAAGAATATATATATATAAGGTGGATAATAATACAACTACTAAATAAAATAAAACGATAAATCTATAAACAAACATTTGACATTGAATGCTGACAAACCAAAGACGAAACAACCAAAACATTACTGTATATTATTTGGTTTGGGAGAGTATTAATTCTATCTTGGAGGCTACATGCTATACATTTATTCCTTTCACGCGTAAAAGTATTATTTCATATGCATTTATACCTGTGATAAAATAAGTAATAATATTATAGGCCAGTTTTGGGACTTTTTTAAATGTTTCTTATATTTCTATAACTTTTAAAGATTATCAATGTTACATATCCATTAGTTGAATAGTTCAAATTTATAATAGTTTAAATATTATAGGTATAAAAATTTAACTAGAAATATAAGTAAAGATTAGAAAATTATTAAATTAAAGATAAATGTGATTTGATGCATTTATTATTTCCCTTTGAGATTTATTTTTATGTATAGAAATATAAAAGTTGATTAAAGTTTTAGTTAAAAACATGGTAGAGAAAATAAATCTTTACAATATTTCTGGGAAATTATATTACTATGAAAGTTTAATTATTTATGACTGTAAAATTTTCATTATAATTGATATCGAACAGGAAATTAATTCAGAAGCTATATGCTTTGATTAAACCATATTATTAAAATATGAGTAAAGTTGTTAGTTTGTTACCCGTAGTATGTTTTGGAGAATATGTATAATGCTACCTCACTATATATAGTACGTTTAATATAGGTACTGGCAAAAAAGATAAATATTTAAATGGTATAAAAATGATGTTATAAGTCGAAAGAAAATTATACTGCCACCAAAATGATTCTGAAAAATAACGGGGAAAGAAGAAAAGCGAGCTCGATATACTGAAAAACTGCGAGAAGGAAAAGCTGCTGCCAGTCAAGTACGGGCATTCGCAGGCGCTCGTTGGCAAACATCGCGTATGCACGGGGGGACAGTCATGCGATTGCGCGTCGCCGATAACCGCGGCAGAAAAATGGCCAGGACGTTAAATAAGCAAAGCTCGTGGGGAAAAGAAAGGTAGAGGGGGCCGACGAGGCGATTCGGCCGTTGCCATCCGCGAAACGAGGGCCAGCTGCGCCGAGGTGGCGCGCGCGGACTGCTAATTTTCCTGAAATCGATTCTAGCCGCGCGGCAGCAGCGCGCCAGCGGCGAAGGAGGAACGTCGCCTCTCTCTCTCACTCGCGCGTTATTTTGCGATCGCTCGCGACCTGGTTCTTTAACCTTCCGCTCGAGCACCCGAGCACGAACACGAGAGTGCAGCCACAACCTTTTCCTACGCTGTGCTCTCCTCCCGCCGAGGATGCACACCGCAGACCCAGAATTCGCGCCGATGTCAATGGCCCAGAATGACTTTTTGTCTTTCGATATGGATTATGTCGCGCCGCGTCTCACTTCTTGCCTCTTTCTGCAAGCGGCGAGAGAGTGGCTGGGTTCTTCCTCGGATGATAATTCTTTGCTGCTGATTTTTTCGTTCTGCGGTCGGCGCTGTGGTTGCAGACGGAAATCACCTTTGCTCGAGTTAGCTGTGTGACTTGTGGGCTCGTTTTCGTCTTGTTAGTTGCAAGCTTGGCGGTTTTTTGGCGTTTTCATTTTCAAATTTAAAGATAATGCTTTTTTGGATACTCAAAACTTTCGTCTGGTAACTGATTGGTTGAAAAGTTAGTTGGGTTTAAAAAATAACTTTTTTAAAGATAGTTTATCTGTTTATAACTCGGAATTCATTTATATTGATCGCAAAATTAAACATAAAAATAATCGCTATAGGTACTGATGAAAATATTCCTCTATATTTTATTTTATAAACATTGAATTTTTTCTTTCACTTTTTTAACAAAATATGCCATTTTTAGAAACGTGTTCCACTTTTGTGAACACGACTGTCCGTTGCTGGCAGGTGTTATTTATACGTACGAATAATATAATTTAATTCCATTTTTTACTGAAATACAATTCATGTGAGAAATAAAGCTAGTTAAATTTATTTATTTTTTCTATCTACGTGCTACGTATTTTTTTCAAAACGAATAAATTACATATTTAAAGAAATGGGCTTGTATCTATTGATCAAAAACATTTTACAGTTATTAAAAATAATATTTCAAATTCTATATTTTGTTTAAAACTACAAAAAACATGTAACGTTTTTTAAATTTTTGTTTCAAAATTTATTATTTGATTTTAAAAACCTTTTATTTAACAATTTTTAATATTAATATCACACACCAACACATAATTTTCCATTAAATCTTAAACAATTATTTGATTATGAATCAATTGTTTATAATTATAACACCCTCAAGAACATATATATATATTTAAACTGGGAAAGTATAACTAGAAATAAGAGTATATAATTACCCAAGTATTTAAAAACAATTAGTAATAAGAATAACTATATAAATGCTATAAAGTTATACAACTTATTACCAAATGAGCTTAAAGTATTAAATATCTCAAATAAATCATCGAAAATAAAACTAAAAGTATGGATAAGAGTCATTACCCAGTGATTAGTATTGGCAATACTTACTATGTATACAACAACAATAGGGCAATATTTAACGTCATGTATATAAGCAGCTAGATAACCATTTGTGACATTATTTGAGATATATATATATATATATATATATATATATGTTTTGTTTAAATCTGCGGCTTCGAATATGTAATATGCTTTGAAACTGAATGAATCGCATGCACCTACCATCTCGGGGCGGGTTTTCTTAATCAGGATTTATCCCACGTGGTTTGTCTAAAGGTTTTCCTCGTCCCACAGGCTTAACCCTTTAGCCTGGGCGAATGCAGGATGAGTTAGGTAGGTTTAGATAGGTAAAAAGCGAGGTCCTCAAAAAACCTACTTTTAGACGAACACACATTTAGTTTATAAGTTTTAGCATGTAAGTTTATATATGTTCTTTTTTATTTTTATTTTTTTTTGTATCTCCAGCTCTGTGCACATGTAATTGCATTTACCTCTGCAGAATTATTAAATTGTAATAATATCTGGAATAAATAAATAAATAAATAAACACAATATTACTAAATTATTTATCATGAAGTTTACGAGTGTTACACGTGAAAGTATTTATATATACAAATTTTAAACCTATTACTTCAACTTTTAATTTTTTTCATTGAATAGTGCCATAATATTGAAGGGGATATTCCAAAATATTTATTTTATAAATTGTTACTTTTTACATATATTACAAATTATGCCTACACATCACATTCTTCGTTATTTTAATTTAAGTTGTGTTCGTTTTTTATTCCAAATGAAATATGAACTGAATCATATTTTATCTACAAGTAAACATGGTTTGGAAAGGTTGTGGTACACATTTAGTTCTCTAACCATGCGAATAATTTGACGTGTAATTTGAATGATTAAAATAGATAATGAAAAGAATCTTCCATAATTAACATTATTATTTCATTAAACTCGTTAGAACTGGTAACTTTCAAATCATCTTAAAATATAATTTAGGAAATTTGGTTTTCAACATAAATTAAAGAGGCAATTGCAATCAACGAGATTTTTTTCATAACTTAATGATGTCAATAAATCACCCAAATCACAAAAATTCCTTATTTATAGTTTTTTTTTAAAGAACTTCATAAAAACAACAAAATCTAAAATTTGTTTACAACAGTAAAATGAATCTATAAATTAAAAAAATATTTTATGTAAACATTTAACTTTTTTCTAAATTTAAATATTGATGGAAACGTATTCCACGCATTACGCCAGATTAGGGCTTTTTCTCCGACTTCGAAGTATTGTAAAAATATAATTACTGAAATTTTAAATAAATTTAAATTATAGAGAAAGAATACCCATAATTACAAAATAAATTTTAATCAAGTTAAATAAATGTTAAACTCTTAAAACTGTTATCAAATTAGCCCTCATTTTGATGGATTCCCTTTTAATAAATTGTGTAACCCATCTTCTAATTGTATATGAAATACCCCTTAATTTTCAATTAATTCATTATGTTTTATACAACTGTGATTTCTCGAAATAATCATATTCTCACTACTCATGATTTTGAGAAAATCGAGTTTTTAGTTTCGCATCGATTATTTAAAATCGAGACAAATGAGATTAAATGCAGCACTGCATATATCATTTGATATATCTAAATAATATATGTTTTACTATAGTTACTGAACCAATTAGTGATCATGCCTCAAAAATCGACTGTCACTTATGTGGTTATTCTAGGAAAATTTTAGAAAAAGTGGACTTGTTGTGTTTTTCCATGTGTTCGTAAAAAAGAACTAGGTATACCTTAGCACTGTCGCATAAAATTGATTTCCCAAAATTTATCACTTACACTGAGAGAAGAATTTGTTTATAGTTAATAAGAAGACATATTAAAAATACACAGAAAAATTTACTTATAGTTAATAGGCCATCATTAATAGTAATATTTTGGAATTTCAGTCAAATGTGAATGTTTTCACATTTACAATTTCCTTATTTTCCCAAAATCAACTATTTCGTATTACCTGTTACTAAATATATTAACTATAAATAAATCCTTCTCTCAGCGTATACGGTTATTCCAGGAAGCCACAGACATATAGTTTATGATTATAATAGTCGACATTAGGAAAAGTCTTCTGTCACTAAAGATTAAGATATTGAAAAAAATTCTGTCGATTCTGTAAGAAAGGAAAGATGTGAAGATGTATGACTGCATTCGTAGCATACAAATATATGAATGAAACTCCTAGAAGGTGTTTCCAGCGACTCGTATACAGTTCACTGTTGCTCCTTGGTCTAACTGTTATTGCAATGGCGAATGAGCAGCAAGAAAAACAGTCCGGTGGTAGGTTTACAGGCGCATAAATCCATAAGAGCCATGGCATTAGGCGCTCATATTCGTCCAGGGTGAGATCGATCGAAAGAGCCGCGCGTGCAGTCAATCATGCGGCAGCGGCGTGTAGTCGCGATCGGAAAGCTTATAGCTTGCAAAAATCGAAGGAGCGGCGATGGCGGCGTCGGTGCTGGCGGTATAGCAAAGCGATCGAATGTGGCGCGCGGGTTAGGCCTCGGCTCCGCGCAGCTCTGTATATGTTGGCTCGTTTCGCCTGTGCGGGTTATCATAACGGTACGGGGGAGAAGCCGTGTGCCGGCTTGCCCGCGCTAATTATCCGAGCGAGAGGAAGATAGATGCAGAGGGTCAGCTTCATCTCCCGCCGGCTTCATGCACGAGCGAGAGAGATCGCATACGCGCAGATGGGCTGCTCTCCCGTGCACTCCTTTCTATTTTGCTTTCCTTCGCGCGCACCTCCCTATCTATAGACGCGCGTAGTCGCGGCGCCGATGAGCGACAGTCGCTATATCTCGCCGCCGTCGCCGCCGCCGCAGTCCTTCATTTGCCGCTCCGTTTTTAACGAGTTTTATAAAACTGCGCCTCCTTGCGGCTCTGAGCTTGAAAATTTATCGCCCAATAAATATTATCGTGGCGGAAGAGCCTTTTCCTCTTTCCACTCCTCTCGTTTCCTTTGCGGGATGATGATTCGCCGCAAATCACTACCGTTGTAGCTTTGATTGTTTTTCAAAGAAGTACTTCAATTTCAGTGCGAGGTACGCGGATAACGGCCTACTCTATGCATTTCTACAGAATCGTTCATATATACGGACGATCTTTCAAGTAAAAATAAAACACGTAAATCTAGATGTAACAAAATAAGGATATTATTTATTTAACGACAAAATATTTAATCATTATTATTTAATTTATTAAATGACAAATATAACGGAATCATTGAACTTATTCAATTATGCTATTGTATACATATAATTTACTTTATCCTGGCAACTTCGATAACGTCCTACAATTAAAATATCTATCTATATACAATATATATGTGGTTGAATTAATTTAAAATAGTTTAGTTCAAAAAGTTTTGCGCAATAATAGATATTCTGAATAATCATAAATAAATACTTGTAAATTGCTAATTAGATATTACACCAAAGACTAATATGTTGAACTGAAAAATTTTTAATTTCAAATAAAATAAATGGATGTATTTATTGATTCCATTTTTAATCTGACTCGAACAACCAAGATTTTTTATTCTTGCTGGTTAGTCGCGTAAAAGTGGCATAAAAAAACATATTACAAAAAGATGGAAAAGTACTGGAACACGGAGCACGGAAAATCGAACTGTATTAAATCCTTGCGCATACAGTCGATAAAAATCGATGTCTCGATTATACGCGCGCGTGCACGTAAAACCGTTTACTCATTCGGGGGTAAAAATACATAAGCACACGGAAATGCTTTTATGCGCAAAGACACATAGGCGCGCTTGCGCACTGCTCTTTATCTGATTCTTAAACAAACACGAGAACCGGAAAAAGGGGGGGAGTCCCACGGGCATTTTTTATATATACATATAGTGTCCGCAAGCTAATGTTGCTCGCTTCCTATTACCAATCGAGCCCCGTATTACGTGAAAATTCTCCTACTTTTCCAAACCGATCCAAGAGAGGCAGAATTTGCAAAAGGCTTTGCGATTTTTCACGAGGGAGGTAGAACGAAAATTCGATCGAAGCGCGCACATGTTTGCCGATGCCTCGAACGCGATATCTGAGAGCGCGGCTAGCTCCCTCGTCCAGATGAATCAGGTAAAGTATGAGCGCTGCCGACGACTATCCTGAGAGAGCGTAATTTATTTTCTTCGCTTTTCTGTGAAATCTACGATCCGACGATAATTTTAGTTAAAAAACTCGAATGAATCACTGGGAATGTGCAAATGTGAGCTAGCAACGACGTGTGTGTCGGGGATTTACAGCTCTCGAGGCATTATTGCAATTTACTTTAACGCTAATAAACTTATTTTTAACATCTTTGCAATAATGTTGAATAATTAAACTGTTATTAATAACGCCATTTTGAAATATTCGCTCATGTATGTTACTCTGTGAAAATCATAAAATACCAAAGAGATCGTAGAATAATCAGAGAAGCATCAATGTACTGAGCCAGTATTGAAATTGCTCTTGAAACGTTATAATACCTAACGCTTCAGTTTTAGTAAGTAGCATTTCAAATATATATCATTTCTCAGAGTATTGATTAACCGATTTGAAAGTTTTTTCGGTGCTTATAAAAATACTTCTAATGAGATAATATAATTTTAAATTTTTCCGAAATTGGTAACGTTTTTCGATTTGAAAAAAATGTGAAAAAACGTTTTTTATTCAACCACCCTAAAAGTTTTCTTTTGGGGAAACAAAACTAAGTATTGGAAAAAATTTTGGAGCATTTTCCACCAGCTTTTCAAAATGACCCTGCCGAAGTTTCTTTATTAAAGCAAACATTAGCCTTTCCCCAGTGTTCGGCGCACATTTCAGGCTCCGCCCAAAAAGTTTGTGCTCCCCTCAGGAATATAATAAAAGGCAACGTTGCTAACTCGCGGTGAACATTCATTCTCGAACAGTTTCCACAGTGAAAAGCCGATCGTGGAATGAGAGGGGAAAAAGATAAGTGTATGTATATCAAAGAATGAAATTCTATCCGGCGCTTTTTATTTTTCACCTCCCATGAAAGAGGAAATGATAATGGCTTATAATAGCCTGACGATGGCCGTCTGGAAAGTTGAACTCCTCTCAGCGGCGTGTAACGCTCGTACCTCGTCCGCGCCGCGCTCGAGTCGGCGATCAAAGTCAACCCACATCCTCGCGAAGTCGTATATAGTCGAGGCGCGCGCTCGCGGGGGGGGGGGGGGGGCCAAGGCCGGGGGAATTGATCATTGATAAAGTTGGAAAAAAGCCGCTCGCTGGGAAAGCGTTGCTCGAGTTGCCGCGAGCGCGCCGCGAAAAAAGGCCAATGCGGCAGGGCAGTGTGTGTATAGAGAAAATCCACGCGGCCCCGACTCTAGCCTGTCCGTCTTTCTTTCGCGAATAGAGATAGAGAAGGAGGAGGAGGAGGACGTGGGAGGCGAAAGGGGGAAAGCGAGAGGAGCTGCAGCAGCGCTGCGAGGTGGGGGATCATTAACCATTGGCCGTTGACCCCTCGCGAGTTTTCCGAGAGGCCAGCGAGAGGGGAGGGGAACGGGCCGCCGCAGCTATATAGTCGCATATACTCGTATAGCGGAACTCTTGCAAAGCCGGCCCGCTCTTGATGAGCGTCTCTGACGTCGACGACAAGTCGTTGGCCAAAGTGCCCTTGGCTATGTGTGTGTGAGAAAAAAAATGATCGATCGCGAGGCGCAAGCCATGCGCGCGCTTATTTGGATTTTGGGTGCTTTGTCAGGAGTTTCGACAAAATCATTGCTTTTTCGTTTCTTCGACGCTGGGAGCGGCCGGAAAGGAGCGGTTTTTATACTTGCTGCTTTGACTTGATTCACAGGGATGGGATCGATGCGCTTCACTTCAGAAATATCAAAGCAAGCGATTTCATAGCGTTTTCAGTGAAAAAAAAGATGTACAATTTTTTATAATGCATTAAATTTTACTTTTTATGGCATTTATAACAGTACAGACCAAACAGTCATCATTTGACTCGGAAGGAAGTTTCTCACCATTATTGATAGCTGATAATTTGAAAATTTTCATTATTCATGCAAAACTATAGAAACAAAATCCATCTAGTCTAATTGTAATGATAATTCAAGTATAATGTTAATATAGCTTTGAAATGTTTTACATTTTTTCGATCGTTTCAACCTAGTAGTCATAGTTTGTTTGTGTTACATTACATTCGACCCTTGATAGTTAAAGTACACCGTCACGGAAAATATCCTCTTGATAGTAAAATTAATCTTTGAACTTCTCAGTAAAAAAACATTCTTTCCTCTTTCTGAGAATAATGTAATAAAAAACTGTAATTGGTGCGATCGAAATCGATCGATGCGTTTTCTTTCAAAGCAAAATATATATTACTACGAAAACAAAATAGATTTAATTTGGCAGAAGTCTAAGGAATTCCCATTTTATAACTCTCATCAAAGAGAGAATCAGAATGGAATTTTTATCCACGTGGAATTCTGCGCAGTAAACGAGCCAGCCCTTCGTTGGGACGTAAAACATCCCTCGAGCAAGGCGTACACAGTTCTCTGCGAGTATGCAAAGAGAGAGAGAGAGAGAGAGAGAGAGAGAGAAGAAGAATCGATGTTTTGTCGCGCGCGCGCACCGCCCGACGACTTCCGTCCGCTCTGCCGTCGCCGTCGTCGTCGTCGTCGGCGTTGTGCGCAAAAGCTCGCTCCGCGACACACGAATCGATATCTCGTCGCTGCGCTCGAGCGAGGGAGAAAGAGAGAGAGAGAGAGAGAGAGAGAGAGAGAGAGCGCGCGCGAGGGAGAGAGAAAGCACGTTCCTCGGCACGTCCGCGTGTCTGCCTGGGTTCACCGTGTCACGTGCCCTCGGGACACGGCATCACGCGCACCCGCACGTGCGCTCTCTCTCTCTCCCGCTCTCTCCCTTTCAGGCTCGCGCACCCTGTTAATTACGAACGAGTGAGAGGGAAAGAGAAAGCCCTTCGTAACCTGCACAATAGCTAGGGATCCGCGAGCGTCACCGGACTTACGTAAGGGCAGCGTCGTGCAATGCCCATTGTAATTATTCGCAAGGATTCATCCGGCCGATTCTGCGCCGTATTTCACGATGTATAATACAGCGACTCGCGTTACACTTACGCTGAAAATCCAATGTGAAACGGGTCGACGACTTTTTTAACGTTATGTGACTCGTACTCTTTTTTTACTGTCCCAGCTAAGTGTAACATATAAGAGACCAACTGACACTAATTTTAATTGTGCCTATTAGTTTTATTTCCGTAGCGAGTATTATACAAGTTTTAATTGGATCGTATACTACGTCAGTTTTTAATGAAACGTCAATATACATTTTGACTCCATTGCAGTAACAAATTTTATAAAGGCTAGCAAAATTTTTTTTGATTTTAAGAAAATTGCTTATTCTACTACACTAAATTACTTTTAAACCTCATTTGCGATGTAATATTTTGACGTAAATTAGGTAATAATATTATTAAAAATATATTAGATGAATTATAAAAAACCGCTACCAATTCATTGGCGCTTAGCTTTCTCAAACTAATTTATCGATTCCTTTTATTAAATTTAAATTCATGTATGTCAAAAAATAAATTTTTCAAAAAAAAAATTGGAAATATTTTATGAAAACTTGTAATTGTAACTATTCATTGCTGTTCCATTTGTAATTTATTATTTTGTGATTTTAATTCTTATATAAGGGTTCACATGGAATCCAATCAGAAATACAAACTCTGATATAAGATTATTCTTCTCTGAAATTTATGAACCAATCATTTTGCCCAAAGAATTCATCCGAGAACTATCAATAATCTACCTCTACAATGAAATTTGAAGCGAATAAGACAATTTGACTATCGTAATGGTTGAACATACAAGATTCTTTTTTTTTTCATTTTTTCAATTTTTACGTTTTTGTTAATAACAAAAGAACCGTAATAGCTGGAAAATTAATTTATTTTTAGAAAATATAGGTAATTTAATTCTCTTTCGAATACTATATATCCCATTCAGATATATAAAGCCGTTCTTAAGAAATTACGATTTAAAAAAAAGTAACAAAAATTTTAACTTCAAATATCTCTGAAATTTATGGATCAATCCTTTTGCCCAAAGAACTCTCTCGATTCGTATACAAAATCTACCCCTATAAAGAATATGTAGGTAATTAAGTCAATTATCCTCTAGTTATGCAACGACAAAAAAAAATCACTTTTTTTTTATAAATTATTTTTTTTTCTCCAAAAATAATGAATAAAAAAGCTAAAAATTAAGTAAGTTATACTACCCAATATCCTTTATAAGCAAAAAATATTCATGTTAATATCTTTTTTTAATTTCCAAATATAACCTATTTACAAAATATTATGTTTTCATCAATAACTTGACATATATTTTTTTTGTAAATTGTAGAGAATTTTATCCTACATACAGAGAATTCATAATATATAAACAATATTTGGTCTAAATATTATAAAATTCGAAAATAAAAATTTTCAATATTGAAAAATGGCTATAAAAAAGAATCGTTAAAATCGGTCGAGTAGATCATGAGATATCAGCGTCGCATATACATCCACACACATACATCCATACGGACATTTTCTAAAAATAGCGTATTTAAATTCCAAATTTTATATATAACATTCCTAACACATTATCTCAAAAATTTTTTTTTTTTACTATCACAAAGCTTCCTCTAGGAGGAAGTAAAATAAAAAGTACATCAACAATCTAAATATATCAACTAATATCTCTACGTATATTTCTACTTTTAAATTTTACTGATAGATTTAATAAGGTATCTTCACTGATGCCAATTATTGCTTGACAAATTTCATTCTAGTATTACTATATATTTACGTTTTATTCTTCAGAGTTCTTTACTAAGTGCCTATAGGATTACCGAAAATTCGTGCTATACGTAACTATAGTTCAGTATTATAACGTTATAAATTTCCTAAAAATTCCATTTCAGCATTTCTTTTATTATAAAAGAAATTATTATTTATACATGTTCTCAGAATTTTTTGAGTGATTCTACAAATCTTATATTATATACTATATTTTTGAAAAATGGTGTCGATATCTTCTTAATGACCTTTCAATTTTGGTTTATGCTATTTACCTATACGGTAGGTGTGAAATGCACTAATTCAGAGGACGAGTTTCAAAATGACCCACCTTCTTAAGTATTATGTTTTGATATCTGACTAGAGAAATTATATTTTCTTATACAAGGTATGTGACCCTGTTAATATGCCTGTCCACATGTTGTATGCTTTCCTTAAAATAATAAATGCTAGAAATTATCTTAACAGACTTAATTGAAGTAAAAATTCTTTAAAGCTTTAGTAATTAATTTTTCAATTTAATTAACTTCGCTTATAAAAACTCTTGAAAACGATTGATAATTAATAAGTTAATAAATAGCTTATTAAAAAGATTACAAAAAAATAAACTGTTTAACATTTTAGAAGAATCGTTTATCGAAGCAATAAATTAACATATTTTAAGATCTTTTTTAATATTTTAAGGAAACTTGTTAATACCCGAATGGAAAAAATAAACGGTACTCCAACGTAAATTATCGTATGTTTCGGCACGTTTTCTTCCGTGTCAGTACGTTTCGATTCGTTTGCGTACCATTCAGTACATTTTGATACGTTTTGATTAAAATTCGGACATTTTGTACGGAAACGTACCGAATCGTATGTGGATCTGCAGAAATGTAAGATAACGTACAGCGACATACATGTCTATACGAAAATGTACGAAAAAATACTTATATGTACAAAATCCCCTAGTTTCATTAGTATTAATATATCAATTTACAAATGTACCGAAATATACCGAAACGTACGAAAATGTACTAAACTTGTCATTTGTGTACTTCATACATATGATTTGTGGTGTTATTATTAAGAGAAAATTTATTATTTATTTATTTTTGATAATCGCATATTTATCCCTATATAAAAAAGTCATGACCGGATGTTGTGAAGTCAAGATAAACGTTATGTGATTGGCTCATGTAGTTCCTGTAAGTTAGGAAGTTGAAACGTCTTCTAGGTTAGGGCGCGCAACGCGCGCTGTTCAAATCTCTAGTAATGTTAAAAAATTCATGAACTATTTTTTATTTCTGTTTTGTGATGACCTAAACTTGTCATTTATGTATTTGATACATACAATTTGTGGTACTTAATATTGAGAGAAACTTTATTATTTATTAAAATTATCTAATTATTTTCTTACAATTAGAAGTCGTAAACTAAAGTTTTTTATTGAAATTTAGTTATGAACTAAACTTATTATTTATCTTACTATGCGTACCTGATGCAGATAGATAATATGGAGATAAATCGTTGCAATGTAACTTTTGATAATCAAATTTTCTAAACAAATAAAATTTGTTTCTTTATTTTTTTATTTAAATATCCTTCTACGAATATCGGTACATTTCCACACCTTATTTTCGTTTGTGCAGGATTATATAGAATACTGCGCAATAATTTACAGTTACATTAAAAAAATATTAAATAACCAATAAATTTTTAATACATTTAAAGTTTTTATAATTTCTGGTACAACACGTACGTTTACGCACGTTGGCGTACGTTTCTGTACGTTTTTGTTTGAAATAATAAGATTATAACAATCATGTCAATCCTCGGTAGGTTACTGTAGAATATTGTACAATACTTTACATTTGCATACGTTTTAGTACACTTGGGTACGTTTACGTACGTTTCGGTACGTTTCGGTACGTCTAACTAGGAGAGGTCACGACTTCCGGATCACGGATTTTACTCAAACTTTGAGTTATGTTTTTAGATGCTAAAATATGAAGAATGCTAGAATATTAGACCCTAACGCTTTGATAAACTTGAGTT
>JAWWEQ010000055.1:17587773-17641244 GCA_035583055.1 Torymus tubicola | reverse complement strand
CAAGTATTCACTCTATTTATCATGATTTTTTGTGAATTGTAGGAAAACAAATGTAAAAACGAAAAAATAAAAGGAGACGCAGCTGAAGAGAGTTTCTCGAGTTCCCAAGTTGAGCAGATTAAAAAGCAAATAAAAATTAAAAAAAAGAAATCGGTATTACGCTGCATTATAATAGAATCATTATAAACAAAACGTATTGAAAATTAAAATGATTTTATATAATTTTGTTTACAGACTTCTCCAAAGCATAAAAATCCAAAAGTATTTAAAATAGTCATCGGAACTGGCGATACAAAAAAAAAATTATCGCTAGCAAACACAAAAGTGAAAAAACAAAGAAGCTTACGGTAAGTTTATGTATAGTTTTTAAATTATATGAAACGTTTTGCATTCAATTTCTAATCATTTTAATATTTTTACAGCATACAAAAGAAGGAAGTACTTGTCGAACAACAATAAAGCTACCAAAATACATCGAATCACCGAAAATACGTACAGCTACAAGAGTAGCACATAAACAGCATTTATAGAAGAGATGAGAAAAGAGAAGAAGATGGCGATGGAAGCAATCAAAATTAGGGTATTTAAGCATTGCATATTTAAGCATATAACTCTATCATCGCGAGTACCAATAAATTTCAATTCGAACTCGTGTTTGCGCTATTAAACTATACCTAAAAAAAGATCGAATAAGTGTTTCTAATGTATTTTTCTAATGGCGTACAGTTTTTTTTCGAAATTTTTCATTTTCAGTTGTAAAAATTATAAGACGTCTAGCTTAAAAGATATATTTTTAATATATTTTGTTGTGTTTTTAAAAAAAAACAGCTTGAGCACTTTCTCTAGATAAAAAATGTTCAGCTTTTGACTTGAATCATAGAAAAAAATATAAAAATATACTTCTTCAGATGTAGGGTTTTTAATAGTTTTGAAAGTTAAAAATGAAAAATAACTGTCTGGATCGTTACATCGAACACGCTAATAAAACAGTTGTCTAAAATATATTGTAGTAACGCAAACATGAGATAGAAATACCGTGATTTGACACTCGTTAGGGTCGAATAGAAATTTTGTTGCAAAACCCTTTGCAAGGACATATGATTATTTAATATAATAAATTACTTTATACAATGTTTCTTATTAGCGTATTTAAAGGATTTTATGAAACGAATAAAAAATACTATTCGTGCGTATTTCTAATTAAATCGATTACATTTTTTCCGCCATTACTACACAACTAATACACAATAAATGTCAAAAAATGTATCTATTAAAAATGACGTGATTTTTAATTGATATGTAAATCGATCGTTAACTATTTTTACAAAAACTTCTATACCTCCATTGTACTTCGTTAAAGGAAGAGGAGCAGCAGCAGAGATGTGAAAGAGAAGAAACCCTGAAGCTGGACAAGCAGACTGTTTTCAAAGCGCAGCCAATATGGAAATATGCGCCTTTACCATCGATCAAAAAGCGCGCTTTAACGGATCCAACATCTCCGATTTTCAGCAAAAAGCGACGCATAGAATCATCTTAACAGTCTAGCAGCAGTATCCTTGCAGTATCCTAGCAGACTACCCACTATCCTTCCTCTCTTTTCTGAGGGAAAAAAGGAGCGACTACCGGTCCTGTCACCTCGTCTTCTCTTTCAAGCTGGACGACTACGTTGACGGTATCTCCGTGTCTAATGTTCTCCTTGTCCTTAATGTCGTAAGCCATCTCGATGTTTGGATAGCGATTGCAGAACTTGTATTCTGGACATAGGCGCTTGAAGCATAAGTTGTGTTTTTACGTGTGGATCTGCCAGTCTTTGAGTTTGTGGCGCATGTGGTAATCTGGAGGCTAAAGTCCTTAACAGATTTTCTTCACGTTGTCTGACAGGAATGCATTCATACTCCGCAGCTTCAGAAATAATTTCCAAAAGCCCTCGAATCTTTGTTTTCGCATTGAGAGAACCCTCGAACATTTCCACTGTTGCGTAATTTATGTAATAATATGCTGCAATCATTTCCAAATTCAATGGCGTCACGTTCATCTCATCCTCCACCGTAACACACTTGGCCTGTTCCAAATCCCTCAGGGTACTCTCAACAAGCTCTGATAAATGGTCAGACAAGTGTGTATGAGTTAGTCCTTGTAGACCATAGTAGTTAGGATTATGAGTAAGTCTCTGATACAGGAATGTCCATGTAAGATAATCAACGGCATCCTGTTTATTTTCGATGGTCTTGGTAAAAATTTCTGCGTTGAAGTGGTCGTGTAGCCTGTAATCTAAATGACTTTCTACTGGCAATGGCTCGTTCAAGAATTTTTTGAAGAAATCTTTTTTTGAACTTTGACACAGAAGGACATATTTGCCGTCATCGTCTTCTTGAGGCCTGTTTGCAAGTGAAACCATTTGAAGAACGTCAGTGATTGGATAGTCTTCATACGAGTGGCTCTTACTATTATAGCATTGCGTATCCATGATGATAACGAGATACGCGTATATAGAAATGCTCCAGCAGAGATCTCGACTGCAAACTGCGATTTGTATAGCCCCACTGTCAAACAGTTGTTCCACAAGTTTTCGGTCACTCGTGGACAAACCTTCATGCATATAGGCTACACCCTGACTCAACGTCTTTTTCAATGTCGAGTCGCTCATTCTTTCCAAGAATGGCTGAATATCTGATTCGTTGGCATGGAAAAATTGTTGGGGTTTACCTCTGCAGACGTAAAAGTCATTATCTCAAGTCTCGCTTGTTTGCGAGTGGATACAAAGACAATGATAGGTTTTCTTAAAGCATCTCGGAGAATAGCGTTGTAAACGGGTTTGGCCATAGCTGCGAGTCGCGACGCGTTGTGGGTTATATTGATGCCTTAGACGTGAAGTTCTAGAGGTACGGGACGAACAGACGGATGGAAGTTAAATGTACAGGCGGCAGGAGTACCAAGCCACTGGGCCACGTTTTTGGCGTTAGCAAATGAATTCGAAAGTCCAACGATTCTGGTTGGCTTATCGAGTCGAGAAGAGACATAACGTGTTCTAGAACGCGCGACTTCTAACACCGGTCCTTCCTCGCCTCCGATGAGCTGCAGCTCACCTACTATAAAAAGTTGAATTTTCTCAACGTTCTTACGTTACTTCCATCTTCGCGAGAGCACATCCCATTTATCAGCAGTTGTAATAATAATTTGTCCTTTAGCCAGTAACTTAAGATTTGTACCAGTTTCACCCGTGAGTAGGACGATCTTTTTGTCAACATGTTTGCCAAATTTGAACAACCATTCAATGTACACAAGTTCAGCGAGTGCCTCCTGGCTCACCATGTATACACAACGACCTTCTGGATATTGAGAAAGAAGCCGGAGGACTGCAAATTCGGCAATCGTCATTTTACCTGAACCACTTGGAGCGCCAACAAACACACTTGCATCCGAATTGTAAACAGCGTTAAATACCTATGAAAAAGATGAAAATATTGCTATTAATAATGTATACTTAAATTATGACAGTTTAAATTTATGGATTATGAAATATGTATTACATACCTGAGTTTGAATAGGATTAAATTATGGAAACTTAATATGCAGGGAAAACACATTAGGAGATTTCTTCTTTAGAAAAAGATATTAGTTCATTAAAACAATTAAAAACCACTCAACGATCGTTTTGTTTATTGAGTTTCCAATTTTCGACGATTTAATTATCGAAATCGGAAAAAGATTCAGTGATAATATAGTTTACAATATGTTTATTTTGGTGAGAGAAGTACCCTGAATGACTGACATGAGTCTTTGTAACTCGTGAAATGAGTGAACGAAACCAACGGAAAATGGCCCTACTGTCCTTCGGTGTAGGATTTCACAAAAGTCCTTTCTGAGTGGTATACTTGAAAACTTGTAGTTATGGTATACACCTTTGTGTGTATTTTGCTTGATTAATTAAAGTTCCTCTGTTTCATAATGTCAATTCGAACTCTTAGGAAAAAAGGAATCATGCTGAAACTAAATGTAAAGTTGAATAGGGGTATGAAAACGCAAACTATATATGGAATTTGAATACATTATTTAAGATAAAAAAGATGTGAAAAATCTAGTGGTTTAATATAACAAAAGATACCGGCTCCCTCTTTTAATTCAAGTTAAACTTGCCAGTATATTTAATCCTTGTTTTTCCAATGTTCAAAAAAATAAATGATTTATTTTCTAAAAATTTTCAATTTGTTATTTGAAAATTGAGGATGTAAACTTGGACCTTCGTAATATCACGCTTTCATATATCATCGCTATTCGTAATTACAAAATTATGCGAATTATTCATGAAAGCCAAGCGTAGGGCATCATCGTAAAAAGTTATATTCTACTTACCTATAACGCATTTCTGAATAGCATTATAGTAGTTTTATTTGTCAAATGCGAGGTATATTACAAAAGCATAAAAAATTTAATGTCCTTATGAATGGCTTAAATCCTTTCATTTTATTCTTCAAAAGAATTATTTTGAAATTCAGAAATGAAAATGATATTGTACTTTTGAACGAAACTTATGCGAAATTAATGATGAAAAAATTAGTAAGGAATCTATTCAAATGTTGCGTTATGTGTTCTGCGTACAGAGCATAGATTTAGTTGCGACAGTGAGCACGTCAGCAGCACACGCAAATTGCTAAACGATTTCACGGCGCTTTAGTGAACGATGTTGAAACATCAACAAGGAGAGCCAGGCCAGAGGTTGAAGCTCCAAAAGTATTAACTCCCACTCATGATGGCTAGGAAGGAAAAATGAAAAACGGTTCTACTGCTGGACGAAAGCAGCAACTTCGTCACCTTTACCCTAAATATAATAGAGTATATAATCATCGTTAGGAGGACAATGAAAAATTATCCTAGACGGGAAAAATTTAATGCGCGCACACTCGCTGGTTCGTATTGACAGCGTATGCGTAATTACAAAAGCGCTAGCTTAGTTCTAGGTAACATATTCAAAGCATTATTTATAAGCGATAATATTGACGAGCGCGGTGAACTGAACCAACCAGGATTTTCATGAAACTTTCCGCACAGTAGCAGCAGCAAGCCGCAGGCGGAGTTGAAGACGAGGGAATGAAGGAAAAACGCGCGTGTACGATCGTTTTTCTTCCTGCGCCAGGAAAAGAGAGCACGTCGGGCGGAGAAAAAGAACGCTAGCAACGCGAGCTTTGAGAAATGATAGAAGAGGCAACAGCATTGGTCGAGAGTTTTTTCGAATTCCGGGAAAATGGATGATGAATGAGGGGATGGGAAACGCCCGCTGGACTATATATGGCGGTCGAGTTGATTGCGAACTTTTTAAATTTTAGAACTACGAGTTATGGGATCTAGACAAATATTTTTCACACTGGCTAAATCATTTTATTTCCTTGTTTGCAACTCTTATTGATTCTGTGAATAACATACAAAATTACTTGTACTTTGTTCTTACACACCTTTCAATAATATAACAGTTTTAATTTAATTTAGTAGTTACTATCAAAACTTGATTCTTCCCGAACGAATTTCAAGGCTCTGAAACACTGAACTTTTACGTTACAGGACAATAATATGCTTATATGTACAGGTATATTAAATTTTCTGTGATGCAGATGCATCTCATGGCTTGTAAAAGAGAAAGTTTTTGTTATATTTTACAAAATTCATCGTTAGTCAAATTGGCCATAATTACTTGCAAAGTATTCCTTTTCCGCATTAAGGATAGTAGCTCATACATACGTAACAAAAGGTAGTTTGGTGCTGAAGTATTACGCAACGATTGACGTACATATAACTGATACGTATAATATGCTGCGCAACGAATTAATATACATAATCATTTTTTTCATTTTTTATTCTTAAAAACACATTATTATATTTTATTTACTACGGTAATAGGGTTTACTAAATAATATTTACTTAATTATTTCCAAAATAATCTACATCTTCGTTACCATATATTTTTGGATTCCTAATTAAACGATTGAAGTCCTTTTTTCAAATTGAAGATTATGTAATATTTTATATTGTAAAACTTTATATGTTATAAGTTAACCCCGAGTGAAGTAAGGGGGCGATAGAAGAGTGAGTACGGATACACCTATGCAGCGCACGTGTATCGTATCCTATTTTTCCTATCAAGTTGTGCAAAGTTCGAGACTGAACACCCATCTTTCGTTCCCGCACACTCAGTGACTTTTCCACACGCTTGTCTCAGTGTGTGGAAAAGTGGCAGTTGGCACACGCAAATGTTCTGAAAATAAAGATTTGTAATTTATAGGATTGAATCCATTTTAACATCAGTTTTTGACTCAACAAAAATTTAAAAGTTTTGAAAACTAGTATGTTTTGAATCTTTAGTGTACTAAAACAAAATAGTTGTTTATAAATCAGAAATTGGTTTGATGCGCAAACAGCATTTGGAGTTTTTTTTTTATTTATAAGAAGATAATTAATCTATTTATTGCCCATTGTACTGATTCAGAAAGAACCCGATATTAAACTTGCATTCATCGATGTAGTGTTTTAATACAATCCTTAAAAATATGGGAAATAGCCATTTAACACGAATTAACAGATATACCTATATGCATAGAAAAAATTATAAAGATATTAAATCCATTATTCCACCATTCATTTGTTTTTATTGAAATTAAAATAATTACTGCGTTATGATATACTTATTTATGTTAAATACAATTATTATATGAAACTCAAAACAATCGTGCATTTTGAGAATAAATGTGCATAATCCAAGAAACTGAAAATTAATTGAAGCTATTTAACAGTTCTTTTTGAGTTTGTCAGACAAATTTTCAGGATAAAAGTAGGTTTTAAGCGATCACCTAATTAGCAAACTTACAAATCATTTCCTATTTTACTAGAATATCAAAAAGATGAGCATGGATTAACATAAATGGAAATTGACTGAAGATATTCTTTTCTTTTTAAGGCCATGTAATACCGAAAAATAACCTAATTTTATTATTTAATTTAATAAAATTCAAACATTTATTTGGAAACCAAGTCTGTTAGGCGCTCCGTGTATCTAAATACCATACTCGGAATTTTTTTTACTGATTCTATCAGCAATTTCATGAGATATTCTCTTTTTAAAATAGATGAAAATTCTAGGAATACAGATTCCTACTTACCGACATCGCGGTTTTTATTTAACTAAATAATTTTTAACAATTTTTTTCAAAAAAGAAGACTGTCAGGCTCTCCGTATATATAAATACTATACTCAACAAATTTTGGAGTAAATTCATTAGTATATTTGCCAACGATATTCACATTCTAAAATTATGTCAATGTTGTAATAAGTATGTTAAATTATATCACATCACCTTAAAAGAAAATAGAATCGTATTAAATTTTTGTTGATTGAAAGATCTCACTGTAGTTTTCACCAGAATTTTTGGTTTTCATTATAGTTTCATTTGGCATAAAAATGAGATACCTACAAGGTATCGATATTATTTTTTTATAGATAATAATGATAATAAAATAAAAAGTAATATACTATTAAATGATTAATCTAATAATTTAATATTAATAAGCTAATATTTCTATATTAATATAAAATATTGTTGTATTTTGAATGAAGGAAATATGCGTGCAATGAACGCTAATCTGCTGACGAGCAGCCCCGCGAACAAAGGAATCCTTTGAGGTGCGAAGGGTTCGAGCAGGCAACCTACATTCCTCCTGTTGTGTAGAGGAGGTGAAGGAGCCATTCGCTGCATTACGATTAATGGCCTAATTGAAATACAAGCGCGTATAGCGTGTAAGCCCCCGTTCAAAGATCGCACGCGTGCGTCGAAACGCAGAAGAGGCGAGGGAGCAGCAGGCGCAGGTATATAAGGGTGGCAGTGCGCCGCAGGCGTAAAAATGGAAGGTCGCGGAGGTGCGCTTGCAACTGGTATACATGTATAAGCGACGAGTCGGCCAGCCAGGCGCGCTTCCGCCGGCCACCGCTTCCGGCCCTTTCTCGAATCCTTATACTGCACGCGAAAACAGCGCCTGGATCGCGCGCGTGTCTACATATGTACGCGTGACGTCGCTGGCGGCGACCGTAGATTTTTTGTCCTTTTCAGCTCGTGTTATTTCGCGTTTTAATTTTCATGTGGCGAGCGCGCAACCGCGGCCATCGACGCCGCACCGCGCGCTCGTTTCATGCAGATGCCCGCCGCAGCGCGCCGTCATTAGCGCGCGATTTCGCTGGGGGATTTCGAGTTCTTTTATGCACGCGCCGAGAGCCGACGAGAGGTAGAAAACTTACCCGACTTGTCGCGCAAAAATCAACTCTTCATCCGGCGAGTAATCGAGGACTTTCAGACACAAATTTTTTCTTTATTCTCTCACTCTGCTCAATCTACCTCTCATTATTTACGAAATTTTAAGAATATTTCATTTCATCAAAATTATTTAAATATTACGCGTTAATGTTAAGATTAAAATCAGCAGAACTCTAGGTTTTTCATTTTTCTACAAGTATTTTAATCATTTCTTTTGAAAGACCTAGAAAGAAGCTTTTCAGTTTTTTAAATGGACCGCATTTTTAACGCATGGCATAACATGTAACATACAAGAACCGTGCACTTTAAAAGAAAGCTTAAAGCAATATATTAATTTGATTTAGTCAATTTTTTATCAGATAAAATTATACTGATTCAAAGATTAGTGAGCATCAATATATAGAAAGAAGCCAGTAAAGTCTTTTTCTCATGCGGTGCGCCTGAATGATCAGATCGCAGCTTTCAATCAGGATGTGGTAGGTGTTTCACGTTACTAAATATTTTAGCCCCGTGGTAAATAGCGTATCTAGATGTCACCCGCTCCGGTTTTACGAGTTTATCAGAAAAAGACAGGTCGGAATACTTGCATACAACTAACTATACCATGAAAGCTTAATTTAACCTTTGCAATGAAAGTATAAAATTTAGTTTTCAATTAAAAAAGAGATTGAATTTAGTAGAAAGAAAGTAATAACTGAATCTAATCGTATTATTGTTGCAGCTGGCAAACTATCAATCTAATACTCTCGAAATGCGAATAACAAAGTCAGTTGCTAGTTTGGACCTATAAGCGAAAAAGGCGATTTCAATAAAACAACGAGGACACAGAGAACGAGCCGAATCGCGCAACAATAAAAATAAAAGCCTCGATGAAGGGAGAATCATTTGCGATGCGTTGTCTGTTGCACTCGCGCACACATATAGCTCATGTACACGGTATACTAATATATATATATATATATGTATACTGAGAAGCGCACATATATACGTACACACCTGCATCCGGCAGTATCGAAGCGAGCCTATATGCGTATTTAGCGCTCAATGCGCGATGGTGAGCAACAAGTGGCGCGCATTGCGATACCATATAGACGCGCTCGCCTACACGGATACGCATATATACACACACGTCCTGGAAGCTCGATTTTTCTCCTTCCTTTTTCCCTCCCTCGCCACTGCGGCCGCACTCCGTACGTGTGTACTAGACACACGCCAAAGTCTATATATATGTGTCTGTACGCGCATGTGTAAACGAAATGCGTTGCGCGCTCGAAGTGGAAACTCCACTCGCTCGAATTGCTGCCGGAAAAGAATGAAAAGTGGTGAAAAATTGTAAATTCGTTGAAAAAAAGTTCTGACAATGTAAACTCTCTTGTCAATATTTTTCCCTAATATAAGAATAACAACATTCTTTGCGCATAACGAAATTTTAAATAACCAGTCATCTCTAAGCGCCCTTCGCGCGCCACTTTTGTTTTTGTAACCTAGCAACTCATTACTCCCACCAACCAAATCACAAATAAAATTATTTCACAACAAATCTATCATATTTTTAAGATAGCAATACAGAAAAGTAAGATTTTTTTTACATTAGTTTTTGATGTGGAGTACCAAAAACAATAAGAAAAATATAAATGCAAATATAAATAAATAAATAATCGATTAAGCGAATATTAGAATGTAGTTTATTCTTGCTACAGTAATTTGTAATAAAATACTATTCGAATGATGTGTTCTTATTATGTAATTGCTGGAATTGTTTATTGTATCAACGTTTGAAAGATGTATCGAGCAGTCATATAAAAAAATTAAAACAAGTATAACCACTGGCCAACACGTGTAAATATCACGTTACTCAATAATTTCAATTTTTATAGTGCAAAACATTGACGTACACGTAATATAATTTGTATTTAGTCATGTCTTTTTTTTTTAATTTTTTGGTAAATAAACATATTTTTCATCATAGTCTGGCCAAAAGTACCACTTTCTCTTCCGGCTCAAAAACGCGAATATGATATTTGTGTTCTAGGTATGGTGAAAAATAACATACTTGGTCAGCCTCCATCTCATATTTATCATCCTAGCCTTGGGCTTGGATTATTTTTCAAGATTTTTAAAAAGTCTCGTAAAAGTCTTTATAACATTTTTTTTTGTTTATATATAGATGAAGTATCAGTTTTATCAACGCTTATTGAGCGTATTTGAGTTCAAGTGCCTGTTATTATTCTCGTGTGTGTACGAGTATACAACTAGTATTTTGTAAACTTTTATCCATTTAATGTATACACAAAATTACATGTTTTTGAGATAAACCATCTTAAAAATAGCAGATTAACGAAAAAATTTTGAATTATTATGTGATTGTAACTTTGGAATGGTTAAATAATTTACGCCAGAAAATTTTTTCTGCGCTTTGATTAGAATTTTGACCAAACGCAAAATTTTATCAATTTTAAATTTTTGACATAATTCACATTTTCGACTTGCTGTAAACATTCTATTTGGAGTGCAGTATTTCTTGCAGAAAATATTTTATATCTGAACAATAAAAAATAATAATATTTTCTTAAATATTAAAAAGTCAATGAAAGTACCCAAAACGCTTAGTGTGCGTGTTACTTTTTCCATACGAACAAAAAAAATTAAATTGAATTTCGTAATTTTTAATATTTAATGTTAATTAAAGCTTTAAATATGTTAAATAAAATTAAAGATTCGTGTATCTATATCAAAGTATAATGGTGTTAGTTGAAATTTAAATATTTAATTCATTATTTATCTATTTATTGTCTTTTTTATAGTCATACAGCATTCTAGCTAATGTTTTTTTGGAGTAGTATACAGCTTAATTGTTTTAAAAATTAACGTCAACTTTTACAAAAATTTAAATAAAGAATTTAATAAAATGAAATTTTACTAAATTGTTAATATGTACGTTTAAATAAGAAAAATAAATCACTTCTACATTTTTAAATCCTTTTAAATCCAAATATTTACAAGCTATCTGTTTAAGAAAGATTTGATGATATTTTATTAAACGAAAAGCCATAATATAATATTATATATTCTCAAGGATCGTAAACGAAGTATTGCGCCAACAGCGTACTTTCATTCCACATTAAATTCGTCGTTATTTTCTATCCTTATCGTAAGTAATCGATGCGTTTTTCGCAAAGTGCCGTCAAAACTTTATTGATGATGGCCGCTGATCCAATTGTTAGAATCCATAAACAATAAAGAATCGCCAATGATATAAAGGTAGAGTGAATTTCCATAACTCACCTTTATTTCAATATCGTTGCAATATGAAAATATCATTTGCATAAACAATTTTTCCGTATATAAGTAATAATTACACTGCAGTCTACTGTCCAGTACCTAAATTTTACGTTTATAACTTTCATATCGATATTAACGAAATAATTTTTAACGTAGTTCTGTTCCTTCGAAGACTGAAAATTAGACTAAATATTTTAAAAGACGCAATTTAAAATTTCCTCAGAAACATAAGAGCTACGCTATTGAATAATTAACCGTGGCGTGTAATGGCATTTCAGTGTTTTAAAACTGTAGGAAAATGTTGAACTTTGTAAAATTGAAGAATTAGATGAAGTTTTGTAATAAGCAAAGGTAATTGTGGGGATTATTTAAATATGCATCGCTGGAGAGTTTGGCGCGCCTCACAGCAAGAAGTTGGAGTTGAGGAGATTGAAAAAGTGCAGATTATAACGAGCCTGCAATTATGCATCCCAGTGCACACGGGTGAAAATCCCGCGACAAAGTTGGCGTATTGCTGCAGCAGCCGCCGCGGGAGGGCAGAGGAAAGAGCGCTGACTCGCTCGCGCGATCGTTACGGGCCGATGGTCAGAAGTGCAGAGCGCAGTGCTCTTCTCTCTCTCCCTTTTGCCCTGGGGCGATAATCGCGCTCTCCTTCTCGCTCTCGCTCCCTCTCTGTATATGCTGCCCGCACGATACTGCGCACACGCCGCGTTTATCGATTTATCCGGCGCGTTATCTCGCCGGCGCTACACATAGCTGCACGTGTGCATACGCCACGGGGGCAGGCCGTACTCGCGCCAGAGAGAAAGGATGCATCTCTCCCTAGAGCCGCTGGCAAATGGACGGGCACGAGGAGGCTTTTTCCACCCCCCCACCCGAAAAAAAGAAAAACAGGATGAAGCGACGGGGAAAGCGTGCACGAGAGATAAGGGAAGGCTTTTTCCCTTGGATGCTGCCGGATAAGAGAGCCGGCCGAGGAGAGGGAGAAATAGCGGCGCCACCGCTTCTTCCTTTCCGAAATTACGTTTCGCGCGCGCCTCATTTGTTGCTGGCGCCGTTTATCTTTCTTTCGCTCTTTCAGTTTTCTGTAGGTATACATACTCTCTAAAGTTGAATTAGTGAAAATTGCTCCACCATTTCAATTAGTGGAAAAAACTACTAATTTATTAGTAAATATTCACTATTTGATCAGTATTTTTTAAAAACTACTAATCAAATTAATAGAAAATACAAATTAAATTAGTAGTTTAAAAAAACTACTGAATGAAATAGTAAAAATGCACTAATAAATTAGTAGTTTTTCCACTAATTGAAATAGTGGAGCAATTTTCACTAATTCAACTTTAGAGAGTATAGTGTCCGTGTGTGGGCTTTTTGCCATTGAGTATATACTGAGCTGTTTTGGGCGAACCCGCGCGCGCAATCGAAAGTCACCGCGTTTTCGATGTGAAATCTAGACTAATATTTACCTAATATCGGCGTGGAATAAGTTTTGTTTTTCAGCGATCTGACCAAGGCAGTGCCGTCGCTCGCGTTCGTTTTTCTGCTAGGCATGGGTTATGTATAATAGACAATATGTGCAGATTGTGTATGGACTACGTATAGATTGTGCATACTCAATTCCATACATAATCTATGTACATCGCATTATACATAATTTATGTATAATTTATACAAATGTTTTTTACATGGACAACAATCAATTTGTAGTTGCTTAATTCAAACAAAACTTTTTTCTTTTCAAATTCCTGCTTAAATGCTTAACTTCCGTGAACCCATTAACATTCCAGATTTAATTAAAATTTCAAAGTTTAACATTTTTTCTCGCGATTTACATCAAGAATTTTCTTAGATAAAGAACTTGTACAATTGTAAAAATGGTACATAAGTGAATGACGCTGAAAATGGCTTGAGAATATTTTGAAACAAGCTAAAAGCTTTTATATATTACATTTCGAGTTTTGTTCAATGACAATTAAAGGTATTATGTTCAGTTTGAAGCGTTTCGTTTACTAAAAAAAGAAGTTGGAAAAAATGGAACGAAGCAGCCGGCGTTGAAAAAAAGCATTCCCTGCTTGCGCAGCTCGGTAGACGAGGTCGAAAAGAAAAGTGCTCCGTTGTGGTGCCAGCAGAGCGGAAAGCCGCACCGAGGGTGTGCAGAAGTGCACTTATAAGCATATAGGCTTCGGTCTGCTGCACGTCTCCCATACGCCATACCTGTCCGTGTCCCACTCCACACACACACACAAACACACACACGCACACACAGACACACAACACGTATACATATGGAAAGCCTCGAAAATCAGAGTAAATCCAGGCACGGCAACCCGAGCGATGCTACGCAGTCTGCCTTGCACGGCTCTTCATCGGGCCCAGGAAGAGAAAGAGAACCGCGTCGAGGAGACATCGATCTCCTCCATGTAATGCGGGCCCCGATCGAATGTTCCGTTTCTCTTTCTCTTTCTTTCATCGCGCGCGTGTACATAGAGTGTGCGACGTAGACGTGTGTAGGCGCACATCTGCGGTGTATTTAAAGAGTCGTGTACAAAGGACCATGATTTTTCAAAACTCCGCGTAAATATCATTCCCGCGAAACCCGTGCTCCTTTCTGCTTGGTGCACTTTTAAAATCACACTCTCCTATTCTTTCCTCGCCGCGCCCTACCCATCAGCCGCAACCATAAATTGCAATCCGATTCGATTTGCTTTTTGCTATACGGGTACTGGAAGAGTTAAAATTGTTGCCATCTGCCGGTTATCTGATTTGACGGACTTCCGCTGACTAATATGGAGAAACTATATATTTTTACTCTGCAGTGCGTAATTATTATTATTTTTCTTTGTATTCGCCTATCCATATATTCTCGTTAGCTCTACGCAAATCTATTGTGCATATATATGATTAAGCAAACATCAGATAAATTTTTATCTTGGAAGTAAAACTTTCACTTTTGCAGCGTGTAACAGATCACAGTAGGTAGATTGCAGATATCTTATATTGCTATCATTTTTTTTTTCTGCAACTTTTTTTCCTCATTTTACTGCGATATTTAAGAAATAATGTACACCTTATAATAAATTTTTGTAATAAAATTTATTACGAATTATTATGCAGCTCATCCACTTACTCGAAGATATTCTTTCGAAATATAATTTAAAGAGAAAAGATATACAGAGTTTACATAATATTTTTTATTAACGACGCACTTGTAACATCATGTTCCACATTGCAGATGAACTTCTCGAAATGACAATTGCCATTATGAGTGAAATTCGCGGCATTTGGTATAATTTTCTTCATCATTCATCTCTTTTGAGTCGAATTCCAAGCGAGGAAATTGCCCCTCTCCGTCGCTTCAATCGTCGTCATGTGGCTCGACTTCAAAGAGCGGCGCAGCCATCCTCTTCATCTCGTGGCGGTGGCGTCGGCGCTGCACTCCTGGGCGTAAACACGCAGAGAGCTCGGGAATAACGGGCTGCATTTACCATTCCGCTCCTCCCGAGCTTTTCTAAAATTCATCAGTTTGGGCGATCTTCCTCTCTCTCTCTCTCTCTCTCTCTCTCTCTCTCTCTCTCTCTCTCTCTCTCTCTCTCGGCAGCCTTGTGCCTGGGGCCACAGCAGCAGCGCCGTTCGTTACTAGCCAATTTGTGGGGCTCGTATGTGTGCGTGTGTACACGTGAGCGGAGGGGAAAAAAGGAGATGGAGGAAGAATCACCTTGGCCTCTCCTTTAGAAGCGAACCCTTCGTATGGCCGTAAAGGCAGGTTCGTTCGCTTCTCTCTCTTTCTCTCTCTCAGCGGCACCTGGCCTTCCGACTCTCGAGGATAGCTCGGCCGCTCGTGTAAGTGCGCACACAAGGTGCGCGCCCACGTTCACGGCCCAGCGAATTTCGCCTCGAACCGGATCGGGCTGGGCCTCGTCAGCTGAAATGCTCTCCGAAATTCCTCTCTCCTCCCTCCAGTTTGCCTCACCCTATACCACGAGCAGCGACTTTAAGGCTTCTTCTTCTTCTTCTTACTCTTCGTACTCTTACTCTTCTTCGCCTTCTGTCTCCTCTTCCTCTCCTCGTTCTCACCATGGGAACCTCAGCTTGGCTCGCGCCTCTGTTTTTCTTTTTGTATTTATGCTCGGAGGAGGAAGATGAGCCGACTGCGACGGCGATGCCACAGGCCTCGACTCGCGTGGAGATAAGTGAATGGAGCAAGGGCCAAACACTGCCTGATGTATAACTATAGATAGCTCGAGAGGGACTGAGGTCTTTAAAGGGACTGCGCATTTGTGTGTGTGTGTGTGTTTGTGTGTAACTACGTCTTGGCTCGAGACACACGTTCCAATAGAGATTATAGAGCTGCGTTACAGCTTGGACAAAACAACTTTTGATTTCGGGATTTTTACGTGAGAATAGTCAAAAAATCCAACGATGATTCATCGTTTCCACTATGTTTCAATAGTTGAGAGAACGCTCCTTATTTTCTCTTATAATGCATATAGTATTAAAATAACTTACGACATACACTAGCCGAGTGTACTCATACATATTATTGTATTAACTTTTTAATAAGATTTATTTGTCTTTTTTCCGTTCTAGAGAATCGTCGAAACAAGGATATTGTGGGAGTTTATGCTACCAAGTTTCCAGACTACACGTTTCTACCAGAAAATTTTTCCGGATATTCAAGCAAACCGACTTTCTGTGTAGAAATTAAACCGAAACAAGGCTTCCTCTGCAAGACAGATAGACAATTTCAAAAGTGTCCTTATTGTCTAATGCAGTTTTACAAGGTTAGTCAAAATCTTCTTTATTTCTAACTTCATTGTACATTGATTAAATTATTAATTGAACACGTTAGTTAATTTTTTATCTAAAATAAATTAAATTTCCATATTGTTTTTAAATATTATGCATCTGTTACTCAAATATCATTAAAGTGAATCTTTATAATGTATATATACCTCCATTTATGCAAGACTATAATAAATATTTGAAGAAATTTATAAGACTTTACCACATAAAATTACGGCACGATACTCATTCGCATAAGATATCAATATTTCGACGTTACATTTTAAATTTGCATACAAATATACACACACATGTAAAATGAAGGGTCATTCCAATTTCAAAACAACAAGTACTTGAGAAGAGGTCAGTTTAAATATTTGTTATATCACGTTAAAAATACACAAAGAAACTTTCTTTTAAAAATTGCGCAAAATTATATAAAAAGAGAGTGGCGAAACGCTACTGTGCGGACGTCCATTCGCTCCCCCAACAAAGAACATCCGCACGCCATCTGCGAGCCGTAGGACAGGACGTATGGGTACTAACTGGCTATGTATGTATACACATGACACAAAACACTTTCAAAGGAAAATGCATTATACCATGAACCGTCTGGTCTGTATAATACTCTTATTGTTGCTGAAATTTGCATATGGAAACTCGATACTCACAATGGAAATTACCGTTGTATCTCCGATTTTATAACATTATTGCTATCGAGTAAGTTTCTGAAATTGGACAAAGAAAAACTACTCGAACTTAAATAAAGTATCAGGCTTATTGTAGTAGATTAACTTTGCGGGAAAATTTAATAGATGATTATTAAGCGCGTTAGAGTAACAATAATAGAGATATGCTTGTTGGATTTTCTGAATGAAAAGTGAAAATTTTTCCAGACCAGAAATGGGAACACGAGCAAGCTGAGCTCCTACTGTCCGTTCGACCTCTTCTCCGGGCAGGCGGCGCGCATGAATTCTGCCCTGGAGGCCTTATTGCGCTCTCCCCAGAACAACCTCAAGATCTTCAAAGACGGCAAAATCGTGTACGATGAAAAGCTCTGCTCGGAGGAGAGCCTGCAGCACGTCTTCACCAGCTGGATGCCCAAGGAGAAGTCAGGCCTCGAGGGCTTCCTCGAGCTCGTGCGCTACGCCCTGACACAGCCGTTTGACTCTGCCGAACGCCAACTGCCCGAACGCCCGGAACCTTCTGTCGAGGACATTGCGCCGCCGTCTCGGCTGCAACCCGAGCGTATCGAGCGAGTCAAGACTCTGCTGCAACTCTCTAGCGAGGTAAGTCAACGGGATGGAGACACGTTGTAGTTGCTGCATCATAGAGATGAATGTAAATCGGCGAGGAAGGAACGCCGGAGTAAATAATCGGTGAGCTCCAAATTTCTTCGGAGGCAAACGGGTGCGTCATTGCATTTTTAAACTATCGCGAGCTCGCGTTTGTCTGACAAAATAAAAACAGTCGTATTAACTCACCGGTCACTGATGAGCTTAATTTAACATTCGACTCGTCAACAATATGGAATTACGGTTAACTTCATCGGTAATCACCGTTTGGTAAAAACGCGATACGAAGCTTCAAGTCATTGTCAAGTACAATCTTGGTCAAATTGTTTTTATGTAATAAAGGCGCAACTTGAAATGCTACCAGCGATAACTCAGCTGGTAGTAATCGGAAGCAGCGGTAGTAAAAACAGCAATAGAGACGCGTTCCCTTAACGCATTCGACGTTCGTATTTTGGAATTGTTGGGCAACCGCATTAATCCGAGATGGCAGCTACGCGTACAATTTTAGCGCGAAAATTCGCACAATGCCGGAAAGCTGGCGGGTCGCGTGTAAACAGAGAGAGGCGAGGAGAGAAAAAGACAGAGGAACGTAAAGTGCTGTCCGGCTTGATCGACAGGAATGCGAGCTGCTGTCGGACTCGGACGAGGGGCCGCCGGTTGGCTCGGTCCTCGAGCGGATTCTCCGGATGCAGAGGGTGCACCGCTGCGGCGCCGACGCCGTCGCTTGGATCCACGCCAACTTCGCCGCGCTCCTCAGCGACGAGCTCATTTACGCGGACCTGCTGGACGCCGCTCCCGAGGCTTCCATCCAGCGAGAGGTGCTGACTCTTGCCCTTATATGCTTCTCTTCTATTTCTGCGATCCGGCTTTGCCCTTCTCGACAACTGTCGCTCTTTGTCTCCTGCAACGAGGCAGAAAGCGAATTTTCCGCGAAATTCAGGTTAAACCCCTTCGCGGACCGCTGCCAAAACTACTTTTTTCTTTTTGTCTTTTCCGTCCCTTTTGAGCTCGGATTGACAAAGTCGAATTGCTTATTTTTTCTATCTTTGTCTATTCTTGAGCAAAATGTCATGCGGTAACATTTACTTTTCTTCGATGTATGATTTAATGTATTGATGCTCACGAAACTCTGTTGTTTATAAATTTTATTTAAAAGTTTTAATTGTTAATGTCTTTACTCATGTCGGTCTTACCTTATACAGATTTTTAATATGTAATATACCTTAGCAATTATGTAAAAGTTTTTTACGATCCATAAAATAAATTCGTTTCACGGTTCACATACTCATAATCTTTAGATTAGTAACAAATGTTTTTGTAACACAACATAAAAATCAATATAATCTCATGTCTATATGTACAGATTGACAACGATGCTGAAACAGAACTTCCAAGAAAAAGACAGCTACTGGATTTTACGGTTCAGAATGGAACGTCAGAATTGAAGTTTAATTCAATGTCTTGCAGGAGTAAAAAATGTGAAGTCATTAATGAAGAAGAATCGTCAATACGCAGCAAAGTCATCAACAAAAATTTACGCAAACATATTACAATGCAAGATTGTTTAAATATTCTGAGAAACTATTTGCTCTTTTGCACGGCAAAAGATTGTTCGATATTAATGGCTTTTCAAGAAGTGGATAAGTAAGAAAATTTGCACTTTACGGCTATACCTTATACTGAGATTCCCAACAGTAAAATTCTTCCTTACCGACTAACGGCTGCGTGATCGCTGTCGCCCTCTCTTTATCTTACTATCGTAATTTTCGTATCGTGACCTTCAACTGTAAACGAAGAATTTCTCTGTTAAAATTACTTCCAATAGATATTTTAGAATAATAGCAATCATATTTGTTGTTTTAAATAATAATATCATCAATATTTTAATAATATAATAATATCGTTTGAAATATATTAGAATATGTTTGTTTGCAGAGAATTACCAGCCAATTTGAATCCTCCACATCGAATGGATCTTTCGAAAGATCAAACATTTTTAGTGAGTGTCCGAGTATTGGATTTGGATGCAAAGAGTCTTAGGTGCATTAATAAACATCGTCAGCGAGACAACGACGTCTTTGAAGCAACCATCGCTGAGTTAGAAAACAGTTTACAAAATAATAAGTTAGAAAAGTAGGGACTGTTAAGGAGAGAGACAGGGGACTAGATTTAAAGTCTTTAAAAAAGTTAAAACTGAATTTTGCGAGAATAGTCAAATTTCTTCCGAGTTACAAAAACAAAATGAAGCTTATGATATCGTATTGTAAAGTTTTTTTAATTTCGCTGTCAATTATTACATATTTATTAAAACGATTAGAAATTGCAGAGAAAAATTTGGTTCAAGTTTGTTGTAACTATTGAACAAATTATTTACTATTACAATTGAAGCAGTTTATGCCCCGCTTATAGAGATGTAATTTGCAGGTTTTTCGAAAGGTTTAGATGACTTTAAAAAAAAAAATGATAGAAAGTTGTGTCCTCTAAAAGTTTTAAGTTGGATAGAGAATTTAGAAATAATACAAACTTTGTTCATATTTGCAACGATCTTAGACAAGCGCTTATCTGCATTTGCAAAATTGAATATTAAAGTAGATTTATTGAAATCGCTTAATGACATTATTATTCACGAGTATGCTGAAACGAGTCGAGAAAAAGATATTTTTATGATGAAAATAATAATTTATTCCACTGTTTTTATTTTAATAAATATGTAGCTATTTGGTAAACATCCGTGTTTTCTGTCCTTAAGCAGACCTTTAATGTTATCCCCGGGCCTCACGTAGCCTTAATTCGTCTCTGGAGAGAAGATATTTACATACTCAATTTCTGAGAATAATATTGTTAGAAAGTTTGTTATGTTTAGAAGACTAAGAGAATTTATTTTACCCATGTTATTGTAATATGCTATAAGTGACAGGAAATCGAAAAATAATCGAACATATATTGTACTTCTAATTTAAAAATTTTCTTTATTTTTATATTGAATTTAAAATGGAACGTTCAGTGTTCTAATCTTATAGATTTTTTTTACCTTTTAATAATATCTTGCAATATATCAGAAACAAAGGAAATTTATCTTAAATAAGTTACATAAGCTCGTCTATAGTGTAAATTCTAAATCGATTATACTTTTATATATTTATTTGTTTTGAAATAGTATCGTTGAATTTTTTGTATATATAATTGTTGAAATCTCATATGTGCAACGTATCTCTATTATAAATTATTTTTGTTGTTGCTTATTTTAAAATAGAGTCGAATGAATATTTTTATAAATTGTATATACATGTAAAGCGTATATTTGTATTACTTAGCTCGTAAATATAAAGTATTTTATGAGAAATATGGATTGTATAAATAATGATGTAAAACATCATTTATAAAAAGAATTTGTTATTAAATCAGCTTATCATTAAATAGTGGTGATTAAAACATTTTGATCGAATACAAGGTATTTTATTTATTACCACAACACAATAGTTTATAATTATCGAATAGTTAATTATTTTCTCTCGCAATGTATTACCGAAACACAAAAGAATTAATATTTTTTCAGAAGTACAGGAATAATTGAAACGAATTTGTGTAATGTAAAAGCGACTGTTACAATAGTCCCAAAAGCCTTGGATATAATATACGTCACGAAAATAAAGATAATATAAAGATATCTATCCGCTTATCAAGCTGATTTCCAATTGATATAATAGGAGCGCGTGGAAGACATTGCGATGAATGAAATGCTTCGGCGTAGAATCAATGAAAAATAAAAAATCAGTCATCAAGCTCTCCGCGCTATCACCTTCGTCACTACTGTTCCATTAATCAAATCCAAAGAATCAACAAAGGCGAAGGACAGTTTCACGCGTGCAACAGCTGTGTACGAAAAAGCGTCGGTATGTATGTATAGCTGATATGTGCATGTTGAGTCGTTCCCCTCTCCCCCGCACAAATAGAACTCGAGTTAACCGCGCGTTTGAATGACGACGGCAGCGGTGGCGAACGGCGACGTGGGGGGAGGAGCTCTACACCGCGGAGGCCTAAAAAGGGCTGGAATAAAAGAGAGAGAGAGAGAGAGAGAGAGCTACTATATGAAAATCCATGTGAGGCACGGCAACTGCGGTGTATAGATTGAGCGCAGGCTAGAAGGAGACGGAAGGTCATATCGACCGACAATAATTCAGAGCTCGACCAAGCTATTTATGAATGGCGCGGCTCGCGGGAGCGCATGCGCTTGTCTCGCCGATAATACATGCCACTTTCGCACTTCCTTTCGCCTCCTTACATCAAACTCGTAAACTTGTCTTGTTCCATCCCCTATCCTGCACCCCGTTCTCGGCTCTCTCTCACAACAAATCTCCTTTGCCTCGCGCCGGGCCTCCCATCGTCCCACTCGAGAGCTCACCGCGGGTCGCTCTTTTCATTAACCACTCGCTCTCATCTAGCTCTCTCTCGCTCGCTCGCTCCTCGTCTAACTTTCTTTCACGGATCCGCGCGACGGCGGCGGCGGCGGCGAAGTCAGTCGACGTTCGTAAATGGCGGCGTTCTGATCAGCCGTGGCCGTGGTGTGTGCGCGCGCGAGCTCCCGTCCTCGTCGCGGCTCCGCTGCTGCAGAGAGCCCAGCGCGAGGAACAGACGACGTCCTTCCCAACTTCCTACGCCGGTGTCCATCCTATACGCACACGGCACACCCATTCGCCGTCTGCTACGCGGAAGAGTGCAGCTGTAGCGCACATTACATCCTGGCAGGGAGAGAATAGTGGCACATATTTTGCGCACCTACAGGTAGAGAGAAAGGCGGATAGTAAGGGAGAGCGGGATAAGTTGAGAAATAGAGCCGCTCTGATGCACCTTTTTGCCTCGTGAGCGTCATCGCGACTCTGTTGTGTTGCATCGGAGCTGTTCGCTCGATCTTGCGCATCTCTTCGAGACTCTTTCTAACCTCAAACGCGCGATGCCGTGCAATGATATCTGTGTGCCGTCAAATAGCAAAACTTGCTACTCCACTTGCTTACGACTTTTTAAGGCAATTTTCTACTTTGTCTTTGACCTAGAAATATTCATTATCCACAATACAGATCTATTTTGTTTAATTAAAGAAATGACGTTATCCGCCTAATTATTCCAATTACTTGAAGAGGCTCAGAGATAATTTTACTTTTCTTCTTCTTAATTTGCCTATAAATTATTTTCATTTTTACGTAAATGGTCATTTTTTTGTAGAAGTTAACGTTCTCCTCGTGAGTGACGATTATTATTACCAGATCGTATTGTAAATAGAGTGTCGATTTAAAACAAGTGCAGGCCATAAGATTTGCAAGCAGAAGCTTTCTGCGCTCCAAAAAGCCAGGGCAAGATAAGTATTCGCGGAGACTCTAGAAAAAGCCTTAAAAAGCGTAATGATCGGCCGAAGCTCATGACACAGCAGAGCCGCGCGTCTAGGGAAAAAGAGAGAGGGAGAGGGAGCGCGAAGTGCAGAGCGCGTGCATTCATAGATCTAGCTCCCATTGAGACGCGCGGGTGCGCGCGCGTGCAGTGTCGGAACGGCATAAAGCAGCAGCAGCAGCCCTCTTTCTCCGCTAACTCGTTCCGTCTCTTTCCTGCAGGCTCGCGCGGCACCACGGGCGAGAGAAAGACGGGAAAAGGAAGAAAGAAAGAGGCGCGCGAGTAGAGTGAGAAGAGGATCGTTCTTTCTCCCTCGCTCACTCCCGTGCCTCTCCACACAGAGTGAGAGCAGCGCGGCTGGGCGCTCGGCCGCGCGCATCCGCACCAAGCAGCAGCAGCTCCGAAGACTTCCCGAAGAACGGCGTCGCCGAAGAGAGGCGAGTGAGGAGTTTTCCGTTGGGCGCTGCCAGCACCACCGCCGTCGACGACGGCCACGACGGCGATGAGGACGAGCTCGGGGCGCGCGGCGAGGTGTAGCTCGACGAGGCCACCATCCGGCGGCAAGAAGCCGCTCGGGCCTGCCTAACCCCGCCTCCAAGGACGTCGCGCGCACGCACACGGATCCTCTTTCGCGCGCGCGCGGGAGAGAGAGTGAGAGAGAGAGAGCAAGAGTCCCGCCCCACGCACGCTAGCAGCAGCATCAGCAGCAGCCGCGACACAGCGTCGACATAGAACGTCGCGGAGGAGCACGGCGCCGCAGGACTACAGCCGCGGGCTCGGCGGCGATGGGCACTCAGAAGCCCAGCGAGTGGGCCAATTCGCTGATCGCCAGATTCGAGGACCAGGTACACGCATATGAGCACATATACATACACGCGCTCGCGCGCGCGATGCTACTTCCGCCCACGCCGCTCGGCCCCATCGCGTTTGTTTGTTTTTATTTCCATGGACCGTCGATTCTCTCGAGCTGCGGCTACACTGCTCTTTTTCCGTTTCCCTGCGTGCAGCGCGTCGAGGTCGAGTATAGTGCACGCGCTGCGAGGTGCGTGGATGTTTGTGAGCAGCTATCTTGGCCATCGCCGCCCGAGGCAAGTGGGCTGCGCTCGCTTTTCGGAAAGTTCAAAGTTCCGCAGTTTGTGAATGCATCGGGCTAGCGAGCTCTATTCATTCACTGCTCTCGACCGAGTCTGCCCCAGCGCCAAGTGCCAGATGAGATACGGGAGTTTTCATACTTTTGCGAAGTTCTCCGCATGCTAACGGACTTGTATTAACTTTTCTTGAAAAATTCTTCTCTTTCACATTTCATTACAACGGTACTGAGTGCTTGCGTGCTTTATCAATAGTCTATTTTCTTTTTAATAGTAAAGGTCAAAGATTGACTTTTAATTGAAATAGAAAAATCATTTTTATTAATTTACTAGTTTCATTTTAATACTTTTTAATCATTCACAAAAACCCTGCAAAATTATTGTTTTTCCATTATGTCGCACCAATCAACATTTTGTAATTATTACACAAAATTTATGCTCGTATATTTATTTTAATTTTATATACTTGTTATGGTTAAGATATTATCTGATAGAATACATAGAATTTTAAGATATCGTTAATACATTTCATTCAGATACGGAGCAAGTACTTAGTAAAAAAATGAAACAATTTTTTATTTATAATATTTACCCATTTTTTGGTTGTAGAGAAAAAAAATATAAAAATCGTAAACATTCAAGTTAAATGAATATTATAATCCTTTTTTTCATAATATCAGATATATTCATGGATACTGTTTGATATTTGTTATTAATATAAAAAACTACGATACGCGTATTTATTCTAACATTATATTTAACTATTTTTGAGAATAGCAGGCGTGTTTAAACTATTAAAAAGTTTGATTCAGTTCCAAATTAAAAACCTGAAAAATTGTTAAAGGCGAGTACGTTTTAACACTGATATTCGTAAGCATTTTAGCTTCATAGTGTGGTATTTTTCTTAGACATTACATACATTCTCTACCGCTGCACTAATAGTTTCTTGTATATATACTTATTTTCTCCCGGTTTCTCACTCTTGGTATCTGCTTATCGTTTGTTATCATGCGAACCACGCCACGTCGAAAAATTTCCTTCATCTTTCTTTTACGATGACGATCTTCCCCTAGTCAAAGAAAAACTGCTATAGGACTGCTTACTTAATATCCCGCCGAGTTACCTCTTAGTTCGAACACGGCCAAGGCGGTTGTTTCACACGATGCATTACGACAAAAAAATAGAAGAAATGATAATAAAAGCGTTAAAGTTTTATACACTTGATTGAGTTATTTGAAAAAATAGTTTCAATAATTACAACGTGATGGTTATTCGTGTTTAGTACTTGCTAGAAAGCCCATGGAAAAATTATATCTGTATAAGATAATTTGAGATAATTCGGAAACTTAAATTAAAAATAGCTTTTTCATGTCTAGTTTCTACTTAGTCGAAAACCGTGTTTTTTATTTTTTTTTATTCAACGCAAATAAAAAAATTTAATACTATTCACATTCTTCTGGGGAATAAATCTGAGATACATAAAAAATGAAATGAGTTTTGCTAACAGCTGAATAAAAGAAAAATCAGTGAGTGTATCATTAGATTTTTAGATTCATTCTCTTACACAAAAGTAGAAATTATTAAAAAAATTTTTAAAATAGCTATACTTTTACTTTAAAAGTTATTTATATGTTTAATTAAGCTCTTCTATAAAGTAAGATCAAATAATTGTGCGTCTGGCCGTATTACATTTATTATGCGCTACAATATTTATAAATGTATAGTTTTCATACATTCAAGAAAAAATAAATTTTAAACTTTATCACTTTTTATTGAATGAAAAATTGAAATCTCTTTTCCTCTCTTAAAAAAGAGATGACAGGATGTTGTCAAGCATTTAAAGAAGTAGTGCGATTGGTTGATGGTTCAATATCCGGTCTGAATATGGCGTCAAAATTCAAAATATACTCAATATAAAATGAATATTTTGATATAGAAATTAATTAAATATTTTATGTGTGTCTAATAATTTAATTACAGAATAAATTATATTAAATATTTAGTGTAAGTAACATCTTAGGCTTTCTGAAAGATAATGTTTATAAAAAGTACCGTAATGAAGTCTAAAATATTTATTGATTTTGATACCATGAAAAAAGTGAAGCACGCGCAGCGCGCATGGGTTATGACTAGTTCTTTAAAAGATTGAGAATATAGATTAAAAACATAAAGTGAAAATTGTAATGTCACGCGTTTAGTTTTAAATTCGGTTAGCACTTTTTGAGACCTTAGCAGAAATGTTAACCATGAATTACTAGATTTTGAAGCTACTCTCTAAAGTTGAATTAGTGAAAAATTCACTAAAGATTAGTTACAATTACTTCACCGAAACATTAGTGAATATTTACTATTTCATTAGTGAATATTCACTAATGTTTCGATGGAGCAATTTTACCTAATCTTTAGTGTATTTTTCACTAATTCAAGTTTAGAGAGTAACTTATGATTAACAACAGAGTACAAAAAAAGTATTGTATATTGCATACGTTGAAGGCATTGGTAAAAATCCTATTATTTTTCGTTAAAACTAATTGTATCTTAGTGTTAAATTTTGAGTTATTATAATAATTTTGGTTGGGGGAAACCCGTTGAAACGGTTGAAAATTATAAAATAGAGAATGCGTTTGGTACATAATCCAACAATTTCATTGTTCTTAATTTTCTAACATTTTTTCTTCGGTATCGTATACTTAGACATCGTTTCTTGTAACACTACTGTCTACAGTTGAATTAGTGAAAAATCTGCCAAAGATTAGTAAAATTGTTCCACCGAAACATTAGTGAATATTCACTGATGATATAGTAAATATTCACTAATTCTTAATGGAAATATACGGAACTATTCACTAATTAAAAAAGAGGAGTTTCACTATTTTGAATAGTGAATATTTACTATTTCATTAGTGAATATTCACTAATGTTTCGGTGGAGCAATTTTAACTAATCTTTAGTGGATTTTTCATTAATTCAACTTTAGAGAGTGTCAATATCTTTTATGAAAACATAAACTCGTGAATACAACTTGAAAGGTCGATATCTTCAGAGCATAGTAAATTTTTAGCTAAATTATAGCTAATAGAGTAGCGGATTTATAACTAAAAAATCTGTTTAATTTGTATCTGCTGAGGCGGTAATTTTCCAGCAGCAAAAAAGCTAAAAAGTCGAAAGTTATAGGTTAAATTAATTAATTGGAAGAAAGAAAAAGAAAGAGTAAAATAGAAAGCAGCGCAGAATGAAAATATCGAAGCGAAAAGCGCGCGAAAATCAAAAGCAGCTGAAGGGATGGGTTAGCAACGGCAGCAGAGAAAAGGAGGCGCAGGGAAGGACGTTATCGGGGTCTCTCTCACTTCCCGGGCCGCGCATTCATTCATATAAAGAGCTCACTTGACCTTCGCCCAACCCCTGCATCCCCTTTTCGTGCTCGACATGCAGGCGCGGCGACCGCGCTCTCGCGCACGCGCCGTCGAGCCGGCCGAGGGCTTTCCTCCATTGACCCATTTCGCCCGATCCTCCCCCGCAACGCGCGCAAACAGCCGTCCAGCGATGCGTGCGGCTGCAGCGCGCGGCCCGCATATTCTCCAAATTATTTTCCAACTTTTCATCACTGTAGCCCCCAATATTCGTCCTCTTACATCAACTATTTTCAACATCAACTGACAATTTCTTTTCTATTCTTTTCTCCGCGCGACACATATTCAACTGGTTGCTTACTTCGAAAAATCTAGGTGAACGAAGTTCGCAAACGGAACTTTTCTTTCATATACATTTTCAACTCTGAATCCGGCCTATTGAGCTTGGCTTATTTATTTACCGTCAACATTTTAAATAATCGCGAGAAAGGAGAAGTCGATGGAAAAATTCAAATGAAGCATAGAAAAGCGCGTCGCACCGCACGCAGCGTAGTTGGCGTTGTATCTGCAAAGACATTAAGGGGAGAAAGCGGCGAGCAAAGTAGGTTAAAAATATTTCACAATTAAAAATTGCCAGGTCATGCTCCGTGGAATCGCAAGCAATGTCCTACCTACCCTCTCTCGGTCCGCACCCTCTCGTCGGGTGGAATCGGCGCGCTCTAGATAAAGTCGCGCAGGCGCGCGTCGCCGTGCTGCATGAATGAGAATGACGGGCTCTCTCGGGCGAGGCGAGCGCGCGCGATGACTGGGGCCGGCCGTTTCATAGAGAACTGGCGCGCTCGATTGATGAAAAGAGCCGAGAGCAGCCGCAGCAGCAGCAGCAGAGCGCGTGCGGAAGAGAGAGCGATCGAGTTCACGGACAAGGTCCTCGCCTTCGCTCGCCCCGGGGATCCTTACTTTCCGACCGTAATCATTTATCTTGGATTTATCTCAATAGACCTCTAAGCTCTGTCCTTACGCCTAGCTCAAGGTTCAACTATATTTTTAACATTATATTTGATTGCCTGTGAAAGACCGTACAATGCTTTTAAGTTTTTTATCTTAAAATCATGCGATGCATTCCATTTATGTGTATCTACAGGAATATATGATGGAAAACTAAAGTAACTGGATTGCTGGACAACTGTAGAAACTAGATAAAAATTAATAACTCAAATGTTAACTCAAAAGAGAAGGATCAACGTTAATAAATTAAGTAGTTAATGATTAATGAAGGCGTCATCGTCGTCCTTATTCAGGACTATTAAGCTCGCTCACGTTTATAGTGTATCGATTTTCCTTTTGATGACAAGTCCTCATTTAGAGTATTTAACATAAAATTGATATTATATTCTAATTTTATGATTATATTGTTTGAATTTAAATATAGGAATTATAAAATTTTTGTATAATTAAAAAAAAATGATAATAAAATACAACCAGGTCATGAATACTTTTTTACTTAATTTCCATGAATTTATTGTTCCTGTATATTACAATACAAATAGAATATTTTTAATGATCTTGACAGATAAAATTTACTATGTAGAGCCAATGCATGAGTGCGTGAGTGTAGGGCAAGTTAATAAAGCTTAAAATGACGATATCTGGCTATTATAAAAAAACTAATTTGTCAGATGATGAAAGAGAAAAAAGCATTGCTCTAGGGTTTCTAGAGTAAGCTATGTAATGCTCAGCTTTTGACTCGATTGTCTTGGCGCAGCTACCATGCCGGGCCGGACCTCAGACGACGCACTCCCGGCTGAACGAGGAGAAGAACAAAAAGTGCCTGATCCAGATATCGCGCTACCGCTTCTCCCTGGTGATATCCGGCCTGACGAACATACTGAAGCGCGTGAACGAGCTGGTGCCGGTGGGCGTAAGCGGGCAGCGCTCCTTTCACTCTAGCGATCAGGACCGACACTGCTACGAGTCCATCATCATCGTCCTCGACACCCTCGAGCGCTGCCTCGCCAATCAGCCCAAGGACACGACCAAGTACGACGAAGCCATGAACGTCAAGCTTCTGCTGCGCGAGATCTGCCAGTTCATCGGTGGGTATACTCCTTTGCATCCCAGCATGTCACGCTCATTTCATTTTCCGATTGCTTCTTTACTCCCTCTTTCTTAGTTGTAGTAGTAGTATTAGTTGCTGCTGTTGTTGTCGTTGTTGTTGTCGTCGTTTTTGCCGCTGTTCTCGCTGTTGTTCTTGCTGTTACCGGCGCTGTTGATGTACTCGTTGCTGCCGTTGCTGCTGCGGTAGTGTGATAATCATTCGTTTCTTCTAGATATACCGAACGACAGCCCGCAAAGCGCTCATCTAAAAAACTTAGCAAGCAAGGTTCTTTTCGCTCTCAGTTTAAATTTCTTCAACGCCGTCTTCAATCGTATATCCGCTCGACTCCAGGAGCTCTCAGTTTGCATCGAGGAGAATCCGGATTACAGCGATATCGAGCTCATCCAACATATTAATGTCGATGTGGAGAGGCTCACTAAACTGTTAACAGGTCATTACTATTTTTATCATTCACCCTCATGCAAGGATTTCATTGTAAAGTGAAGGCTGAGCCGCGGAAGCTGAGACGCTAAACTGACCGTTGAATTTTCCAGAAACTGTCCAGAAATTTCGCCAGCTGAAGAAGTCGGCGCACTTCGTGCTGATGGCCTCGCTGGAGAAGGCCGTGTGGAACTGGATGGACACGTATCCCCAGGAATTCGCCGAGATCCAAAAGAAGCCGAACGAAGAGCTGGTGAAGGCGTGCGGCGAGCTCTTCGACATTCTCGACTCGTTTGCAGAGAACAAGAAGGGCCGCGCCGCCGCAGTCTGGCCACTGCAGATAATGTTGCTGATCCTCTCGCCGAAGGTCCTCGAAGAAATAGTGAACGCAGACAGCGGGGCGCCATACTCGCCCGAGCACAAGAAGAAAAAGTGTTTCATCGACAGCGTGAAGAAGGGCCTGGTGATGCACGGTGGCTCCAATCGGCAGTTCGTCGAGGCGGCGGCCGTCACCTGCGTCAAGCTCTGCAAGGCCTCGACCTACGTCAGTAATCTGGATCCGAACAACGTCATATTCACCCTCGTGCAACACGTCATGAGCGACCTGATAGCGTTACTCTTTAACCCCAACAAGCCCTTTTCCAGAGGCCAGAACATGGACATGGACCTCATGATCGACTGTTTCGTCAGCTGCTTTCGCATCAAACCTCACAGTAACGAAATCTTCAAAGTCTGTCTAAACTTAAACTCAGCCTCCACCTATCAGTTTGTTCTCATCAGCTCTTTGTACAGGTTCGTTTTCATTCTTACTTCTTCAGACATTTTTATCATTCTACACTAAAAGCATTTTTTCTTATATTTCACTTCTTTCAGAATCGTCACTCAGCCCAGACTGCCGTGGTGGCCACAAATTGACCTCGTCTACTCGCGAAGCGTCGAACTTCGAAATATGTTTACGGATACGTTAAATAAGGTCACCCAAAGCTACATATCCCACACTCCATTGCGTATGATACAAAGCCTAACGTTAAAGGGCAAGGAGCAGAATAAATTTAAGGATCGTGGTGAAGAGCTTGCAAGCTACAGAAATCTTTTACTTTATATGGTCCGATTAATACACGCTGATCCGATGCTTATGTTAAATGTATGGAACATTTATGTACACTTCCTCAAACAAATGCTCATTTCATTTGCAGCCCACCAACACAAATTTCAACTTTTTTCTTTGCCTTTACAGAATCAAGGAAAAGCAGGCCACGAAATCCAAAGTTCTACGTTGGAATTAATCAACGGTTTGGTTTCTTTAGTACATCAGTTGACCATGCCAGACATTGCTCACGAGGCTATGGAAGCTCTTTTGGTACTCCATCATCCTGATAAAATCAAAGCATGGAATCCGGAAGCGCCTATTAATACGTTTTGGGACGTCAGCTCGCAGGTTCTTTTCTCTATATCGGAAAAACTTATTCAGCATCAAATCGTCAACTACACGGATATTCTAAAATGGCTGCGTGAGATACTCATATGTAGAAATGTCTTCCTTTCGCAGAATAAAGACTACGCCAATGTTGGCAGCCAGATTGCCATTTGTAAACAAGCGCACATTAAACTCGAGGTTTGTTGTACTTTACTCTTAACATTTTCAAATTTATTTTATCTATAACTTTTCAACAATATTTATTAAATTTTAGGTCGTTTTCTTTATGTACCTATGGAGCATCGATATGGAGGCAGTCTTAGTCGCCATGTCCTGTTTCTCGCTACTATGTGAAGAGGCTGAAATACGTTGCGGCAGTGATGAGTTGGCTGTCACCTGTTTATTGCCGAATTATCACTTGTACGTCGAACTAGCACAAGCTTCTACGGTTCTAACCACTGGTGAGTTGCGTCTAAGAGTCAAATCTTTTTTCTTCTTGATACCTTACTTAACATCCTCTAAAAGAGATGCAAGTCTGAAGATTCTATTTTACAACAGCCAGCGGAGAGAGTAGGATTTGTTATCATGAGAATAATCACGGTGAGTCTGTTGCAATTAGGAAATATGTGATGTAGTAGAGCTGGGAGAGTGTAGCTGCTGTGAACAAATCATCATTTATAAAATTCTTATTTTCATATAATGTAGATCAATCCAAATTTTTAATTTCAATGAACAAAAACAATACTTAACTTTTGAAATAATAATTACTGCTTAAGCTAATTCATTAATAAATTTGATTTTAAACGTATTATGAACAATGTAGATTATAGAGGTTTTACATTATAAATAACTCATTGACTCGTCTTCTGAAAAAAAACGTTTAAAAATATTTATCTATTGTTAGCATTACCCAGCTCTACATGGAATCCTGTTCTCTGTGTTTGTTTTCGTTTTTATAATTCAATAGTTGTTAATCATCTTTAAGTGTCAATCTATTTATAATCAGTTTTTGTACCTTTAGGTCGTGCAGCCTTACAAAAGCGAATAATGGCCCTTTTACGGAAGATAGAACATTGCATCAATGGTGTTCAACCAGTAAGTACCAGTTTGTTCTTAAAAATAAACTAAACTGATTACATAAAATATTTGCCCATACATTCAATTTATCACAAAAAACGGTCTGTAAATGAAATAATGGATTTGTTTCAGGCGTGGGAAGAAACATTTCGCAATTGGGATCAAACTTGCCGTCAGCTTACAAATTACCCTAAATCTAAGGCTGAGGATGGACAGGTGGAATCGTTTCATCGAAGTGCAGGAAAACGTCGGGCATCGCATCAAAACTCGGAACATGAACTTGAAGATCAAATTAACGAATGGGCCAACATGACCGGCTTTCTTTGTGCTCTTGGCGGTGTTTGTCTTCAACGGTGGTCACCTAGCAGACCTCTCTCAGGTCTGCCTACAAATCCAGAACCGAAAAAAGGCTCTACAAAACAACAACAACAACAACACGCACAAGCTGACAATATATCTTGCTTATCAAGTTGTTCGAGTCAAGAAGTCCAATATTGTCCTGTTACGCAGTTTGTTTACAATTTATTACGCTTACTTATCTGTAACAACGAGAAATTTGGACCACAGGTAAAAGAATATCTTAATTTTGGAATCCTGCTGTAGAATAATTAATCATAGAATTTTACATAATATATTCATTTATAGATACAAAAACACGTAAAGGAACTCGTTGGTCATGAAATGAGTCCTGCATTATATCCGATATTATTTGATCAAATAAAAAGCATTGTCGACAAGTTTTTCGATCAGCAGGGTCATGTTTTGGTTGCTGACTCCAACACACAATTCATCGAACACATTATTTTTATTATGAAAAACGTTCTAGATTCTAAAACCGACCAACCTTCTGAATACTTAGGCGTCACAAGCATCGAAGGCATGACGTTAGCTATTGTCCGATATGTGCGACATCTAGATACGAGTGTACATGCCATCCACATAAAAACCAAATTGTGCCAGTTAGTAGAAGGAATGATGAAACGCCGAGATGATTTAGCATTCAGGCAAGAAATGAAATTTCGAAATAAACTTGTCGAATATCTAACTGACTGGGTAATGGGAACAGCGCATCCTATTTCGGCTCCCGGAACTACGGATGTTGAAGACCTAACAAGGTAATACAATTTTTCATTGTAATGGTTTTTTGTATCTCGTATTGAAGTATTATAATAGTTGCTTTATTTAACTCGCGTATTTATCCTTCAAAATTACTATAAAAAGATATTATTGTGAAACTTCCATATTTAACATTACTATAAAAACATCGTCCTACATGGTAGTTTATATTTAAGGAAACTGGATCAAGCTTGTATGGAAGCAGTTGGAGCTTTACTACGCGGTTTGCCCTTACAACCGGAAGAATCTGATCGAGGCGATTTAATGGAGGCCAAGTCTGAACTCTTCCTTAAATATTTTACGCTCTTTATGAATTTGCTCAATGAATGTAACGATGCTGTCGCTGAGGAAAAGGAAGTTGTTTCAAGGCAACGTTTAACATCTGGTAAACTCTCTACTTTGAGAAATGCTACCATTCAAGCTATGAGCAACTTACTAAGCGCTAATATTGATAGTGGACTTATGCACTCATTAGGTAAATACAAATCAAAGATATTAATCTATTACCTAGTATAAAATAAACTTTTGTATTTTTTATGTAATCACTTAATACATATTATACATAGATTATAGAGTATACTTATTAACTTGTAAAATAATTTTTAGTTAGAAAAGTAGTATTAAAAGTACAAAGCATCAAAATCATTGGTACTGATTTTATATTTAATTGTAGATTTGGGATATAATAGAGACCTACAAACAAGAGCTGCATTTATGGAAGTTCTAACTAAAATCCTGCAGCAAGGAACTGAGTTTGACACCCTTGCCGAAACTGTTCTTGCTGATCGTTTTGAGCAACTTGTTCAACTCGTTACAATGATTAGTGATAAAGGCGAATTACCTATTGCTATGGCTTTGGCAAATGTAGTTACAACCAACCAAATGGATGAACTAGCATGCGTCTTTGTTGCTCTCTTTGATGCTAAACATCTGCTGTCGCCTCTGCTATGGAATATGTTTTATCGCGAAGTTGAAGTTTCCGATTGCATGCAGACATTATTCCGTGGTAACAGTCTTGGCAGTAAAATCATGGCCTTTTGTTTTAAAATCTATGGTGCCAGCTATTTGCAAAGTTTGTTAGTGCCACTAATAACACCTTTGCTAAGTGATCCAGTAACTAGCTTTGAGGTTGATAGCGCGAGAATAGATGCAAGCGAGGATATTGAGCAGAATGGCAGAAATTTGATCGCTCTCACACAAAGAGTTTTCGATGCAATCGTATCATCTGCTGAGAGGTTAGTTATTAATATTTTCATAATTTATTGTGTATTTATGTATTACTGATTTCTTCGTTATACTTTACAGATTTCCACCTCAACTGCGTTCCATGTGTCACTGCCTTTATCAAGTATTGAGTAAGCGTTTCCCTCAGTGTCCTCAAAATAACATTGGTGCGGTTGGAACCGTGATTTTCTTACGTTTCATCAACCCAGCAATTGTCTCGCCTCAAGAAATGGGAATCGTTAACAAACCCGTGCTTCCCCAAGTGAAAAGAGGCTTAATGCTCATGTCAAAAATCTTACAGAATATTGCAAATCATGTAGAATTCAGCAAGGAACAACATATGCTTCCTTTCAATGATTTTTTGCGTGCACACTTTGAAATAGCCAGAAGATTCTTTATACAGATCGCGTCAGACTGCGAAACAGTTGACCAGGCCAGCCATCCTATGTCTTTCGTTCCAGACGTCAATGTACTCGCGTTGCACCGTTTATTATGGAATCACCAGGAGAGAATTGGAGACTATCTTAGCAGCAGCCGCGATCATAAGGCTGTAGGCAGAAGACCTTTCGATAAGATGGCCACTTTGTTGGCTTATCTTGGCCCGCCTGAGCACAAACCCGTTGATTCACAGTAAGAAGAAGGCAGTTTCCTCTCTGGGGGATGGAGCGCTCTAATCATGAAAAATTATACTTTACAATTATATAAGGAGCTCAGTTTTAGAGTTTGTCTCATCTAAAATTAGTTGACTATATTGGCGTTTATATATTCATACAATGGATAAGCCTTCGATTTCAAATGATTCATAAATCATTCGAACTCGTTCCCAATTAAATCGTAAATTATAAGATTTGTTTGATAAGCGAGCCGTATTATTGATTTTTACACAAAAGAAAAAGAATTTTTTAAGAAACGTATGAAAATATATTATTGAGATTTTACTCATATTTATAAGTTAAAAAAATTTTAATTGTAATTTACATTAATGTATTTTTCTTAATAAGAGCAGGTTTTTAAAGTGAACTCCTTTATGATTGTTCATAGTTTGTCTTTTATTTTTGTTATTTCATAACATATATTATAACGTAAATATTTTAGCCTTGTACCGATAGTCTTGAAAAATGTTTTTATAACCAACGTATATATTGAGAAACTTGAAGATCAAATAAGCGCCTGTTATTCTACTAAATGTAATGCTAAGTCTTTGTGACATTTAAAATACATTTTTTGGGAAATGTATGTTATGTAATATTTAATGTATCAGACTTTTATGTTTATGCTTATTTTATATTGAAAATATAATTTCTGTTGTATTCAAATTGTTTCTATTTTCTGTTTATTTCTTGTTTTTTAATTTTTTACTTAAAATCTTCGTTTTTAATAAGTCGTATTTTTGCAGTTTACTGTTCTCATCTTCTTACGCGAGATGGTCTGGTGTCGAAATGTCATCGACAAATTTTGAAGAAATCATGGTGAAGCATAATATGCACGAAAAAGAAGAATTTAAAAGCATAAAAAATCTCAATATTTTTTATCAAGCTGGAACAAGCAAACAAGGCTATCCAGTTTTCTATTATATTGCTAGAAGATACAAGTAAGTTGCAGCATTTTTTATATTCAGCAAAAAATGTTTTAAAGAAAAATAATTTATTATGAAATAATTCATAATTGTATAAATCAACGTTATATTTTTTTCAGAATTGGTGAAACAAATGGTGATCTTCTTATTTACCATGTAATTTTGACTCTCAAACCATTTTGTCACGCGCCCTTTGAGCTTGTTATTGACTTTACGCACACGTGTTCGGACAACCGCTTCCGTACGGAATTTTTGCAAAAGTGGTTCTACGTTCTGCCGGAGGTTGCCCACGACAACATTCACGCAGCCTACATCTATAACTGCAATAGCTGGGTGCGCGAGTATACCAAATATCATGACCGAATACTCGCACCACTCAAGGGAAACCGTAAAGTGGTCTTTATTGATAGTCCCGGTAAGCTTAACGACTTGATCGACGTCGATCAACAAAAGCTACCGGGTGCCACACTGTCGCTCGATGAAGATCTTAAAGTTTTTACAAGTGCGCTAAAGCTCTCTCATAAGGACACGAAGGTCTCCATAAAAGTTGGACTCACCGCAATACAAATTACTTCTGCCGAAAAGTGTAAAGTGCTATCGCATTCGGTACTGCTAAATGATGTTTATTATGCCTCCGAGATCGAAGAAGTGTGTCTTGTCGACGATAATCAATTTACGCTTACCATTTCGAATGAGGCTGGCCCACTTTCTTTCATACACAATGACTGTGATAGTATCGTTCAATCAATTATTCATATTCGCAGCAGGTGAGTTCTCTTAATTTGATTTTCGAAGATCCCGATTTTTTTATCAATAGATGAATGAACTTCAAAAATAAATAAATGGGCAGAAGTGACAATGAAATTGAAACTAATAACATTCTTAATTTTGCATAGATGGGAACTCTCACAGCCGGATTCGATGTCCGTACACCCGAAGATCCGACCTAAGGATGTTCCTGGCACTCTTCTTAATATGGCACTTCTAAACTTGGGCAGTTCAGATCCCAATCTTCGCACGGCGGCCTACAATCAACTTTGCGCGTTGACAGCAACTTTTCATCTCAATATAGAGGGCCAACTTCTCGAGACGTCAGGCTTGTGCATCCCCTCGAATAACACCATTTTCATCAAGCACCTCAGCGAAACGCTCGCAGCAAATGATCCACACCTAACTCTTGAATTTTTGGAAGAATGCATCCAAGGTTTTCGCGTTTCGACGATTGAGTTGAAACATCTCTGCCTTGAATATATGACACCATGGCTAAACAACCTCGTCCGATTCTATAAACCAAACGATGACAGTAAACGTCAAAAGAAAGTTACTGAAATTCTGGAAAAACTAATCACACTAACGATTGAGGAGGTCGAAATGTACCCGAGCATTCAGGCGAAAATTTGGAGTACCATAGGTATAAACAAAAAAAATTATATATCGATTTCTCTAATATAGCAATGTTGACTTATTAATAATGAATGTTATAGGGAGATTACCTGATCTAATCGATACAGTACTGGATAACTTCATTCATCGAAGCGTACGTTATGGGCTCGGCTCTCCCATGGTCGAAATAATGGCAGATACAGCAGTAGCGCTGGCTTCTGGTAATGTTCAACTGGTTGCAAAGAAGGTCATTGGTCGATTGTGTCGTGTCGTCGACAAGACCTGCACGTCGCCAACACCATTACTCGAACAACATATGATGTGGGATGACATTGCGATACTAGCACGCTATCTGCTTATGCTGTCTTTCAATAATTGCTTAGACGTAGGCAAACATTTACCATACTTATTTCACACGGTTACCTTTCTTGTGTGTTGCGGAAGCTTAAGTATGAGAGCGTCAACTCATGGTTTGGTTATCAATATAATTCATTCGCTGTGCACCTGTAGTTCTCCATCATTCTCTGAAGACACTTACAGAGTACTCAGGATGAGTCTTGATGAATTTTCTTTGCCGAAATTCTATCTACTTTTTGGGATCAGTAAGGTCAAGTCAGCAGCAGTCACTGCCTTTAGGTAAGTGAACATTTTTCTAATAAGATTATATTTTATACGTCGGGAATAAAATAAGATAGTCAATATTAAATCATCGTTTTTTTTCTAACACTTAGATCAAGTTATCGCCATTCAAATGATAAATGGTTCGGCAACGAGCGTAGCGTTTGCACAACTCAAGATCGAGAAAGACTTTCTTTGACAAGTTTGGAAGTTATAACCGATGCACTATTAGAAATTATGGAAGCTTGCATGCGTGACATACCAAAGTGCGATTGGTTAAGGACCTGGACGTCTCTGGCAAATAGCTTCGCTTTTTGTTATAACCCAGCTCTACAACCACGTGCTCTCATTGTTTTTGGCTGCATTAGTAAAAGTATTACTGACCAGGAAATAAAGCAGTTACTGCGAATACTTGTCAAAGCCTTAGAAAGTTTCAATGACATCACACTCCTGGAGAGCATCGTAATGTGTCTCACACGTTTGCAACCTCTCTTGCGACCGGTTAGTTTCTATCTTGCACTTCAAACCATCTAGCCTTCATGTGGGGCGTTTCACATCAACTGGCCCAGTGCGGCGCGCGAGCGCCAAATTCTGCTGTATCCAGCTCATGTTTATGATACTAAAATGTACTGTAAAAAGTTTTATGATAAATACTTCCGACGTATTTTTTCCTCAGCTTTCCAATGGTGTAGATAGTTTTTCTAAAATCTTCTATTTTCATCTTCAAAAACTACAAAACATCTCATATCTAAAAAAGTATATTTTTAATATTTCTTTTTACTATTTAGATCTTTTTTGCGCAAAATATGGCACGCGGACTAGGACGCCTTACTCACGTGTCGTGTTGCGCACTGAAATCATGCTACGCCTACTCTTTCGTCTTCTACTTTTCATAGAGAATATTTTGACCACTAATTATCCATTCCTACGTAAAAAATGCTCAGCTTTCGATCAAGAGGGTAAAAAAAATATTAAAAATATATTCCTTCGGATATAACACGTTATGACTTTTTGAAAGTGAAAATGGAAAATTTTAGGAAAACTGCCTACACCATTAGAAAGTTGAAGAAAAAATACGTCAGAAATGCTTATAAAATTTTTTACAGTACATTTTACAGAATTTGGCGTTTGCGCGCTGCACTGGGACAGTTGACGTGAAACGCCTCACATTTATCTATCAATTGTTCTAAAAAAATTTTGTAATGAAAATGCATTTTTACAGGAATCACCAATTCATCGTTATCTTTTCTGGGTAGCAACCTCTGTTCTACAGTTGGACGAAGTGTCTCTTTATGCATCAGGTTTGGCTTTGCTTGAACAGAATTTGCACACGTTAGACTCGCAAGGTACTTTTGATGATAAGAATCTCGAACGTGTAATGATATCGACTCGTGAACCTCTTGAGTGGCATTTTAAACAGCTCGATCACGCAGTCGGTTTATCCTTCAAATCCAACTTCCATTTTGCTCTTGTCGGTCATCTACTGAAAGGCTATCGTCATCCTACACCAACAACGGTCACACGAACTACTCGAGTTCTAACGATGCTGCTTGGCATCGTAGCCAAGCCCCATAGAAGGGACAAATTTGAAGTGACTCCTGAAAGTGTGGCCTACCTTGCTGGTAAATAAATGTTTTGTCACACTTTCTAAATCGACGTTTAGCTATTTAATAAAAGTTTTCTTTTATAAAATATGCCAATTACTTCATTACAATTAATTTTCTTAAAATGTCACATATCGTAAACACTTTATTTGAAAAATGAACTTTTTTAGCTCTAGTATCTGTGTCTGAGGAGGTTAGAAGTCGTTGTCATATTCGACATTCATTAAGTCATAGCATTGGCGAATCTGGGAGTTCAGATTTATTAGATACACTGGATGTTCATTGCATGGTAAATATTTTTAATGTTGTAACTTATTTTTCATTACTCATTGTTTTAATATTTAACGTTTACCTTTAGGATGAACCGGGGTGCGCAAATAATCCAACAAACCGTCGCCAAAAATCGTGGGATCTACTTGATCAGACTGCAATAAGACAAGCAAGACAGCAAAAACGTTATCCACCACATCATCACCAGGTACGACAAAAGCCATGTTTTCTTCTAATTTTTCACGTTATACGTGTGATTAATGTTTCTTGTTTAGTAGTTGGTCAATCTAATTAATTACACAAATCCGTTCTTTCGCTTTAAAATAATGTATATATTATTTTCCAAAATTAATTACAATATCTACATTATTTTAACATAAATGTTGAGAAAACTATGTCGATTGAAAAACGTATTATTACTTAAATGTGTCATGATATCGTTGTCAAAGAGCAAAATTTGATTTGTTTCTATGTGTGATCGATACAATTGGTGTCTGTGCCTGCTACTTTTTCTGCCTGGATCGTAATCCTATAAAATGTCACTAACGCCCACACCTTCATCGTGCTGTGTGTAATCTGCCTGATGTCACGATGCCAAAAAAACCAAAAATTCTATCACTAACAAGACTGGACGAATTTCATTTAAAACACAGAGATCGTTCTCCATGCCTTCAGCCAAGGAATCTAAGGCCAATGACGAACTGGAGGCTAAGGTATTCAACATCATTTTTTACATTACAATTTAATTAGGCACGTCCGCTTTTCGGGAAAACCTTATATATTCACCATAGTACATTACGATGCGTGTGACCTAAGTAGCAGTTTTTTACAGGGCGTAAAGTTAGTCCCCGAGTGTAGCGAGGTCACGCCTATTCGTGCCCTAAGTAGTCCTTTTTTCCACCGTGAGGTTAGCGCACGAGCTTAGCAAGTGTGAGAATCACGGTGCAAAAAAGTATAAAATTATTTTTTTATGTAAATCCAATACAAGCATTTGCTAAAACTAATTAAACCCACTTATTTATATAAATAATTTTATGCTGAAATAATCTTGGCCAATTTAGAAGTGAAAAATAGCTAAAAACATCCAAAATGAACGAATTATGGTTATAACGTCCCAGGATTTAACTTTAAACAGATACGTTAAATACAAAAGTATTCCAATTCCTGATTAGCTCAGCTTATAAAATCGATTTTAAACAGCTAATTTTAGCAATAACCGCACGGGATTTCAGTTTACACAAAAATGTTAGAAACCAAAATTCTAAATAACAATAAAATAAAACTTTTTATTATTTGGTCGTGCCTATAATGTTAAATTAGTTCTATGAGTTTAATATTTTTAAAAGTAGTACAAATGAAACTATTATTTTCATATCTATAATATAAATTCTAATAGTAAAATTATTTATTAAATTAAACTTACATTGATTATATAAAGTTTAAAATTTAGTTTGAAAAATCTATTTAGCAACCCTTTTCTGGTTTTTTTTTCTTTCATTTATTTCAACATTTAAAATTTGGGCTACATTGAATATTACTTTGTACAGAACCGCAGTACCCGAGTTAGTGTAAGCAACGAAAACAATGTCCTGTTGGATCCTGACGTTTTGACAGATTTCTCGACGCAAACTTTAGTTTTAACAGTTTTGGCAACGCTTGTTAAATATTCAACGGATGAAAATGAGACCAGGATCTTATATGAGTATCTCGCTGAAGCGTCGGTGGTATTTCCCAAAGTCTTTCCGGTTATGTAAGTTTAAAAGATGTCTCAAAATTTTCTAATATTTTATTAATAAAAAAATGATAATATTGCATAATGGTATTTCTCTTACAGTCATAATTTATTGGATGCCAAAATCAATAATGTCCTATCATCCTGTCATGATCAGGCAATACTTAGTTCAGTACAAGCTATTATTCAAAATATGATTGCTTGTGAAGATACAAGTCAACAGCAACTTCATTATTTACAAAGTTGTGGCTTTGGTGGGCTCTGGAGGTTTGCTGGACCATTTACTAAGGTAATTCTGAGACATAAAATATTTATTAAATAAAATGAACGTAGTTTTACATGTAAATTAATTTTTAGTGTAATCGAACTGCAGAAAGTGCCGAACTATTTGTCAATTGCTTAGAGGCTATGGTTGAAACCTGTTTGCCGGTGGAAGAATTTGAAAATGTGTGTCATAGTAGTGAAGTTGCAACTGATCCGGCAAAACGTTCAGTCGAAAGTACATCAGACTCGTCGAAAACAGGTTCATTCGTAGGCGTAAAGGCTCGAAATCTGTCGGAGGAAAGCAGTTCATCTTCATCTTTCGATCGGAAAGAGTGAGTCTTATGCCATTTTTAAAGGGAACTGTATCTACATATTCTATTACTTATAATACAAATATTTAATATTGTTATTTTTTCTTTTTTAGGCATCCTGTAGAGAGACGAGTTGAAAAATCGGATACAAGCCAAACGGCCTCGAACATTAGCAGTGGGAGTTCACAACCCTAGCGATTGGCCCGGCAGACTGGTAGTCATAGCAGTAGATTGCAAAATCAGGGACATCTAGGCCACAGGCAAGAAGCTCAATTAAGGTATATTTCTAAGAATTTATTTTATCTTACCAATCCATTACATAAATTGAAAAATCATAAGAATATATTATACAATATTATTTTTGCAACTCAGGGCTACAGATATTCTAGCTCCTTGTTACTGCTGCTACATGTCCAGTCAAATAAACCCAGTACCGTCCACATCTCGTTAAAATGAAAATTCGAGAAAGCTAAGGTGATCTCATACAACGCTAACTATGTTGTTGAGTTCACAAAGTTATTTTCAACATTTCGCGTCAAAAATATTTTTTGTTACCGATGAGACGCCGCGCTCAAATTGAAAAAAAAAACACCAAACGATGATTATATATATGAACTTATGTATAAATATCGATAATTTATCTCAGAGTACAAAAGAAGACCAGAGACCACTCTTGTCCTATTCCGCAGTTTGTAGAGAGCGCCAAAGGCACAAAGTCTTTTTATTGATTCGGAACACAAAAAGGATATCTGCCAGACTGCTCAGACCTGCGCCTTTTTTAGAATCTTCGTAGATGACTGAAGCGGGAAAATTATTTCTCCTACACCAAAGGCTATATTCTGTCGGATGAAAATTATGGAATTTAAATTCGTAAAGAGAAAGACACTATGTTCCGTAAAAGAAATTTGTATATATTTTAGTCACGTTAAGCCGAAATGGAAGAACAGCGAGAAATGGCTGTACAAGGTTACACACCCGTTGGTTAGATTGACTAAAGACCTAAGTGCAGAATGCAATAAGGTATTGTTGTAAAAATTTAAGAATATTTAGGATACTGTTATTTATATTAATACAGAACTGAGATTCTCTCTTTAGTTCTATACTGATCTTAAGCGGATTATCAAGCGGAGAATCGAAAATGTCTTTAACTCTCAACGAAAAATCGTCTTTCGTTGGCTTGCCATTTCGTAATTTTAATTTTTCTTACATGTAATAACCGCTTAAGACTCGCTTTTTAGTTTTTGTAAAACGTTAACTGAAAACGTCGATGACGATGAATTCCAACTGTGATTAGCTTCACCAAACACCTAATAGGACAGTGCGGCCCTAATTTTTAAGCAAGCTCGATGTTATTCGTAGAGTATTATAAATATTGCATATCGAAAACTCAATGTTTAAAAGCTCTCTCTTGTACCTGCTGGCTAACTTTACTTTGCCTTGTTGAATAATGAAAGAAAGAAGAGAATCTATATATTGCAATTTCGTATTTTTATTTTTTCTTTGTTGTTAATGCAAGCCAGGCTCCTATATAGTTCGTTGTAATCCTACTATGAAAATAAATTATATTAATAAATAAAAATGAAAGAGGAAACACCAATTAGATGAAAAAAGTTGCGCTTTGTACACACGTTATTATTGTCCTAGTTTGTGAACAGGCGCACAAGGACTCAAAAAATATAATTAAAAAAAAAACTATACTAAAACGACACATCGAAAACGAAATCTTTGCGAGGCCTATCGAGCGCACAAGGGGCCATCGCTTCTTTCTGAATGTGATGTGTAATTTATTATTACTTCGTATGTGTACATGATGTAAATGAATTTATGATGAGAGTGTTCACAATTAAATGTTTGCTGAACGACAGACTGTCTGGCATTTGCCAAAAAATAATTATCAGTAACTTTCTTCTTTCTATATCTAAAGTATAATACTGTTGTTTTTATAGATATTTTAGTTATACACGTTTTAAAGAGAAATTATTAATAAATTATTTTACCAATTAAGAGTTACTTCTATATTTGATCTAGAAATTTTTCAGAAATAAAGTAAAAAAAAATAAAAAATTTAAATAAAGGAAAAGTGAGAACGAATGTCCTGCGAAAAATAAATTATATTTAATCTTTTCAGTACAACATAACTTTACATTGGCCATTTAGTAATATAAATTATTAGATTAATGCTGCTATCAAAATTGTAAAACAAAACAAGGTAATATGAAAAATTTTAATACCGTTTTAAATTCCTGCTTGGTGTTTAAAAATTCAGAAAAATCATCTGATATATTAGCGGCACTGAAAGGATTAAACTATACTATAATTACTATACGATGCGGTCAGTGTGTCTGTCGTATGTTATGACATTTAATTTTGGGCGTAGAATGAAAGAGCCGCCACTTGCTATACGTTAAGTAAAAAAATTTATTATATATTATATATAAATAAATATATAAAATGAACAACCTGATCGTCAAAGCGTCAAAAGTCGTGTTTCGACGTTTCTAAAGATATCAATTTAATATCAAAGAAGTAGCACAGATACGCGTTATTGTACAATATCTAAAAATAAATAAACACATGTCTATACTTTATTCATTTTCTCTTTTCTTTTTCTACATATTTTTATACCCCTATTTAAGTATAAAAAATTATTTAGTTATCAAAAAAATTTAAGGACAATTTTCGCAGAATTTATTTTGCCGAAATGTAATATTTCCAAGACACATCTCCAAAGGCAAGTTAGAGCTAAGGACATGCCGTGTTACGTACACACGGATATGTATTTAGGACTTGGTGATCGGGTGAGTGGATCAGGGTCCCTAGAAAAGAATTAAAGAAGACGAATAGAATTAACAGGCGTTTATTTGGTGGCTTAAAGATATGACTAGCTCCGACGGCTGCCGGATACAATCTAAAATCTAAACGCGTAGAGGGCGCCCACGACGAGAAGTAGCTTGACTAGAAGTCCGGCCTTGGGAGGAGAAGCGTTTGCTTGCGACGGTGTCGGCGATGGCCATCGCTGCGAGTCCCCCACGTATACATAAAGTAGGTATCAAACATTTGAAAAAAACAAGAGGCAAACTAGTTTGATAGAATACGAAGAACCAAGATGCGTATTTTTTCATATATCATCCTCGAACCTTTAATATTCACCACTTTTTTAAGAGAAAAAATTCTTAGCTATTCGACTTTCTCATTGTTATAACTAAAACAAGTTGTGATTAAAATAAATATATTTATTTTAATGATCGATCTAAATCGGTTTTAATTGTTCAAATTCGGTTTAATTCGATATTAACGGATTAAAAAATCTTATAATTCAAATCGATTATATATATAGTTCGAATCGGTTTTAATTCTTTCGAATAGATTATTTTTAGCAGGAAATATTCAGCTTTTTTCACCTGAATTTAATCCAAGTGAGATCCACCAAAGTATATGTTATTATCTAGTGAATTCTACGTGTCAAAATTTCAAAAACGTCACTTGAATGTAATGTCAAATTCATATGGTTTTCATCCAATATTCACGTAAATCTCACCACGAATAAGTTACATCTTTTTTATTATGTTATCGTTTATTCCGATTATGTTATTGTCTATTCGAAAAGAACCTGAAATCGACGTGGAATTCAAGTAAAAAAGGGTATCAGGAAAATCAAGATAGTATTCATTTCTAGTAATGTTCACAATTTCGAGTGAAAATCTGATCGCACAGCGCACTGTCCATAAATTTTTTAGAAAAGTGGTGTAATAAAAAACACTCAAGTGCGTAATTTTTTCGTCGACGTTTCGATCACTTCACTATGATCCTCATCAGAGCTAAAGTTTATTAAATAAATAAAAATTTTAAGTAAAAATTTTTAACAAAATACATACAAGAGATTTTTTTAACAAGATAAACACAGAGTTCGACAAAAACCATTTTCAAGAACGTTTGTACAGGCCGCATGACTTGCTGCCAAAAATTTTTACTTAATTTATTTAATAAACTTTAGCTCTGATCGGGATCGTAAGTAGTGAAGTGATCGAAACATCGGCGAAAAAATTACACACTTGAGTGTTGCTTATTTCACCACTTTCCTTAAAAATTTATGGACACTGAGACCAGTAATATCAATAAATCCTCCTCTCTTAAAAAAGTGATGAGCGGAAAGTGAAGTCAAAATAAAACCTTTACGATTGGTTATGTCCATGTAAACGAAGCTTGTGATTGATCGGCGCTGACGTGAGGCTGTAGCTTAAGGATCCAGCTAATTGACTAAAGTCTTCTACTGCCAATGTACCATGATGTTTTGTGACAAAAATGATTATATATATTGTTTTGATTTAATGTTATTGATATGGTAGAAAATCAATCATCTTCTCTGTCCAACTCACGACCTATTGGCTATACATTTAACCATATATATATAATTAATCAATAATTAACTGACAATTAATTTGATTAGAATCTGGTGATCAACAAATTAACAGCTGCACTGCTGGATAACCTCTAAATACATGAACGGCGAGAAAGAGAAAGAGATAGCTCTGATATATGTTTGTATATGGCTGATTCTTTGTCAAATCGAGACGTTAAAAAATAGACTTTAAAATTAAATATTTTATGATTTTTTGGCTTATTGTTGAAATTTTAATTAATAATAACTTTTAGAATATTGTTAATGGTTTACATTATTTTTAAAAATATTTTAGAAAATTTCCTCAGCGAATTAGAAGGAAAAACTTTTTAATATTTCGTATTTCATTATTATATAAAGTTTTGTTAAAAACATTAAATTAAGAAAAAAGTTCGTACCAACAAGACTTTCAATAGGAAAACATTGGTAAAAGTACATTATTTTATAGCCAAATAATGTCTGCAGAGGCCTAAATAATTCTGAACTTTGTTTTCTCAAAAGAAAATTAACTATAACTTATTTTAAATGAAGAAAAAAAGACAATTTTCATATTCTACGCTACGGTCAAATTTTAAATGGTTAACGTAACCCATTCATCATATGAATCTTATAAAATATTGAGTTATTTTTAATATATTTATACCAATTTTTATCTTGATAAAAAAATATATTAATAATCGCGTTAAGTCGCTAAGGAAATACAAACATACTCCCACCTGTATCAAAGCATTATTTTGTATACGTTTGATAAAGTTTTCCATTCTTAGGTAGACACTCGACAACGCAAGAGTTTGCAACTGTCTTCGGCAAAGAATAAATCGTACATAATCATTATTTACTACTTAGTTTTATAAATTTTACATAATTATATTTAATGAAGTATTTGAATGCACTAGATTTTATGTTTCTTGTTTAATTAAAATAAACTTTACATATACGATGAAGAATTATGGTGAGTAAAATTAATATTAAATAATAATAACGTAAATATATTTGTAATTATGCGTTTAAATTATTAAAATTGAAAATATATATTTTGAAAGCATAAAATTTCGTCTACATCAATTCTTGTAATAAAACATAAAACTTATCTTAAAAAATATTTTAATCTTACTTAAGAATATTAATTTATATATATAATACTGTAAATAGTATAGTGAAAGACATTTCAAAATCACATTCTTAATTATTAATTATATTTCGTTGACTGCAAAAAATAAATCTGGCAACAATCTCTTGTGTACATTGTCTATATTTCCTGTTGTCTGAAAATATAAAAATCATTGCATTAATAAAATGATCATTAATATATTAAATTTGGTTTTATTTTAGTAATTTCATTTTAGTGTTTTTATTTATGTGCATGCAGTCGTGTACGTATGTGTATATGTTTGTGCATTGTGTGCGTAAAAGTATTTATATTCAGAATTCAGCTATTTTTCACTCACGAACTTAATAAATATCCTTTGAAAATGTTTTTATTAAATATTTTAAAATTATTTTTTTATCTATCTAGCTACTATATTTTATATTTATTTTTTAACAATAAAAGTATAGAAAAATAATAACCGTTGTATATTTTTATGAAATCTAATCATATATATTAGTAGAATTATATCGAATATCGTAATATATCTCTAAAGTTATCGACGATAAGGTAGGTATAGATAAAAGAATAATAAAGAATATATCTTGACTCATTAAATATGTGTAATTCCTACATTGCGAAATTGTCAATCATCTAAATATTACTAGATTTTAATAATCTTATAATTCTTGTTCTTTTAAATTAAATATTCTTTTTCATATTTTGGATAAACTAATGGATTGTTGATGGGTGAATGAATGGATATTTTTGTATATCGAATATTTCAGATGAAATAAACAGGTAAAAATTTTAAAATCGCTTAAAATTTGTTTACACTTAGTTTTTTTATGAAAAAAAAACGTTCCTACATTTTTAGAGCAATATTTTAATAATTACAAAAATTATTGTATATAAAAAATTGTTATTTTTTGAAATTTTTGGTTAAAACTCAACTTTTGCCATTTTTTTACTCAAAATCGTGAAATGTTTTTTATAGCACATTGATTGTGCACGCGCCGATTCGAATTTGAACGAAAGGCAAGCGCGGTGCATACGAAAGGGCTGGTGCGGGAAATGAGAGGAGAGTGTGCGGGTGCAAGAAAACGATAGATAAGATTCCTTCAAAACTGGCGTGCTTTATTACTCCGGCGGATGAGAAACGATAAGTGGGCGCGACTACATTTGAAACAATAATATCTATTTCGCAGCTCGACGTGAAGAGTCCGAGCACCTAAGGCTTGACGAGTATAATGTCGCGTACGCTTTTCGTGCGTGAAAAGGAGGGGCGGGAGAGTAACTCGTATCGAACGTACATTACTTTTCGCAACTCATCACAATAATAATACGATGTTCTCTTACACTCGCTCGCAAATACACCAAACATGAAAACGACCGAAACAGATTGGAAAAAGTTTGCATTTTACTTGTAGAATGTAGTCATATTTGTTTTATGACTCTTTTTGAAAATCTCTGATTTGCCACCTTTCAGTGTACCTTTATCAAAAAAAAAGTGCAACAGAATATTTTTTGTTCGACAAATTTTTTTTTTTGATTCTGTATGAAAAATTCTTTAAAATAAGCCCTGGATCGAGATTGGTAACACCTCCTGAAAAGAGTTATAAATTCATTCGAAGGTCAAAAATACATATTATTGGTTTTTATTGATATTTAAAAAATTCATAACTCTTTTCAGGAGGTGTTGCCAATCTCGATCCAGGGCTTATTTTAAAGGATTTTCCATACAGAATCAGAACAAAATTTGTCAAACAAAAGATATTCTGTCGCACTTCTTTTTTTTATAAAGGTATACTGAAAGGCAGCCAATCAGACTTTCAAAAAGGGTCATATAAAAATATGGCAAAAGTTGAGTTTTAACTAAAAAATAAAACTGACTACATAAGTCTACTATGTAATGTTAATTAAGTACTTTACGAATTTTCGATTGTTGGATGATAATGGATGATAAACCAAGATATCAAATTCTCAGTTCCCCAAAAACTTCCTATCATCGAGACACAAAGGTCTAACGAAAGATCATTCTGAAACAAACAACAAAATATGGTGTTTTGATACGATATTGTTTATTTTTATTACCTTTTTTATTATCATATTTACCATTGGGACAAATGATTGACTACTCTATCTGCAGTTTCACACCAATTATGCGCTTGAGGATTTGACCGGTTATCTTAAGAACGACTAATGTAAATTTTTAATACTCTTACTGTTCTATATACTGGCAATATGATTTTTCATATACAATACAAAATATAAATTTTTAAAAATGAATTGTAATGCTAGTAAATACATTTATTTCTTATTATCTGCAAGAATGATCTATCTACTTATTATGTTAAGCATATTTATAGATTCGTGACTAGAAATATATATTTAACATTATACAATTGAAAATAAAATGATCGTAATTTTGTGATTATATAATATTGTAAATACTGTGCGTCACGAAATGAATAAACTCAAATTGCATTAATCTTTTAGTTTTACATATACCTTATAAGTTATAAGGTTTAACATAAATAATCAGATTGTCTAATATTGTTTGTTATTTAATTTAAAAAATGAATACAATGTTTTATAAATATCAATCGATTAAAATGCTCTTATATCTTTTTCTTTAAAAACATCCTCGTTCGGAACAAAAATATTATTTTTAAAACAAACGATTGTCATGATAAGGTAATAAATGGTATTGATAGAATTAGAAAATTGTACAATTTAGATAAAATATCAAATGTGTTTTTATCTAAAACTAAAATATGACACACCGCGCTCAGCATACTATGTAAATAATATAGTCTTAAATGAGAGAACCAAGTAAATGCGGACTTGTATAATATGTATAAAAAAAACTCATAATTTATACGCTGTAAAATTTTAATTTCTTTATAAATCGCTTATATTCCAGAACAGGCAGCATACGTGATAATCAAGAAAGAGAAATAGTTCAAGATTTCCCAGCAGCTTCAAATTTTAAAAGAATAGCATCGCAATGCTGTGGAGTCTTAGCAGCAGATTGTTTGAAATTTATTACTGGTACATTTGTTGGATTTCATATTATTATCATTGCGGAATTACATAAAGTTGATGCAGAAATAGACATTACTCTTGATCAATTAACTTGGATGGGTAAGTGAATTTTATTCTTTTGACCGTAAAAACATCAGAACTTACCATGGGTAAAATAGAAATGTTATTAACTAACAGTTGGTGAACTCTTTGTCAATTTTAAAACTATATAACCATTAAATTTTAAAACTATATAACTATATAACTGACCATGCGTTTATGAGAGGAGTCTAATGGTCCATCTGTTAATTCAATTCCTCTCATCAACATTTAAATGTGATTGACGTCCTGCGTCTCATTTATTCCCATTCAATAACTGTTTATAATTATGGATATATTATATTATAAATGTTTTAAAATATAATATAGCTTTTATTAAAGTTAATTTTTTAAGATGCATCGTCGGGACCCAAACTTTTCGTCTAAAAATGATCTGCAAAAACTAAATTTCATTTATAACTAATATATATAGAAGTAATATTTTGGAAGTATATTTAATTTGTATTATAAAATAGGATTAAAACAAAATTTTCCAACGTATTGTATCCAGAGATGGGGATCGATATTTATTTATTTATTTTATTTATTTAAACTATTAAACGGGCTCAAAAAGCCCTTGATACATGACTGATAATTAAAATAACATGAAACTTAAAATTAAGGTTAAATTTGAAATTATAATTAAAAATTAAAATTAAAATTAAAATCTGGCGACAAGTGAGAACACTGCAGATTTGAACACATTAATTAAGAGAGAGTAGTTATTCTTGTTGGTAAGAGGTTCCACGATCTTTTTATTCGACTAACAGTGGAGTAAAAGCCATACTTCGAACTGCAGTCATTTTCTTGTATTGGTCTATGGTTTCGTAGAGAGTAATTTAAGAGTCTACAAGTCAACAAATTGGTAATTGAATTGCAGTTTATCAAGTTATTCAATATTTTAAACATAAGTATGCAGTCGTGATAGTGATGGAGCGATTTAATCGTGGGAATGCTGAAATCGGATGCCAAATCCGTATAATTATGCGCTAACTTACTCATCGGTCTGCGCGCTTTATAACAAAGGTAATGGATAAATCTGTGTTGTATCGATTCAAGTAAGTTAATTTGGTTATTAGTAAACCGCGACCATATTTGACAACAATATATTAGATTCGGCACAACTATGGTTTTATAAAGACAGGTAATGGCAGCTATATCTGTAAAGTTCGTGGTGGTACATTTAATGAAACCTAGTGATTTGTTCGCTTTCGAGATTACATATTCAATGTGGATCCGAAAGTGGACTTTAGAGTCAAAATATATTCCAAGATCCTTTATGGTATCTACTCTAGAAAGAGCAGATCGATTAATGTGATAATTAAATGATTGGCAAAACTTTGTACGATAAAACGATGTAGTATGGAATTTTTTTATATTGAGCGAAAGTCCATTTTCGTGTGCCCAAAGAAATAGCGCTGTTAGGTCGGTTTGCAGTTTTTCCGAATCACTAAACGATTTAACAATTGAGAAGATTTTTACATCGTCCGCATATAAAAGTATGTTCGCAAATTTTATTCGAGCGACAAGGTCATTTATATAAATACAAAATAATAAGGGACCCAGATGAGAACCTTGTGGCACACCAGAAGTCGCTAAAACCCTATCCGATATGTGATTATTTATACGCACAGCTTGAGTTCGCTCCGACAAATATGACGATATGAGTGAGAAGAGTGTTCCACGTACTCCGAAGTTCCAAATCTTTGAAAGTAAACGCTTATGACATACTTTATCAAATGCTTTCGACATATCGGTATAAATTGCGTCCACTTGCAGAGATTTTTCGACTGCTTCTGAAAGATAGTCATTAAAAAGAAGAAGGTTAGTGAGTGTGGAACGACCCTTAATGAACCCATGTTGCTTTTCCGCTAGTTTCATAGTGAGCACATTCGAGAGTTCACTAGCAATGAAGGCATCCAAGATCTTTGGTAAAAAGCTAATAATCGATACTGGTCTGCAATTTTTAACATCATATCTATCACCATTTTTAAAAATAGGGTAGATAAATGAAAATTTCCAAGAGTCTGGGAAATAACCAGTAGCAAGAATTTTATTAAAAATAGCGATGACTGGTTGTTCCAAAGCAGACCAGCAGCGTTTTATAAATATTGGAGGTATATCATCTGGACCTGAGTTACCATTATCTTCCAGATTGTTTACTATTGTGCCTATGGCATCTGGTGATGCGCACAAAGTAGACATAATTTCATGACTAGTTTGAACACGCGCAATATCGCAGACTACATCAGGGT
>JAWWEQ010000055.1:17457313-17587673 GCA_035583055.1 Torymus tubicola | reverse complement strand
ATATATATATATATATGTATAAAATAATCTCATTGTGCAAACGTGAGTATTTCACGTCTTTCTTAAACGTAAAGGATGAAAGTACAATTATGTGTCATGAGTACAGGCTTACAAAACTAATAACACTGACTGAATCAGTTTTTTCTCTCTCTATCTCTTATAAATAACAATAAGCACGAGTATAAGAATGGCACACGATGAGTACAAAAAATGACGAATTATTTAAATCTTTAAAAAAAAAGAACCATCACAAGAGAGTATATATCTATATATAGATTTAATGACAATCGATGACCGCTTCGAAGATGAAAACTAATCGACTTCGCAGAAACATCCGTCCTTGGTATTCTTCATAATCCAATCCATGTAACGAGTCACTCGAGTGTAAACACCGGGATAACCGGCCCTTGCGCATCCGTAACCCCACGACACGACACCGATTAATTCGTATTTATTGTCCTCTCTCTGGAACACTAGCGGTCCTCCGCTGTCACCCTGTACAAGAACAAACAGACGAAAAAAAACCCAAATCAGACCTTAACTCACAATTACCTTGAGGGGGGAAACGTGTTGATTAAACTTTTCAATTTCTTACAGACTGTTTTATCAATTGAATCTTATATGACCTGCCACTCGATTTTGCCGTAGCTTGATTTTTAATTATGGGATTGTCAAGGAGTCGAGTGACATCTTAAAAGGTTTATTGAAGTAGGTTTGCTTCGACTTGCTTTTATGCTTTATATATATATACGTATACATATAACGACAAGTGTTTACCTGGCAAGAATCTTTTCCGCCTTGCGGGTAGCCGGCGCACATCATGTTATCGGAAATCATAGTAGGATTGTAACTCGTGTTACGACAGTCCTGTTGACTCATGATCGGAACGTCGACCGATTGCAGGAGACAAGAAGGTTTACCATCTTCGTGTAGAGTACCCCAACCGGTAGCGATTGCTTTTCTGCCTATGTACTCGTTTTCTGAAATATACATTAGCATAGGATTGATTTTCATGTAGTAGGTATGAATTATAAGTTCGAAAGGTTCTCGTTTAATCGCGCGCAGATGAAAAGTTTTAATTCGATTCTCTTATATTCGCGCGATAAAAAAAAAGCTAACAGCGGTGTACAATCAAAGTGCTCTGAAAAAAAAAGAAAACGAACTGTAAACAATGCGGTTTATTTATCCGAATCATATAAATTCGTTCTAAATTGATAAATCATCGTTTGTTTATTTACATAAGTTGGAAAAATCTAGTCTCAATAAAAACTGTCAGACACGCTGCTGCGCCAAAGCGCGACCGAAAAGGGACAAAATCTGTCCTTGTTACAATGTATGCATCTGGGCAAGTGTAAATCATATACTGCTACCCGTATATATGCTCAATTATTTATGACGGCTATGACGACGCGAGCATTGCGATAACGTAGAAACAGCTCGCGAGGTTGTCCACACTTTTCAACGCTTATTGCGCAATTTTCCGTGCGTTTCGTATATTTATTGTAAAAACATGCATGTATACAACGTGGCGCCGCTTATGTCCGGGATTGATAGAGCCTTCATTGTCGTGTTCTAAGCCAATTGTTTTCTTTTTTTTTCGATACCTGCGTGTGTTTTCTGTTATTTTGAATAAAAGTTAAATTATAATATGATTATACGAGTTGGAAAGCGATTTTTCTGCATTATATACGCATGTATTGTTGTATAATATCTTTAAATGAGTATACCTATAACGAATTTTCATTCCCAAAATTGCGCAAACGGTCGGTCCATTAGCGTGCGAGTTTGTATAATTATACTGCGGACGACGGTATAATTGTATAAAATTGCACATTAATTCAAGGCACTAGGGAACTTGCAGACCCTTTTAGACACGCGCAAATAACTATACACATTTTCGCGTTTTAATTGCTCGCGCAATCCTTGCAAAGCGAGATGAGCGATGAAATAAAAGTGAAAAACACGTTAAAGTTTCATTCTGTTTTTAAAAACGCGTCGGATGTGTGTTTACCCGTGCATGAAAATACGCGTCGTGTACTTCTTTAATTATAATTATAATTGTTTCATTGTTTCTACTTATTTTTACACTCGATTATACAGCACGCTACGCCTATAAAATTTACCTGTGCGATAATAATTTTAATGTATATTATACAAGACGCAAGAAATTAAAATATTTCTCGAACGAAGTAAAGAAACTGTATTGTGCAAAGCAATATATAATTATACGTGCCATTGGTAATCCAGCGCAATATCAATAATCCTACCTTTAATTCTGGGCAGACACACAGGTCTGATATTATTTTCGGTGAGGGAGACTCTCTCGTTGAGCCTAAGTAAAGCGATATCGTTGTCGAAGTTCAAAAAGCTGAAATTTCCTAGTAAAGCTCGCGCGACGAAACGCTGCTCTGGTGGCTTATCCTTACATCGGTCGTGCTCGCCAAGCGTTACTTTTATCATGAACCACATAAATCTGAAAAGTATACTGGATGCCAGTTAAGAAAATAAATATTTTCTTGGACAAATTTATATTTAACAAATTGTCATTGTTTTCCGTTATTTTAAAGTATAATGTATAGTCAATAAACGTTAAAACAATATTTCGTTTCATTCGAAAAAGTATATACACCTAAAAAAAGCAGTACAGATACAACAACAACGCAATTTCGTTAAAAATATACGAACCATTAAAGCCCATATAAAAGTGCATATATATATACACAATAAAATTGTTTTATTAAAATTGCTTTGAAAATTCGTGCCCCATGACGAGCTCTTACCCTTTAACGCAGTGCGCAGCTGTGAGTACGTAACGATCGTTGATCAGAGTACCGCCGCAATAAAACTTATTCATATACGATAGTCTCACTTGCCAGGGAAACTCGTTCGCGTTAGTGGTATTCCCACCGACAATGCGATGGTCCTCATTTCGCTGTCCGCACACTGAATTAGCAATAAATATATATATGTATTTTTTTAACGAGCTTCGTGACAAAACGGAGAAAGTCGTGCGTGCATTATAATTAATTTATACACTCACCGCAATCACATGGTCCTCTAGGTTCGAGCTCCTTTTTCCTAAAGAAGTTCAGGAAAGTCCTTGTGCTGTTGGTCTCGTTCTACGAGACGAAAAAAATATTCTCATCATCGTAAACCTTAACAATATGTATACACATACACATACACAGCGAAAATCAAAAAAGAAATAAAATTAAACGAAAGCCCGCGTGTGACCTTGACACTCAGAATCGGGCCTTGCTTGACACCACTTTACTTTTCTCTCTCCGCCATGATGTATGTCGAAGCGGTCGCTTCGAAGGTCGTAAAGTTCGTAATAAAAAAAATTGCAGATGGGCAACGCGTGACGGGCCGTATGTATATATATATATATATATATATATATATACTCACCTCTTCGAGCTCCTGACTCCACGTCCCCGATACCAAGAAAGCGGCGACGAGGAGAAATCGTAGCGGTGGTCGCATGCTTCTTGGAGAACGCGTGCGTGCGTGCGTCGAAGGCTTTAGACAATTTTGCGTCCAACAACTGCGTATGCGCGCTTCTTAAGTGCACTCTTTCCGGTTGCTAGAATTATAAAAATGAAAATTACAATCGAGAAGTCATTTGAATTTATTGTTATAGCGTGAGATCGGTATTATGAAATAGTAATTTTTGAGACATTGGTGATATGTTGTACAGGAAGCTGTATAATGTGATGGTTATATAGCGAGAGTATGTACCAGATCGGTCTGTATACCGGCACTATATATTTAATTATTTTTAGAATGTACGGAAAACTGGTTTTACTAGTTCGATATATACATATATAGATTGAAACTTTATTGCCAGAAATTTATAAGGTACGGAATTTTTTTTAAACGAGTTTGGTATTATACTTTATAAGTAGATGAAGTGAATGAGAAAATAGAAAGAATGACTTTGTAGAATTATGCTTGTAGTATAAGTTGACCATTATGTCAGAATGACGCCATAAAAATTTTAATGAAATGGGGTAATTTCTTTAGATGCTTTTATCATATGTTTAAATTAGATCTTTAATACGGGCGCACTAAGATTACTACGGAAACAAAAGTAGTAGACCCTGTTGTACCCTCAACAAACAAAATAACGATAGATAAATAAAGAAAAAGAAGAAATTAACTCAAAATTAGAATTAATTGAAGACTGCTGTAATTTATCAAATTTAAAATCTAACTGTTTATTGGTTTTTAAATTAGTTAAAAAAAGAAAAAAAAAATAAAAAAACTCTTTGAACAAACTATAATATGACCGGGAATGAACAAAAATACAAAAAAGAAAAAAAACTTTCACAACCCCATCCTGAAAAGATGCGTTATGAATTAACCACAGAACAAAACCTCCACATATATACCTTATTTTTCTTTTTAATTCGGAGCACAGTACAATGACAGAGCCCTTGACACACCTCCACTTCAGCACAATTCTTCAAACAGAAACCACGCAGCCTGCACGCGCGCGCGCATACATATACACTTACACGCGTGCACAAAACAGTGTCGGTAGGTGTTCACGCGTACGCCGTATACGACCTCGGTAAGAAGACTGACGAAAGGGATCGACTGTGGCGAGTATAGCCGTCACTTGCGATGCACGCGCGCGCGAAGCTACACCCATATATAGTACATCCTCGTACCGTCGTTTTTTATTTCTTTTTTTTTTTTAATGGGGACCACCGAGCCTACACGTATATGTATGTATGTATGTATGTGTAAAAGAAAGAAAGCAAGAGCGTGCACGCGTGTATATACAAGGGGCTGGCGCGCGTATATTCACGGTCACGTTCACGATCACGGACGAGGTGCGACTATATATATACTCGACACTGTGCGCGCCGTCGCGCTGTCACTGACCGCGAGAACGCGAGCGCCGCGCGACCGATAACGGATTCGTATAAAGCTGATCGCGGAAAGAGAGAGAGAGAGAGAGAGGGAGAGAGGATAGGGTAGGTATATATAGATAGATATATAAAGATAGGTAGGTTGTGTGATATAGAGAGGCGGGGAGGTATAGTATCTGCGCGAGAGGTAAACGAGATTCTTCGTGTGGCAGCAGCAGCGAGCCTCCCAGCATCAACAGGTGTTTGTGCGAGGAATATTTTGGAATTGCATAGATCTTCGAAGGCTAAAATACGATGATATATAAATCAGCGTTTATTGGAAAGTTTTTATCGTCGATAGGTGTATAACGCAAAATCTCTCTCTCTCTTATTGTAGATAAATGTTAGATTATAATGCAGTTTTGTTTTTGTTACTCGGAACAATCAAGTGCAAAATAAAAAAGATTTTCAATATACTATACATATAAATTATATATATACGACAAATTGTTTTCGAGACTTTCGCGTAGGCGTGTAATTTAATTGAAAGCAGCACAATGCGTTGAGCGTTTGACAATGAACCGTTACTACTTACTTATTCCAAAGACGTTCAGTCGCCTTCCTCTCTTCTCCGAGCCGTTTTGCCGCTCTAACGTGAAAGAATAAAACACTCGGTACAATTGGTTATTTAAAAAGGTTTGTCAAATGAAGAATTTTATTAACTGATTTCTGTAATACAATATTTTTTATTACACATATATATTTAACATATGAAGTAGAGTGCATCAGAACAAATGCATAACTGCAATTTTTGCACATATATATATAGATAATAATAATAATAATCAAGAATACTGGGGGAGAAGATTACAGTGAGTTGTAACGAAATACACAACAGTTATAGCACTCCCCGTGTCATGATGTCGCTCGGAATCCAAATAATATGCGTTAATCATAAATATTAAATATACAAACGTTACTTTCTATTTACACAAATTGAAAAATTACATATATATATATATACTGTATAGGTATAATATCACACGCGCGTGTTCGAGCTGTCAGTCATATATGGTGTTCTCTTCTCACACAAATCTCGATCGCCGTCGAATGGCCTCAGCTGTTGTTACACAGACACGAGTCCTTCATATTCAAACGTATCCAGTTGAGGTACCTCGTAACTCTCGTATAAACGCCAGGATAGCCAGGCCGTCCGCAACCAACACCCCACGATACGATTCCTGCGGAAATTAATCAATTAATCAATAGTCACGAATTCACGTAGAATTATTATTGTAGATATATAATAATAGTACGAACCAGCGATCTCGAGCTTGCCATCAGCCTCGACGAGTAGCGGCCCACCACTGTCACCCTGGCAGGAATCCTGGCTACCATTGCCCGCACACATCATGTTTTCGGTAATGCGGTTTGCCCGGTACTTCATCTTCCGACATTGATCGAGACTAAGTACCGGTACCGTCACCTCCTGCACAACGCCGGCCAGCATACCGCCTTCCTTTGTTCTCCCCCAGCCTACGACTGTACCATCTTTGCCAGCTGGATCGCTACCTAATTTTTGTTTTCATTTAGAAAAATATTGTATATTATAGGTACGAGAATATTTATATATAGCCTGATATCGTACCTGGTTGTGGAAGACAAACTGGTCGCACGGTTTTGGAGAAAACTACGGGACGTCGTAGTTTGAGCAGAGCCACGTCGTGGTTATAGGATTCGGTGTCGAAGTTACGATGGCGTATAACTGCGCCCACAGCTCGCATCACCGCCCTCGAGTCCGTAGTCACGAACTGATCGTGGTCACCCAAGATTATGCGGAGCTTTGATCGCTTTAATCTGCAAAAGTTGAGGACGATTGTTAGCTGCGAGTTATTTGCACGTTAATGTTTAATCGAAGCGCGTTGTAGTAGGGTATATGTGCCTTAAACTGGTTAAAAAAACGACCAAATTTAAATTTAGAGGCGCAGCTCTGAAGTATTTTTTTCTTGTTCTGTGGGTCTATCGTCAAAAATGAAGAAAAACAATGAAAATTTTAAAAATTTCGTGAATTAAAAAAAACGCTCATTTTCGTCATTTTTGACTTTTTTCAAATGAATGTGACTTTGCACTGAATTGTCTGATTTTAACCATCTTTAGCTTAAATCAAAGCTCTCTCCTTGTATTTTAACTAATAAATTGATGACTACTTTTCGTCAATTTTTCCCATGTTAAAATCCCATAAGAAAAATTGATTTGACGATAAAAGGGTGTTACAAGGCCGTTTTCTTCAGCCCCAAGTTCTTATCGTCTCTTCTATGACCCATAGAACAAGAAAAAAAATTACTTGAGTGGTGTCCCTCCAAATTTAATTTTGATCATTTTTTGAATCAGTTTAGGGCAAAGTTTCCGAAGAATTCGACATATCTGTTTCTGAACAGTGCAAAAGTGTATACAAGGTAATGGCAAAATTATTATTTGAATTAATATAGACGGGTAAAGAATATGCATGAATTATTCAGGTGTATGGGTGACTATATACGTAGACGACGTTTGGATACAAACGCTTTGGCTCTCGATAAGGTATAAAATTATCATCGACGAATCACGTACTTCCTCAGACAATGGGCTGCAGTTATAACGTAATCATTGGTAAGAAGACTCGCTCCACAATGAAACTTGCCGTCGTAAACGAGCCGCGCCAACCAAGGATACTTGTTCGGTTCCGTTGGACGACCGCCGACTATCCTATTCTCTTGATTCGATAAGCCGCAATCTTTAACAGAATAGATCAGTCAATTTATGTTGTTGCTTGGATACTTTTCACCAAAAACTTCGGAAAATTTTTCTATATGATTATATTATGGATAAGGTTTTGAAGTAATACAGATATATAAAATCAAACTCTATATGGAAAACGTCAAACGATTATATATCAGAGTGAAAGAAAAATTTTTGGAAGGCCATCTAATAGATTTTGAAGACAATCAGTTTATTTTTAAGAAATTGTTAAAACCAACTTCCTTCAAAAATTACTAGAGGAAGAAGAAAAATAGGAGTTTTTATTTCCTCCTCAACCAAAAAAAAAAGTTGAAAGTTTTAATAGTTAAATGAGTTTAAATATAAGCGTAATAGACAAAAAATACCGTGAAAATGGAAACATCATTTTTAAAAGCTTATAATTAAAGTTTTATTTTATTATTTTTAATATAAGTACACAATAATTAATGTTTGAAAAGAAATCTATTTTAGCATTTTTTAAAAAAAAGTTACTGTCGGAAAATAAGATTGGAACTAAACATATACTATTTATAGACATTTTTCTTGTGAATGAGTGTAAGTGGCCGCATGTGTGCGTTTGTGTGTATGTGTGTGTGTGTGTGTGTGTGTGTGTATCAATGAAAAGATAATTGTAAAATCTTGTATAAAATACTACAATTTAAAATATTTCCAACAATAATTTATAATAATAAAGTATTTTCAAGAAATTTTGATTTCCAAAGAATATGAAAAATCTTTTATCACATATATACTTTATTTAAAAAAAATTATAGGATAAATAAAAAAAAATCCATTCCACTCTAATTATCACACCAAAAAATGCACTTTCTTCAAAATAATTAAGAGAATGACTTCAATTTTTAGCTAATTAGAGCACTCTTTATTCTTTATAACGAAACCGTGTCAATATCTTTTTTAACTTTCGAGATATGACCTATTTACAAAAAATTATGTTTTCATGAATAACTACGAACTAACTATATCAGCTCGTGAGCGTATTCTTTCAACAGTTTAAAGAATTGCATTTTGCAGTAAGTGAATCCACAATATGTACAAAATACCGTTTAAAATATCGTTATAAAACGGAAAAAATTTAAATTTGACAAGAGTGGGATATTGACTTCAATTGTTCAAGTAAAAAAGAAAATTAGCTTTCTATAACTAAAATCAGTTTAGTATAGATAATGAGATATTAGCATATTCACATATATCTAAAATTAATAAAAATAGTATATTTTTTTCTTGTTTTTATTGGTTGGAAAGTTAAGTAGTTGGAAAAAATATTGTTCTAATATTCAATTTTTCATATGTTTTTAGAAAATGTTCAAATGGATGTGTATATGTGTGCGCGTGTAATTTCATATGATCCTACTTTCATCACTTATGTATTTGTTGTTTTATAGTGATCTGCTTTAGGTAAGTTATATAATATGTGAAATAAATTTGGACCACATGAAAACAATTTTCTGTCTTAGCAGATGGAACGTAAAACGGTCTGATGGCTAATCAACATTATACTATACGATAATTCTTATCTTAAAATAAATTTTCTTTTCTTTTGCTTTATTTTTTCATTAAAAAATTTTTTTATATTCAAGGAAAAATTTTTTGTATAAAAATTACGCATACATCGAAAGAGGAGCAGGGAGAACATGCTTTGCCGCTTGCATAAGGGATTACGATACGTTGTCGATTGTGTTCGAGATAGCGGAAAATATTTTTCAGTTTCCGAGTCTTATGTAAATGCGCAAAACGTGAAAACTTTTGAATAACAGCAATCAATAAAGATGTACTCCAAGTATAAGCATAACTTTAGCTATATAAAAAGTAACATCTTCGTCTATATAGTGCCGCTATGAAATCTACAGTCATGCGGATAACTGTCACTTGGTATTCCCATCACGACACCGCAATAAACGATAAGATTTATATCAGGACGCTATGCGACTTACCGCACGTGCAATTCCGTAGTTTTTCCGCATCGCCGCCCGCTTCGCTACTGCTTCCAGCTGATGAACCACCACCAAAGGTACTACTGGCTAACCCAGGCAGGTCAACGTCGATGCCAAACAGCTCGTCGAAGAATATTCGTCCAGTACGGTTCCTCTGCAAAGAGAACAATATTATATATACACACTTATATGATAAATAAGCAAAAATAAATAATGCCCGCCGTGCGTTCAATTTCTAACAACCGTACGAGGAGATATAGTCGTTTATGATGGAGGGGTATAGTACCGTATAAGCCGGCCGGAAGAGAGAAAGTGACCGTGAGAGAGGCACGAATAATAGGTCAAGGCCTAGGGTAGCGATGATGTATGTCATTCAAAGCAGTTCTCAGTTTTTTTCTTCCTTTCGCTGTCGGAAAGAAGAGTAGCGTAGAGAGAGAAAGAAAGAGAGAAATGGAGATTGATGATGATCTGCGAGCGATGATGAGGGCGACGTTATATCACTCAAGCATTGACAGGCGATAATAAGCAGATGTAATGTTGGAGTGGTTACGAAAGATCGTCTTGTTGAGACGATCTTTAGCTTTGAAGTCTTTATAGAGTCTATTCTTTGGTATTTTTTTTCAGATAGAAAAGAATTTCTTTATTTTATTGACGTTCTTAAATCATAAGTTTATAGCATGCATAATGAATGCAGTATTTGAATAAGTATTAAGGTGAGTATGATAATGGTATTCAAATTAGTTTTATTAAAAAGTAGTGAAAGTTAGACTTTGAACTGTCTTTGAATTTGAATGTCATTTGAATAATCACGAGTTAAAATATTTGCAAAATTTTGAGTTTATATACGGTTAAAATATTGTACGTCAGAGCATTTATCACTGTGAAAAGAAATCCTAGCATATTTTTTTTTAAAGCCTAGGTTTTTAGAAACTTTTAGGTAAACAGAGGAAAAATTTATCTCGGCATTCATAGTCGGTCGTAAGTGGATGAGAGAAAGTGACAACATAAATTGTAGACCGAGGACTAACGATCGTAAAGTCACCTGTCTTCAGTTTAGCATAAGGTAATGACATTATTTAGCAGTTAATCATATGCACATGCAGTTATATATTATGCAAGTATGAAGATGCAATGACGCCTACTTCAACGTCAACGGTATGCACCATGTTAATCTTCATTTTAGTGGCTAAAATATATAGTCTCCTTTTATGAAGAGTAATCAACTAATAACATTATTTATAACTGTTCTTTACACTTGCACATCATTTGCAGAAAATCACTTATTTTTATTGCGCGTGAACCCGTTTTTCTTCCATTTATTAATTAGCAAATCGGCAACAATAATAATAATTCGCGAAGTATAAGATAAAAATGGTTTCTTAAGTGAAAGAAAACGACTAAAAAAAAATTTTGCTCCAATGTCCAACAACCTTTTTCTCCCTCCAACCATAACATTACTAAAGCACGATTTACATTACACCGATACGAATAAAGAAGACGCATTCCTCTCCCATTAGAAACAATTAACCATTAGTAGTCTCTATTGCGCCTTCGAGGAGGTCGGCCCGATGCTAAAGATTGCAGTCACGCGCGTGTTCGCACAGGTGTCTTGCCGCTCCCCCGCACGTTGCTCCGACAACATCCAACAGAGAAAGAGAAAAAGAAAACACACACGAGGCTACTTACAAATTCAGTCGTTCTCTCGTGGTTTTCCCTCGCTGCTGGCTTAACATCAGCCGCAGCAGCAGCGTCAACAGCAGCATCAGCAACGACGACGACGAGCAGCAACAGTGAAATACAGCTGAAGTAAAGCTTTGTCCGCGCCATCGTCAATAGCAGCGAACCTCAAGGCACACAACACAGAGTAACCAACACTTTAGTAAAACCAGACGATGGCAACAACAACAACAACAACAAGAACCACGCGCACGTGTAGCAAGAGCGGTGCGTCAGAGGTAGCCGCCACTCATTATCCCGTCGGTCGTCATCTCGCGTCAGATCCTCGCGAGTAAAAGATCCGCGCAAGGTAGAAGGAAACCAGCAGCAGCAGCAGTACTATGTGCGCGCGCGCGCGAGCATGAGAGAGCAGCGCGAGCGCGTGTATATACAGCAGGTACTATAAAGCTGTTCGTATATAGCCGATCTTTGCTTTCACTGCGAGCAAACGCGCGCGCGCACAGGCACGAAGAAAGTTTGACGCGGCTTCTTTCGCTCTCTCTCTCTCTCTCTTTAGACGGCGGGGAAACTTACGCTTATTGCTTCATTTTCTTGCTCGCGCGCGCGAGTATATATATGTATATATTATAAGCGAGCACGTGCTCCGGGTAAGTGTATATAGAAAATTTCCTTTTCACCGGCGCTCTTTTGTGTGACCATTACGGAAGTTTTTTTTTCTTATAGACTGAGGCGATCGTTAAGGTGACGGATTGGTACTTTGAGAGGCCGGTGAAAGGTAGTGATGTGTGCGCTTAGGAAGAATCGCTATATGCATAGGAGCTTGCTGACCGCGCAATGAGTTATTAAGTATGTAGGAAAATGAGTGTGTAAACTCGAGTCTGGTGTGTTTTAGGAGATCGATTGCATTGGAATGAGTTTTAAATAGACAACATCATGTTAGAATTAACATATTCGCTGCGTTACTGTTTGAACGTTGAGAGTGTAGTATATATAGCTGCGATTGAAGTGAAGACCGGTTTTATGACGGATAAAGAAAAAAAGCATTATCTATAGGATTAAAAGAAAGTTCAAACTTTATTTTATCCGTTTATTTATCTCGACGTTAACCTAGATATCCACGGACTTTGGTCGATCCGAAAAGTGAAAAAAGGAAAAAAAAAGGATAAAGAAGAACAGTTATAGCGAACCTCCTTATATATACATTTAGGCGAATATAACAATACTTTCGATTGGATATAGCGGTTTAAAAAGAAAAATCTTTCAAATTGGCAATTTTTCCGGTCAAAATCCCCCATACCGTGTGCGTGTATATATACGATCCGAGTGAAACGGTAACGATCATCATGCGGTTGACTGTTTTTGCACTTGGAACAGATTCGCTTTTACGCGACGCGCGGCGCGCGCTAGTTCAAGTGGAAGGACTGACTCAGCAATGTGTATATCCGCCGCTTGCGTTCTGTGCATATAATGGGCTCAATGCAGAAGCAAAAAAAGCGAGAGTACTTCTTTCATTAGCTCACTCTGTATATATACATTATATAGTATTATTCTAAATATTCGTAGCAAAAAATGGGACGACGATCTTTCCCCGCCCCTGCGATTCGTAATGGGCTTGCACTTATTTGCTTAACCACTGAGATTCTATATGCGTTACGTTCTATTTTTGCCGTTTATGGTTCTCGAGAAAACGGTGATTTTCTTTAATTGCGGTGCTAATGGCCAATGCGCTAATTCAATTTTGCTCGGGTGTGCATATATTCTCACGCAGTAACGCGTGCTGTATAATTTAACATCTTTATGAGACGAAAAAAAAGCAAAAAATGTGTGGTTTTTTAATTGATTGATACGAGTATTAACAGTATTCTTTGAATAATAAAATATTTAGCATGGCGATTAAAGTAACGCAAACCTTGACCTTGTTCGTTCGTCTCTTTACCCTTTGTAATTTCATTTATGCGAACAATGGGATGTACTTGTTATTGTAATATGACTTATTGTAAAAAGAATTTTCAATCATCCATCGTACACATCACGATTACTTAAGAATAAAAAAATTATTAACAAAAATTTGTCTTATATTTCAACAAAGATTCCATACATATATATACTTACACGCTCGCGTTGCTTTTACTTACACTTTAAGCCAAATCGCTCGGAATCAACGAGAGTCACGCATGGCTCGTGACGGTCCGTTGGTTTCACTAACCTACATCTGCTTCGTTGAAAGCAAAACGATTCCGATTCACGGCCTGCTTTCGGAACTTGGTTCGCGCTTTTTTTTATATTCGTCTTCCCGATTCCATTATACGCTCTTTCCTTCCTTTATTTTTTATCGATCTCCTATCGTTTTTTTCCTTAAATAGTGCTATGTACATATATAACCAGGATATATTACAAGATACAGGATGAGAAGTATATAGAAAAAAAATACTGTTTCTGTCTCGTTTTGGTTGCATAACTTGTGTATATTTATTTATGTTTCAATTCATTAGTCTATACATCACAGGACCTCACAGAGGCCATATCTCTTCATACAATTAACGCATTATACAATCGACTAGATTTTCCTTTTATCTCTGTATTTTAAGATATACAGACGAAGAGAAAAAGTATATATGGAGATAATGTAATTTGTGTACAAATATATTTATAATGATATATATACGGGTATGTAATGGCAACAATAGGAAATTCCACTGAATATGAACGTGTGTCCCCGCGTTCTCTATATAATCCGGAAATTTTCCACAAACCTTTCACACAGGAGATCGTTTAGTTATAAGAAAAAGAAAAAACTTTGGTTTCTTTGTATAAAGTATTTGGTTGGCTGGTTTATCGTAAGGGCGGATATGAGTTTCAATCCTCTAAGGCAGCCGGGGGCGAGCAAACGCATTCGCCGTCGACGTGCTCGGCAATCCAGTCCAGATAGTTCGTAACCTTAGTGTAGACGCCCGGGAAGTTTGGCCTTGCGCATCCACGGCCGAAGGAGACGAGACCTATAGCGACAAAATGCATCAAATTCTCTTATAAACCGTTCTTTAGTGCAAGCGCATTTTTTTTGTATTTATCAGTGAGAAGTTTTTTAATTTCCGAATTATGTATATAATTTAAAATGATGCAGATATATAGCTTAAGAAATTGAGGACGATTTTAAGTATAATATCTTACCGACTACTTCCATAGCGCCCTTCTCGCGACGAACATGGAGAGCACCGCCACTGTCACCCTGTCATCATAATACACAAAATAAGTATTTTCCTTTACATCTTTTCTTTAAAGAATGAAAAAGTAATTAGATATATTAAACTTACATTGCAGGAGTCGCGCGCACCGTCGAGGAAACCAGCGCAGAACATATTGTCGGTCATACGGTTCTTGGGATAATCGGAGAGCTTGCATTCCTCTTTGGACATGATCGGCAGGTCGACTTTGCGCAGTTCCTCGCTGACAGGCTCGCCCTCTCCGAGTCTACCCCAGCCGATTGCTACGCCAGTAGCACCGATGTAATTGAACTTGGCTGGAATAAAAAAGAAATTATTTTCGCTCCGACATATAATCGTTTTTGCCATACGAAATTTTAATTTAATTTATTTTCTTTAGTTCGAATATATCGATCGAAAACGTAACTTATTTGATTTCGAAAATTCGAAGCACAACCTTCTTAATTACACGTTAGTACGATAATTATATGTATTAAAAGAGGGAATTAATATCTGTGGATAGCTGTCGCTGACAATTATACACTTACCCGCATCGGGCAGGCAGACAGTCTTGACGGCTCCGTCAAAAGGCACTTCCCTGTCGAGTTCAATTATCGCAATGTCATTGTTGTAGCTATGCCTGTCGTATTCTTGGTGTACGCTCAAGCTCTTGATGCGGTAAAGTCCGTTGTCAGGGAGTCGGACGCCGAACAATCTCTTCTGGAATCTGTGGTGAGATTTTCGAGAATTAGAGTAATGCGAATCGTGTATGTAGGGCAACGTGTGTATGCGAGACGCGCAACGCTAAGGATGTGTTTCCTTATTGGCTTTTTCCTTATTACTGTCGATCGTTATTTTCTTAATTAAAAGAGATATAATTGTATAAAAATAATTATATTAAAGGGTTTTCAGCCAATTAAATGTTTGCATGGAAAAAAAAAATTATCAATTCGCACAATATGTTAAACGTAAAAGTAAAATACAAAAAAGTAGAATCTTTTTTATCATCGATGTGAAATCGGCATTTTACAATTTTAAATGTTAAATTGTTTAAAATATTAATTAAGTTAATTTAACTTTTTTCTTAAATCAATTAGTTTCACTAGGGTAAGCAAGTTAGTTTAGCTTCATTTTTTCCATGTGATTGCAAAACACAATTACATTACTTATCGATATAATTAAGTTAATAGTCGCGACAACGTATCCAAGAAAATCAATTCTGATAATAAAGAGTATAGTCAACTTTCGAAAGTATAGTTCGACATAAAAATTCATTAAAATTAATTAACAATTAAAGAGCTAAGTTTCCTAATAAACGATTGACATCGCACGTGCACTTACCCGTGGATGCAGTGACCAGCGGTAAGTAAGTGTCGGCGCGTTATTAAGCTCGCGCCACAATGATGCAGGCCCTGGTAAGTGATGGCTACGGCCCATGGGAACTCGTGTGTATCCGTGATATCGCCGTTGACAATTCTGGTCTGCCGACTAACGCCGCAAACTGCAATAAAATGTTGTAAAAGTTATTAATCGATCGGTCTAACGCTTCGCATCGAATCCATTCGACGAGTCTTTTGATCTGTCGTTGTTGCCATTGGTCGCTAAGAAACCTTTACTTTGATATAATTTTGATAGTAAGATAGTATTTGATTCCGGATGGAAAATATTCTGTTACGAGGTAACAATGAGATAATATATTATAGCGATCGGAAAATAGTAGGAAAGAAGGAAAGCTTTTTGTTCGATAATGTTCTACTAATTATTGAAATAACTAATAAATTTAATTAAAGAACAGCCCTGATTAAAAGATCTCGCTTTTTTGGAATGTGACACTTGTGCCATCTATGTCTCATTTCGCCCATATAGTTACCGCAATTCCTGCACATGTTCAGTTTCCTGCCAGAGAATGATGGGCCAGTTTGGACTAGTTCTCGGTCACCACCCAAAATCTGAAAATGAAACGTACAATAATTGTTGAAATTTTATAATTATTGGTATTAGAACGGGCAGCACGTATAACTTACAGCAAGTTAATTTTTTTTAAATTGCTATTACTACGTTTTAAGCACCATTTCATATGCTTATAATATAGAAGAGTTCTGAATTGTAGTAACGAACTATCAGGTGCTGCTTCTACATGTCACGAAAATATTTTAAAAAATTCAATGAAAAAATTCGAAACAAGAGAACATGAGTTTCAGATTCTATATTTTTAAACTGGTGACAGCCAAAAAAAAAGTAAAAATTTTAAAAATCACAATTACACCGCCCACTATACAAGCTCTACATACAACCTCTATTCCAACTACTACGAACCATGAATTAAAAAAAAAAATAAAATTATCAAGAGCAAAGCTCCTTAACGAATGACTACTTACCAATCGTGGGGTGAACCTGGCTTCCGTCGTTACAAGCAGGCCAAGCAGCGCAGCTAAAAGGCAGATGGTTACAACTGGAATTCTCGTCATCTCCATAGTTTCAACTCTAACCACGAGGGTATATATTCTCTTCTCAATACAACACAACAACAACAACAACCAACAACAACAGCAGCAACAATACCAAGTCGAGGCGAGAGCTTGACACGTGCTTCGTCTGCCTGCTATACGACAAGAACAACAGAACTCCCCGAGTCGGGCCCTGCTGGAAAAGTGACGATTGCTGAGTGTTTTGCCGTTTTATAGTATATTATAACTAATAACGAGATGCCGGCCGGGCTGTAGGTGGGGGCGCGCTTACCTTGGCCGGCGCGCTTGCATTGGCGCGCGCAGAGGTAGACGCGACCTTTTTCGAATCGCGAGCGCATGAGAGACGGCGGAGGTGGCAAGGGGCTGACGATGATGTCGCAATCGGTGGATAATATACACACGCATATACATATACGCGGTTACCTGTCTCTCTGAGCCCAATGTCATCGATGTGTATATACACCTCAATGTCGAAGTCTCGATATTATCAAAGCGCGGTGCTGCAGTTTCGGGTATAATGTCCAGTGTTGCACTGGCCGGCGTCGGACTCATGCAAGCAAGTGCTCATATCGTGCGGTGATACCGTTATAAGGATGCCGATTTTTGCCCGTTTATAGAATACCGGTGCGGTGCTGTTCGTTTATTTTTTTATGATAAACACTCATGGTATTTATTGGTTTTGGAGATGTATACTGTGTCTGATGTGTGAATTTGCATTAAGTCGATTTTGAGTAGAGAGTAAAATATTAAACTGTGCGACTATTATAGCGGTGTGTGATATACCGCTTTACTTTAAAATTGTAAGTACTTAGACAAATAATGACTAATATTAAACAATACATGGTCAATATTATAATCGTGATATTACTATATATAGTGTGCTAAAATTTTGAGTCATATACGACCTTTTATATATATAAGGATCAACCTCTTTATTTATATTTCACGTTCTTAGTTTGAGTAGATTTTACGTTAGTGAAATCATAACTATAATGCATAACTAAACGAAATATATCTACTTGATATTTATTATTTTTTCAATGCTTTTTGCATAGATCTTTAGACTATTTTGTCAATTCTTTGTTAAGAAAATCATAAAAAAAATAAAACATTGCACACATTATTAAGTAATTCTTAATAATCAATTTTTTAATTTATGACGGTCGACAAGTTTTGCATTCGGATATGTGCTAAAAAGTGCATGTAATTTTGATAATACAAGCATTTCTCTCTCGCTTATCATTTCATATATATTCGTGTGTAAATATTTAAATTTTGGGCAAAATATATCATCGCTTTTATGTAACATCCTTCGTTCATGCCGAATTTTATAATCTCATTTTCATAATTTTCGTTTGTGGGTCATAATTATAGTTTTATCCTCTTGTTCTCAATATACCCCAGTTGCAATAATCAACAACGCAAACACATAGGAAGTAAACCAATTGCATTATATAGTTTGATATGCGTACAACATTATCGACATAAAGAATCACCAAGTAATAAAGTGCAAAAGCAAACGTTTTTTATTCGCCTGTGTATGGAAACTTCCGCAAGAATGCAATTTTTCGAAGCGACGACGTAGAAAAGCTTCAGTCGCCTCAGGAGCGAGGAAAGTGGACGAAAACGAAAACTTTTCCAAGTTCCAAGCGGAACAATGGGGCAGGAAAGTTTTTAAGATGCTCGTGCCATTGCCAATCGGGTCAATGTAATTGGACGCCCTTGTCTGCGTATGGCGGCGGCGTAAAGAAGTGCCTTTTTACGCAGCTTCTTCGAAATGTGCGAGCATGCGGGCAGATGGAAAAATAAAATGAATATAGATTTTTTTTTCTGTAAACCAAGATAATTGCTGTTCACATAAAGAACGAGAGTTACGACTCGAGCGACCTAAAGGCGTTTATTCGCGATCGGCTTTATCTAACGAGCCTTGAGAGCTGTAAATCGTGTGCTCCATAAGAGATTTTTATGTCGGAAGTGGGTTGTTAAACCCTATTAAATATTTGCTCAATTGAAGTGCAGACGTATATGAATAGACGAAAAATTTTTCAATGATATTTTCATTATTTCCCGAGTGCTGTTAAATCGATCAGTTTTTTTTCTTATCTATGATTTTTCAGAGTATGATAATTCGAATTATTTTCAAAATTTCATCAAACAATTAAACATTTTACTTTTATGTAAAATGAAACTAAGTGAATTTACAATGCATTTCCTTATCTGTTTACACTGGAATAAGTATCTCTATTAAATTGTCTTTCCAAACTTTATTAATTCGAAGTTTACTTTGTATGTCTCTGCGTAATTTGGCGTCAAACTATGAATTTTAATTTCGTTCCACAAACTTTATCTCTTTTATTAACATCGTTCTAGAATGTACATAAAAAATAAGCGCTCACGACTAATTGACTAATTATCGCTGATGATCCAGTTTTAAATAAAATGTAATAAGCTTATATGCAAAAAGAGAAGAAGGTTACATTTACTATATAACACATTACGCATAACATTTCACACAGTTTATTCGAGGACGACCTTCGATAAACGAGCGCAATCACATTACAAAGCGACATAATAAATATCAATATTTACATTTCTATATCTATAATTAAATTTGAGAATAAGAGCTGATCTATATAGTACTCAATGAAACTCCTACAGATATGGATGACTCTGCCAAACAAAGTTCACTCAAACTCTGATACTGATCCCTTCCTTGCCCTTTTCTGCTGAATGATATCGGAACCCTAACAATACCGAATTCTCATTCAATTCAAGAAGAAAAGCCCATGCCAAAGTGGCATTAGTCATATCGACACATGGCCAAAAATAAATTTGGCCGCGTTCACGAAAAGAGCCGGGTGGAGTCAAGGTCGTGACTTATCAGTCATCTTCAGGGATAGACTTTTTGGAGGTGAGATAACAGAAAACACAGACAGAGCACATGAGTGTGTGGCGCCCATACAGTTGTCTACGTGCGTGCGCACGTGCACGCTTGCGTTGCTTATATGGGAGGGAAGAACCTTGCATATACCGTGGGTCACAGTACTTTTCGTTTACTGTTCTTGAAGATGGGATTTGACGAACGTTGCCTTTTATACTCACTGACCTTTATTTAGCGTTCGTTTATGTTGTTTGTACACGTAATTTCGCGCTGACTTTTTTGACAATGAAACATTGTTATGTCTACATGTTCGCGGAAAAGCAAAGAAACCTCCGGAAGAGCATCGTCTTCGTCATTACCATCAACGTCGTACGGTGATAAGGACTGTTCTTTTCCTCCGTGTCCTCGAAAATTTCTCCACTTTTATGCAGAAACCGGTATAATCCATCTCAAAACTACGTCGATAATTTTTATAAAAACTATAAAAAATGAATCCGTAATCTTTATTAAATATTGTGTCAGAGAGTGTTTTTTTAATATCTACATGTTTACAGTATATTGTGCATTTCAAGCTCAACTTCCAACATACATATCTTTTGAAAGAGTCAACAACTTTAATTCGAGAAAATAATCACAAAAATTCTCGCCCACTACTTTCATTTTCTTCTCTTCAAATTTCATATTAAGTCTTTTTTTTTAAGAAGATTAGAACCAAACTATAGAGCTATTTTTATAATTTTTAAAAAATCGGATTATCGTGAGCAATAAATAACTCATTATATCAAGCTTGTACATGTTTTTTTCAGATTTAGAAAGATCTAAAAAAAAACGAGAAAAATTTGGTTCAATAAGTGTGTTTTGAAAACTATTTTTAGTTTTTTTTTTATCATGACGTAAAAGATAAATATCTGTGGAATCGCTCATATACTTATCTCTGTGTCAAAATAATACCATAAACACACATATATCCACGAAATTTTAGCTACTATCCGCGTTTGGGGAATTCCACTTCCCTATTACCGGAACTCTTCCCCTCATCTCAAAAGGAAAAGAAAAGAAAAATCCGCCGCAAGCCACCTCACGTATATGAAGTGTAATAAAGCGTATAATAGCGTACGCGGGCAAACGACCTGCTGCAGTCCGACGTATAGATATATATACGCGTGGACACAGCCGGCGCATGTTTTATTGTCCCCTCTGGGAGGCTTTTTCCCATATCACTTCAACGTACGGAAGGGTCGCGGAAAACTTTTTCTCGCTATACTCATATATGACGGTACAGAAGTTATGCTTTATTCTAGCCTATCAACAATATATCTAGGTCAACGATCAACGTCGTTTGTTGTTCGCCAAACCGAATATATATATATATATATATATATATATAGGCATCGCGCCAAGGATAATATAATACCGCGTTCTTATATATTGGCCTAGACTATCCTAGTTTTCATCTCTTCATTTTTAGCATAGAATTATTTCAGGCAACCATATCTATATACATATATATTCATTTACCCGTATATAAATTATATAGACTACGGGGTTAATGTACATAACAGAAGCCATCGAGTAACCCGATATATTCCCCGCAACATAATTATACACTGTCATCTTCGCGCAGCACAAAACCTGGAAAAAAAAATGAAAGAAATATATTGGCAAGGCTCTCTTGACGGCGGCGGCGGTAGCGGCGTCGACGACTGCGATAAGTACGGCGAGTCATCGGGGGCACGCGTCGAGAGACAATAAAGCATAAAACGTAGCCCGCATGAGGGTGTGCTGACCCATATACCTTGACCCACTGTCAGTATTATATAGCGTTCGCAGGCCCATAAGCTGGCGTTATGGCGTCTATATAACATCCCATCGATATACGCATATCTCCGCATCCATATATGAATAATATTATACCTTCCGGTATATACATATATACACATAATGTCCATCATATACAGGGTATAACTACTCAATGACTAATCCTATACAGCGTCCGATAAGACAGACGCGCGTGTGCGCGACTCATCTGCGGCTAATTGCCCGTGTCCTTCTGAGATAACGTTACGACGATGCGTGCGTTGTCTCTCTCTCTCTCTTTATACGCGGCGATGTATAGAAGAGTGGGGAACGAATTAACCGTGCGAGGTCGACGATGGACTATATGGGCTAGTGGTGCGAATTTACCCTTCTCCCTCCTTCTTTCTCTCCATAAACGAAATCGTAACTCATGCTCAGGTGCGGGAAATGCCGCGCGCACGTGGAGTGTGCGCCGGTGTCGAGTATATAACGAGTGAAGTTTAGTACGCGACGCGCGCTGGGTCTCGACGAGGATACGCAGCTCGCACGCACGAGTCGTGAAGACAATGTATATACATGGGTTCTCACTTACGATGAGGGCACACACAAGGCAAGTATATATGCGCGGATAAGAATAGTTTTATTGGTAAAGTCTAATTGGTATCCTAAAATAGTGCATTATTATTTTTTTATGTATAATTACATATTATATAGTGCATATTATTATATTATTTTGCTCTTTGTAATTAAAGTATATTTATATATTACTTTATTATTAAATAATGATTTACTGAATGTTTTAGTATGTTAAAATTAACAAAATATTTTGATCAAAGCTATAATCCAGCGCATTTTCTACAGATCGTTGACTTTAAATACACAAAGCTTATCTCGTATACACCGAGCACTAATCAAATGTTTGCGGTTACTCGAGTCTTCTTACGTGATACTCACAAGACTTTAATTTAACTGTTATTCGTATAACCAAATCACTATTGTATAACACCGCGCTTCTACAAACAACTCTCTTTTCTTTTACTCGAATAAGAAGATTCGCTTATAATTACTGCGAGAGTACTTCTATATAATATAAGTAATACAACGAACTTGTGATCGACAAAAAAAAACTTTTCCATGTACACGCGATAAGAATCAGCGCGAGATTTATGGTCGACTAACACAGCTTAAACCAGCGTTTTTCTCCTTAATCTCTCTCTGCTGTCACAAGTGCGCGTCAATCAGCTCTGCAAACTCGCGGACAAAAAAAAAAGAAACAGATTCAATTCGAGCTCCCCATTATAATGGTTCGTCGCAAAGCTATGTAAATCAAATATTGACAGCCCATTATCGATCGCGTTTTTCATCGCTTGCAGCTGCGTTAACACTCGTCGCGGGAAATTTTACCCCGTGCAGGGGATTTATAACTGACAAAAAAAAAAGAAACATATCGCGTATACGTGGCAGATGTGTGCGCATATATATAATACCGCAAGCGCACGGATATATACATTCAGACATACGTATATATATATATATATATACATAAGATATCTTCTTGCGAGGACCAGTTTATAAAGAGGAGGTACGGAGTGAGAGGTGCTAAGAGGAGATTCGCGAAAGAAAGAGAGAAAGACCGGTAATTCCGATTCGTGGATTGGCGGCGCGGCCTCCCTGGTGCGCGCTCGCCTGTGGTTCGCGAATTACCATACGACTAGCCTAAATTTTCACAGCCAGAACAACCAACTGTATGTGTGTGTGTGTATGCGACACCAACGAGACACGGCGCTCTCTCGCATACCCATACACACATATACGTTACAAACCCAGCCCTGTGTGTGCGTATAAATAAGGAAGCGCAGGTGAGGCTCGGGTCTGTGTGAAAGTGTCACTTGAATCGAATCGAAGCCGCCGACAACGACGACGACGACTTGTACAGTCGCGCGAGTGTGAAATCGAATAATTTTCAAAGCTCGTATATTATACGAGAAAGCAGTGCGCTTATATATCTATATACCACGCGCGCGTGTGTATATATGCGTGCGTCGAAGCGCGCACGAACGACCGCCTTTTGAGCAATTAGCGCCGATTGTGCTTAGCGAACGGACGGACGAGTGCGTGCATCACACGCATTAGAAATGCGCGGGATTCTTGGGATTTTATTGGTGATCGCGCCGTTGGCGCTCAGCCATATCTTACATACTCAGGTAAGTTACGGTATATATAGGAAAGTATATTGTGCTGTCAGTTGTTGTACGTTATAGATGTATATATGGATGTGTGTGTGTGTGTGTGTGTGAATGATTTTGATTGTGCGTAGATTTTTTTTGGCTGTCAAGTTCGAGTGTAGAGTATTGAATTTTAATTAGCCGACTAGCACGGATGAATATATATAGATGTTCGCGTCGTGGTGTTCAAATAATTCTAAATGTTATAGTATTGTCAATGACTTCGGGATGAAAACGATAAAATTATTCAAGTGTACATTTAATGATTCCGATTAAGTTTGACATTAATTTCGCCAAACTATTTCGTATAATCCTTTATTTCTGTAGAATATTATACTCTCGTCGATATATACTCATCATTAGAGCTATGGCTAATTATACGCGCAAACGCGTCGATGGATATATAATTGTTTTAAAAACTGCTGAAATCCGATGTGCAAACGCATGTATTGAATTTCAGGTTAAGCTGCCCGATTTACTTGGCAAGCATCTGGGTGGATTGCGATCGAATGCCACGCCACCGATTATGATGCATCATCCACCGGAGGAGGATAAATTCTTCTTGAATTGGCTGCAGAATATACTGGGATACAAGCCGCCCCCGGCTGAAGGTGCTTCAGTGCCGCCTGGCCAACCGGAAAAATGCGCATCTTGCCGTGAGTATACATATATCTATATCTATATATATGAAAGAAAAGAAACTAAACGAACTCATCACTGTCGAAATGGCACGTGTATAACCTGTATATATATATGGGTGTATAAAAAACCATTTTGTGAATAATATTTTTTTTTATTTATCTCAACGACTTTTGTTGTTCACAGACTGCGGTGTGACGAACAAGCAAAACAGGATCGTCGGCGGCATAGAAACCCAAGTGAACGAGTATCCGTGGGTTGCTCTTCTGCTGTACAAGGGACGTTTCTACTGTGGCGGTAGCGTCATCAATTCCAAGTACATATTGACTGCGGCCCATTGTGTAGATAGGTAATTAGATAGAAATTCGCTGAACCTTAAAAGCGCTAAAAAAAATTATAACGTTCAATCATTATTATCGCGAATGATCAGATTCCAGAAGGCTCAGATGGGCGTGCGAATACTGGAGCACGACAGGAACCTTTCGACAGAGTCGTCGACCCAAGATTTTCGAGTAGCAGAGGTCATTCGACACAGTGGCTATTCAACAGTGAACTACAACAATGACATAGCTCTCATAAAGATCGACGGCGAGATTCACTTCGACAATAGAATGAAACCGGTTTGCCTCGCGGAAAAAGGTAAGCGCGTTATATATATACATATAAACTTTCCCCAAAAAATTTTGTTTGCCAGAATCATTCGAGCCTCCGCGTGGAATTTCGTCTTGAAAAAAAAAAAATAAAAACGTGTATAAAGAGAAAGAAATGTATGCTTAAGGTATATATATCAATATATATGTATATACATGTGTATGTTTTTGTATCGTCTTCAGCCAAAACTTTCACCGGTGAAACGGGCATTGCAACCGGTTGGGGGGCCATCGAGGAAGGCGGACCAGTTTCTACAACACTGCGAGAGGTCAGCGTGCCAATTATGTCGAATGCCGAATGCCGGGCTACCAAGTACCCGTCCAGGAAAATCACCGACAACATGCTCTGCGCTGGGTACAAGGACGGCGCGAAGGACTCTTGCCAGGTGATATTTTCGTTTTTATGTCTAATGATGTTTTTCTTTTTGTTTTCCAAAACTAATTCTTTTATTAACTCATTTATCGTATTTAATTTTCAGGGCGACAGTGGCGGTCCTCTTCATATTCTTTCCGATGGTATTCACAGGATAGTCGGTACGTTGAACAGATCGAACAAATTGTTGTATATATTTCAAGCGGCATGAATCACGTTCGTATATTGATATTTCACTAACGCTTGTTATACAGGAATTGTCTCTTGGGGCGAAGGATGCGCGCAGCCTGGTTTTCCTGGTGTTTACACGCGAGTTAACCGTTACATCACTTGGATCATGCGAAACACCGCTGACGCTTGTTACTGTGAAGACGATGCAGTTCTACGCTCGTAGACCGGACCATTACATAATCTCAATAGGGGGGAAGAGGGGGATTTCGAAACAAAAGAAAAAAATGATAAATACATCTTTAGATAAGAGCCAGCTGTGCTTGTGGATCATGAAAATAAAAAAATTTATCGAGAATTTCAAGATCATTTGGAAATGATGATAAACTCGAATATTTTGTGGGGAAAGAAATTAATAAGCTCGTTACGAGTGAACATATACATATTTATTGAAATCTGTAATATTAATAATTATGTCGTATTTATAATTATTTATGATAATACTCAAGCGTACATTGAGATTCGTTTTTTTGATTCTCAAACATTTATTTAATATTAATATATGCAATAAAATAGAAATTAAGGCATGATCGTCAACCATTTTTTGTTGATGGTTCATATGTTGTTTGATTATTGAATAATCATAGTGAATATTTTAATATCGATTGTAAAGACATCGCGATTTTCACTAAATTTTTAGCGCAATTTGTCCCTGTTCATCGTAAATGTACATGTACATTTAACTCTTGATAGCTACTTTCTTGAACTAGTCGTACAAACGTAAAATATCGTTGAGAGTTTTTACAGCAATACACATATTTAAAAAAACTGTATGTTGTTTTTATATCCTATTCGTAAATTAAATAATAAATATATTTATACATGAATCGTCTATAATTCATTAATCCTTCCATGCGTTATCTGAACAATGAAACGCGGGTTAAAACAATATTGCCACGCACGAATAAAAAAAATCACATATATACTTTTACAAATACAATCGTGTGTAACTGAAAAAAAAAATTTATTACTAACTAACGATCATCGTTTATTTCATTGATATGTTTTGATGACTAGAATCAATCAGCTGATGAACTTTGCGCTTCACAAGAGGGAATCTGCGTATTTTCCTTCGGATGCAGCCAAAACGTTTCCATATTGCCTTTACCCTGAAACACATATGCATACGGTCGCATAAATCATAATGTGGAGCACAAAAAATGAGCGCTTCTGCTTTCTCTATACCTGCTCCTTTTTGTTCGTACCTTTACCGTAACAACGCCGCGCGGTTCAATAACATAGCGATCCTCTGGCAGCAAAGCCTTTGTCGTTGGTGATATATGGACCTTTCCTGGCTTTAATTAAAATAAATATGTGTACGTTATAAATATAATATTGTATGTTTAATTAATGGTAATCCACGAATGATAAAATGCTTATAAAAAACATTCATACGTAAACAAACCGACACTCCATTTGAATTATACAAATAATGAAATTGGAACTGAATTAATCAGGTACGCGCGAAAAACAAGTTTCAAATTCAGCGTTGGAAAGCAAATCATATAAAAAATACTTTTTCCCCGCAGTCAACCTTTGTCTCGTAAAATGAAATATCATTCCGTTTATTTAATAAACGCATGGTTTAATCCAGATTGCCATAAGCATATTTGTTAAAACAAAACGAAAAAAGATCCAAACAAAATTATAAACAGATTTTATGTCCCAAAACAGTATAGATTTAAAATTTATATCTTAATTATTAAAATATTATCAGTGAAATTCCCATACCTGACTAGTAGTTTGCATTCTGGACGCTGTATTAACAGTGTCGCCGAAAAAGCAGTATCTCGGCACCTTCAGGCCAACAACCCCAGCAACAGCAGGTCCAGAATGTATACCTGAAGTAAGAAAAAACAAAAATACTCCAATTTGTGATATGCTTTTTTTTATTGCACTATATGACGCACTAGCAACGCAGGCTATTATATTTTTTACCGATTCGTATTTGAATATCCAAACCGGACGGCAAGACGAGCGAACGGACTTGGGCAACGAGCTGCAGAGATACGTCAGCTATATTAATCGCATGATCGTCTGTCCTATCTGGCGCTCCACTGGCTGCCATGTAAACTCGACCTACCGTTTCCACCTGTTGATCAATCACCGATAGGGTAAAAGAGCTTGTTTACTCATAGGTAAATAGTTTGATTTCGTTTGAAAAAAATAAGAAAAAATGTAAAGATTTGTTCATACGTAACCTTGTAAACGTTGAATTTGTCCATTAGTGAATCGAAGCAGGAATAGACTGCGTTCATCGATGAAACAATGTCCATCACGCCCTCGATCGTCGAGTAATTGAAGTCGCACAGCTCGCAGAATAATACGGAGATTGACTCGAATGACTATAGATATATAAGTAGGTAATTTCATTGTCATCGGTCAACTGAACTATATTCTCAATCTTTTAGGGACTATATAATCATATCCTAGTTATACACTGGAAATTCAGTTATAGATACATACGCGAATGTGTATTATATTCAATATAAAAGTTCACTCGTTGCTCGTAAACTTGGTTTAATCAAATTTTTCAAACTTAAAATAAACAACATTTGAAATTCAATGCGAGTCAGGCTATAAAATAGCCCGTAAATCGTAATTGAGTATGCCGTTCGTCCGGCTCCTCCGTTCGAATCGCATAAATTTACATAAAAAATTTCCAAATCCATCCGACAACCCCTGTACCCTTATTCCCCCATTAATCTTTCAAACTTCAGCATCACTTGGATTAATGAACTACGAGTGCTCCATATATATTTTTCTTAGAATTAATTTGCGGTCGTACTCATCTCTAAATCCCAAACAATGTGCATTTGCCACAACTCGCATACCCCCATAATTCACTCTTAAAAATAAAACGAAAAGGAAAAAGAGGGACTTAAAACATTGTAATATATAGCTATATACACGTGCATACATACCTCACACGTATTGAGTGGACTGATACCCGCGCGTAGCCTATCAGCAACGCTCTGGGGTATCATTGAATACAGCAGCTCGTCGCTCTTGTTCTTCCATCGATCGAGCAGCGCGTAACTCTGCTCCAGCTCTTGTGAGCGTTGCTCCGCTTTCTCGAACATCATCTCCAACCTTTGAGCAGAAGACAAAAGAAAAAATACGAGCAATTATATAACGGAGCTGGAATGAATGGGTGATGTGCGCGTTCCCTTGACGTGAAATCCGTAATTTATAAGTTATTATACGTGTACAGTAGGGAATAGTAAAGAGGAAAAAGGGGGAGAGGAAGAGATGAAGATGGATATTGAGGATACAATTTACCTCCCGCAGTGTTGCCACCCGGCGAGCACCAGTTCCCGGCTGAGACCGTGCGGGTTCAAGTCGTTCAAGTACAGTCCCATATTGAGCAGCTCGTCAAGGCTATTGATCCTGAAATGATAAAAATCACAAGTAGCTGCGCGATATATCGTAGCATAATTATCACATAAACGCGCGACACGTGCGCGGAAGTTGTGTATATATATATATATATATATATGTGAATGTATATTATGGGTATCCACGATGTATCGCTAATTATAGAACTTCATTTCATTGGACGACCATACTTTATTTTAATACGAACTTTATAAATAATCATTATTACAAGTATACCAATTGTCGGAGCTAATTTAGTCGATATACGTTTCTCATTAATACGTCGACGTATAATTCGGTGTATTGAAATGACGGTGTAAATTGGGAAGTACTTACAGAGGACTGCAAAGGAAGATTATGGCTTTGATGTCGTCGATGTACCTCATTTGGCCTTTGAGCAGTATGTTGCGCGCCCCTTGACTACCCCGTCGGTCGAGTTTTAAATTAGCTGGCGACATGTCGTCCAATTTGTCATTTTGCTTCGCCACACTATTTTCCGTCGATCTTATCAATTCCAATTCAAACATTACAGAGTGTAAATACATCACCTGTGGTTTTAAACATAAAAATCACTTTGATAATTACAATTAAAGTAATACAAAGACGAAAAAGAATACCGCAGAAGATCGTCTTTTTTTTTATTTCATTAACGCATGCAAATAAGCGATAATAAGTATATTATGAGATATATTTTTCGACGATTCTTATGGTTCAAGATATAAAAATGATAAATAGCAATAGACGATATAGCGATCCCTTTCATATTTTAAATCATCTTTTATACCGGATTAGGTGGTCGATAAAACATCTTGCAAATTGCAGTATATATGCGCTTTCCCGCAAGGGACTAACGTTATATATAAGCAGGAATATATATATCTGTATAATATTCGACTTGATTGATGAAAGGTACCGTACGTTTCCCCAAGTAAAGGTGATACCCTTGGGTCTGCGAAGTTTGAAAATCTCCGTCACGTGTTTGTCTAAGATGGACGAGGAGTTGCCCCAGGCTTGTAATAGCTTTCCGCCGACTCCTAAAATGCACATGTCCTTATTCATCACAACGCCAAATGGAAAGAGTCGTAGCAGCAGAGAACATGAAACTGGTGGCAGTTCACGGCCGATTGGCGCTTTCATATTTGAGTTTTTTGCTATCTGCGGAAATGAAAAGAGGATGAGCTCTGATTGTATGTTTTTTGGAGGGGGGAGGGGGATTTATTTGAAATAGTTTAAAATATAATATTTATAAGAAAGCTCGTTGGTGATAATTTTATTTGTGAAAGTGAAATAATTAGGTAATCCGTTTCTATCGATCACTGTGGTTGGCGAAACACTAGATTAAGTTCTCTTAGAGGGTGTCTCGGTTCAGCTATAATGGCGTAGACTTATCAGTGATGCTCCAGTAATCAGATGCTTGTCGCAAGATGTTAGACGGTAAGAGATAATTGTATAGAGGTTCTCTTCCTATTGTGTGAGCCCACCAATCACACTGAACGATAATGAGAAATCAATTTCCTCTCGCCGTAAAGGCTAAAATTGACTGATAAACCGATAATTCAGTTTATAAAAACTAATCACACTTCGATATGGTTTATCGAATGAAATTACTGTTTGCTTTGAAGTATTTCCTGTTTCTATATCAAATATATGTGTTTAATACTTGCATATTTCCGGTTATCGAAATCAATACGAAACTTCACCATGACGCTTCTCGTCCCAGGAATACTATTTGAACTCTCGAGAACTCGTATGTCCAGCGTCGTCTCGTAAAGTTCCTCAGCTATTTGAAAAAGTTGTCCTAAAATATAACGTCAGCTGCGTGAGCTTCAAGTTAAGGCTTAAGCGAAAGTTTCAGTGTTTTCATAACATCTTTAATAGAACTTTCCGTAACTTTATTTTAACGTGGAGATAACGTGGAGAAAATTTTCTCCTGTAAGTCGATGTTAAATCAAGCTCGTGTCACTTCTTACCCATGAAGTAGTGCGTGAATCCCTGCCGTGTGCTCCTGTACACGAGCACCACTCCGTGCGGGTCGACGTGAGTGAGATACATAGAGGGGCTCTTCATTTTCGGATAAGTGAAGCGCATCTGCATGTGGATGTTGTCCACGCTCTGAAGGAAATCGCAGAAGTACCGGCCTGTCGCTTTGATCGTGCAGCCGTACCTTTTCGAAATCACCGAACCTTAATAGTGCGGTCATGCTTATTTCCATCAATTATATACGCTTGAATATAATACAGTAAAATATTCTCAGATATTCTAACTTTAAATTGATCGTTGGAGAAGAAGGTTAATCAAGTCTGTGGTACCAGTCAACTGACTAAGCTCATTTTTCATGGAAGTAAACGACACGTTTTTACATAGGAAAAATGAGAAGAGCCTTTTTTTCACATCATTTTCTGCGCTCCTCAGCTATCTTTGGTCTTACGTTAATGGTATAAGATGACAAAGTAAATAGTATCAATTGTAAACTAATATTATGCTTTTTAAAGATATTGCTATAGAAATATCAAATTCTATATGTTACAGATTGAATAAAGGAAAAAATGTTTTTACCCAAGATTATTGAAAAAGCGAACAAAGCATTTGCCAAAATATCGCATAGCACTGTCAACAGTCTCGCAAGTGTGCGTCGCGAGTCCCGCTGCCAATTTCGTCATCAAGTCATCTGGGTAGATCTGTCGGGTATTGAAAACAGTATGCTTTGCCCCGGCTTTTTCCAAAATGTCCAGCCACGTGTCTTCTCCATATTGGAGCTTTAAAGAAATTAAATATATAAGCAAATACATAGAAAAAAAAATCAAATCGAATATTATATATATGGGTAATTTCATGTCAACTGAGCAAGGTGGAAATTTTAAAATTGCTCAAAATTTGTAGACACTTAGTTTTTTATGAAAAAAACATGTTCCTAATCAGCTTTTTCCCAATCAATGTTCTATACAAAAAGTTTCAGGATTGAGTAAAAAAATGGTAAAAGTGTTTTCACCAAAAATGGCAAAAAATAACAACTTTTGATATGCAATAACTTTTGTAATTATTGAAATATTGCTCTAAAAATTTAGGAACATGTTTTTTTTTCATAAAAAACTGAGCAATTTTAAAATTTTCACCTTACTCAGTTGACATGAAATTACCCATATATGTATATAAAAAATAAATAGCAGTCATCATCGAATGAATTTTACGACATTTGAGAGGTAACTCAATTTCTGAATAAATTTCATAACGTTTGAAAGGTAATTCGATCATTGAATGAATTTTATGATGTTTGAAGGGTGATTCGATCTTTGCATGTAGATAACATTTTATTTATTCATCTATTTCCTTTTCATGAATACATCCACATTTTCATGGTAATATCAAATAGTTGATTAATATTTAAATAAAAGATGTAGTAGTAATAGTAAAGTATATTTTATTAATGGCTTTCACATTAATATGTGATACGAGCAAAACATTTAAATACAAGTTACATTAAATTTGAATTAATAATGAAGCATTTGCAATATGGATAATAAATTAGCTACGTAACAATGAGATTTGCGTCAACTGTAAAAGATTTTAAAGCATAATTTAAGTAGTATGCAGAGCACGGTTTATTGATGACGTTTACGGGTGTCTGTGTATATATAAATACAAAGCTTCAATAGTAAGTATACTAGATGAGCAAAAGTTTATTTATAAATTCATATATCCAAAGAAACCTTAAAAATAACATTACCAAATAGGATTCAGTGAAATATATTGACACTTCAGTAACTGATATCCTTTCAACTTTTAGTTACAAGTCACATTCTTCTCATGATTTCTCGACAGAGTTGTGATTTTTTGGGACGTTCCTATTGTGTCGAACTTGAGAAGTTAGCACAGTGACAAGGTTAATTGTTCACTGTCCTCCAAAAGTTTCCTAAGAAATTTATATTCTGCAGATCCTACTCTTTCAAGGTTACTGAATGAAATCTTCACCAACTGCATAAAAGAGCTTAATGTGGCAATCACAGAGCTTAAGAACGTTCACAGACGAAAAATAAACTTTTTGTATCGTAGAGGTAATAGTTCTAATGAAAAAAAAAACAATATTCTTATATAATTCTAATCCATTTGACAAGATATAAAAAATTAGATGAAATTTTGAATGTTGTTAGTGTCTAGTATTGCGTACACCAATCAATTCTGGAAATATTTATTTTGGGTCTTATTTTAACGGAATAAGACCTATCATTTTCTTTATGTGATTTGACATAGGGTTTGCATATAAAATATTTAAGGAGTTATTGAAGATTAAAAGGTGATGTATATTTGTTTATAGCAGTGACGCGTGAGCTTCAGAAAGAATTCCACGTCACGTTTCATTCCTTTTTAATTACTTAATTACTTTATGACAACCCTTTCTTCAAACCGTATAAGAATCAAGATAGTTAGACCTAAGTTATTGAATTAAAATAAAAAAATAGATATTTTAATAATGAATTAATCTACTTTTTCGATAAGCATCACTTACTTTAACAATATGCAAATTTTTACTTAATAGATTTGTTATACATAATAAAAAGGTTCAAGATATTTTTTTATTAAACCTATTTTAGTTATTATATAAATTTTCACCCGTAGGTTCGTTTATAGCCGGTGAAAGTTTCATAAATAGTTTATAACGTAATTTTAGACTTTAAATGTTATAGAAGTCAAGCGAATGAAATTTATCATGCTTAACGGTTATCAAGAAGTAAATCAATTATTGTTTTTGACTTTTTAAGTACATATACAACGTTCTATTTACACTTTATCATCAATAAATCTAAAATCAACGTTAGTCGATATCTCTTTTATTGACACTAATTAACATTATGAGTCAATTTATTCATATATTGAGGTCACTAAATAATGGAGAAAATTAGATAGGTAACTCATAAAACCCAGCTTTACTGTAGATCATTATTTAATTAGTTTATTTGTGCTCTAATTATTGTGAGTGAAAATTATTTTCTTTATTTAAGGAGGTTCAGGCGCGACTTTTTAGTTAAAGAAATATCAAAATATTACCTAGTAAACGTTATAAACACGCCAATAGTATGCTAATATAAGCGAACATAAGCTAACAAGATTTGGAAATGTCATAACAAAGATCCTGTTTTTACTGGAAGAATTATATCACTTTGACGGTATAGCTGTATTTGAAATTTTTCAGACGACGTACAAAGTCGTAACAAAGCGACTTACTACCTTCCTAACAGTGAATCTAGTCAATCGCAACTGAAATAAAACTTATAAAAAATAATTGTTGTATTATTTTTATTATTAAAAATATGTACTTATTGAACAATATTAAATTTCTCGATTTCAGAAGACTAATCATGATATTCAATAACAAAAGCCGAAAGAATATGGGCCAGAGGGAATTCGAAAAAGAAAAACTTTTCAAAGGGATGCCAGAAAAATAATTTTCTCATAAAATGGAACAGTTCATGTGCGAATATGATGAGGGTTTGTTACAACTTATTTGTGCGCCTTTTATATCTCATGTTCCTTCGCTTCCACTAACCACAAGCTGGAGGCTACGAGGTGCCTCGCTCCTTTCCGGGTTATCGCTCTTGTTGAATTCCGCGGATTCGCAGGCCTGCCACAGGCGTGAAAAATGACTGAAAGCATGTGTTTGTGTATGGGTATGGTATATTTATACCTACACAACATATACACGGACTACTTCGCGTTTATCATATATGGACAAAATAATATTTTCTGCTTTATCCGAGCAATAGAAATAGTATACGAATGGATTGAATTCGAATTGCATTTAAATATCAATAAACCAGACAAACGGTATAATTTTTTATTAGTGTTCCTGCAAATTAATACCTACGTAGCATCCGTAACGTGACTCGACTGGAAAAATCAAATTTCGTGGTAAATGGTGCGTATAGCAGATGCTGGAGAATAATGTGTAGGAGTATTACTATAAGTATAAAAGGGAAAAAGGCTATATGTTTTGATTTATTAATAATTACGTTTCCTGTATATTTAGTTGTTAATTTAGATGTTAATAAATATATTGTTAGTTTAATTTGAAATGCCAAATCAAGCGTGACATCAAAGGAGGAAGAATTTTGAGGAAAATCACCATTATTCTGCACGGTAAATATTAAAGCTTTATGGAGAAAATAGGAGTAGGTAAATTTATATATGAGGCTGTCAGAAACAATCACATGTAGAGTATACGTCTAGAGGAATGGAAAGCAATTCTCCAACAGCAGGTAGAACTTTTAACAAGTTGAGTTTAAATCAATTTCCTATCCGCACGTTTTGTGCGGAAACATTAATTAAATTAAATCAAGTTTGCTTTTTAAAGCTGCACATTTAAAAACTTCACATAAAATGATGACGAATCATTTTTCAAATGGACCAACGGGAACAGAAGATTTCCCATATTTTATTTATGAATTTTTCATTTTACGTATAACAATTTCAACAATCCTTTTATGATATCCAATTGCAAAACCCCAAAGCTGTATGTCCATTCCGAATCTCTGGTCTTTAATAAATAACCACAAACCTGAACAAAGTGCTGTATGCTCTCCAGTAGCATTCCGTACATGGCTGCGATTCGTCTCTTGAAATTTTAATCGCAGCAATGAAATAAAAAAGCCTCGCGAGGCCTTTGCAATATTTCCACCGGTAAATCAACAGCAGCAGCAGCAGCAACAACAACAGCGTCAACACAAACAAACCGAATCGCATCCACGAAGCATTGAGAGTGCAGCAATCACCACTTCGGCGTCAAAGCAAAGTCCGGGTGTATTAAAAATAAACAGCGCACTTGCATCCCGGCATCGCTCGCTTCCGCACAATCGTCATCGTTCGCGCGTCGCGGCACTGCAGTATTCTCGCCGGGCAATGAGTATATAGGCAAGTACATATAGGCACGACTGGGAAACCGCACAGAAAAAGAGTACGAGAGAGAGAGAGAGAGAAAGAGAGAAAGAGACAAGCAAGAGGGAGAAAAAGAGAAAGAGAGATAGAGAGAAAGAGAAGAGAGGGTAGGAAACGTCGCCCGTCAGCCGAGCGCGCAACTTTGACTCTGACCCGACTGGCTGCGTCCGTGCGCGCCTTGTGACGAGGAGACTATATGGATGTATATCTCTGGCGGCGGCAGCAAAGCGTGCGCCGCGTGCGCACATGCGCGCATGCTTTGTATCTATATATCTATATTTTGCGCTCAGCTACTGCTACTGCTTATACTGCCTGCGTGCGGTGGTACACTCGAATTTGACACTACTATGCCGCGCGGCTGGCTGTCTTCTCTTCCTTCTTTTTGCCGACTATACTTGCTCCTCTTTTTGCTCCTTGTTTTATGGGAAGATACCTTGGTAATTGGGTGATCGCGGAAGTTGCTTCTCACTTTTATTTTAGCACGTAGACGATTTTCGTCCGTTCTTTGCGAACTTGAGGCGGGAAATTGTACGTTTCCGGGAACCGTTTGTGAACGATGTATATTTAGTAATCTCTCTCTTTCTCTCCTGCTTTCTTTCTTCACTTCTACATCACGAGTTCGTCCCTCGTAATTGGAGCGTGCCTGATCAGTGTTCTGCAGGATCAGAGGTAGCGTTTGATTATTAGTTGAAATGAAATTCGGGAAATAAGTTTCTTTAATTTTACTTGATAAATGTATTAAAAATAGTAGTTTTATTTGATCGTCAAAGAATGTGAAGTTTTATTATTAATATATTTAATTATTTGATGTATTAGTATTTTTTGCTGAGAAACAGTTGCCTTACTCTTAGTACACGTGTGTAAATTTCACAAAATCTGCGATGAAACTTGAATAATGGCTTTCAAAATTTTTTTCTAAATACACATATCGAGAAATCCGCAGTTGAATGTGGTCCATCGAATGATATACTTTTACTGAGACAACTAATCGAGAAAAAAAATAAAACTAAAAAACGGGAGCTTTCCAAATCATTTTTCCGAATTACAATATGTTGATTCCTTCAAAAGTTATGCGAGCTTAAAGTTGAGCTTAAAATTCACAGAACGTCGGCTGAGGAGAATAAGTGCTACGTCATCGCAGCGTAGAAAAAGGTGCTATGTCGCCAAGATTTCGAAAAGATGCTATCACTCAAATATTTTATTTTATTGAAAAAAATTTTTTAGCACAACATGCAGATATTTAAAAAGATACTCAACGAAATTTCGTGTATACTCTATATAGCTAGAAATTGAAAATATTGCTGTTTTAACTAAATCGAAAATCATTCATGAATATCTAAAAACTTTTATCTACTTTTCATATTAATCAACATTTATTTATTAATTAAGATGTATTAATTTTTCAACAACAGTCGAAATGCAGAGGAATTGAAATGTATTACGGATTTTATAAATGAATTCTATTAAATTTAATTATGATAAAATATTAAATGAAAAATATATAATGTGAAATATGATAAGCTCCAATTTTAAAATGCAACTTTTAATAGCTTCGGAGTATCCTTTGAATTTTTTTTAATTCAATTTTTATCGCTACTATTATACAGCAGTGCGTTTCAATGATCTCATTTTAGAGAATTAGATTGGTATATTAATTGAGAATTTAATGGTTGGTAATTGGTTACTAAACAACAGTATATACCTATAAGCAAATTAACAGAAATCTTAGCGTGAGTATATTATTCTTAATAAGGAAAAGGAATGTTAGCGTAAACAATGTTCTAGATAAGGAGAGGAATGGAATGCATATATAATACTGACGTACTGACAATAGGCAAAAGTATTGTCAATCTCCATCTATACATGGGTTTGAAGTTTGCATCGTTGGAGTGCAACGAAACTTTAGAAAATTTTTTTTATTTTTAGTTTTATATATTAGATTTTGAATTTTCTCATGTGTTTAGCGTTTTATAGCATAACCTAACATCAAAATAAAGATTCCACTGTATCGTGCAAATTTTTAGCTGTTTTATTTATTTGTAAGAAATTATTTCGTTGTGTCCCAACGTTGCAAACTTCAGACCCATATCTATACAGTATCTACGAAATTTGTTGAATATTTTTATAAGTTTCTGCATGTTGTGTCAACAAAATTTACCTGAAAAAAAATATTCGCGAGATAGCACCTTTTCGAAATCTTGTTGAAAAGGTAACAAAGTGAACCAATAATCGTCAGCGTGAGCTCAGTTTCAAGCTCTCGTTTTAAGTTTTTTTTCTTTTTTTCTAAATTTCATATTAAATGTTTATTGGCAGAATAATTTAGAACTACACCTTGGTAGAAATTTCTCTATCGGAAATGGACAGGAAAATAATAAATAGCTAGTAAAAATAGCTAATTTCAGGTAGAGATAAAACGATTTTTTCTGTCATAGTCTCTATTTAATGGAAATGACATAACCTGAAAATACTTCTATTAAATTTTCTCTGTCATTATATCATATATTTAAAAACAAACATTAAAAGAAAATAGCCAACTAAAGTGTAAATCCAAATTACTAGTGTTTAATTCATTTATAGTACTGTTTCAGGTGATACAAACGAAAACAATGATTTTTCCGTTTGATTCTGTCTCTCTCACTCCTCGTTATAATAGTAAACCTCTTATTAGCCATTTCCTGAGTAAAGAAACTGGCCAACTTTAATATGTTTTAAATACTCATAAATAAGCTAATGTAAATTTGTGAAAAAACTGAACCTATTATTCCGCCTATAAAAATGACCAGTTTTTAGCAATTATTGGAGAAACTAGCTATTTATTAGGTAAATAATGGAATCGTTTTCTACCAGGGGACTATAGCTATTTTTAATCATTTAAAAAAGTCGATTAGTTGTCTCAGTAAAAGTATATCATTTAATGGACTTTGTTCAACTATGAATTTCTCTTCTTGATACTCTAACCAACGTGAAAAACCAGGTTTGATAGGTGTGCTCGAAAGAAAATTTTGAAATCCATTTTTCCGGTTTTATCGCAGATTTCATGAAATTTGCATATATATAAGAACTATAGTCAGATTTTTCATTGAGCAAATTTATTTATATTTTATATATACGACTCTCACGTTCAAAACTCAGTATCAACAGAATTATTATCTTGCTGATGCTCTGGTTTTAATTAATTATTTCATGATTGTAAATTATTCTCGAAAAAGATCATTTTATCTCGTCCTTCGTATGTGTGAAAACTATTTATTTAATACAAGACGGACCATTGTACATATAAAAATATCAATAGAGTTAATATTTCGGATATTGCTCGGAATTGTGTTGAATAAATTCTAATTCTATTTACAACTGAGTTAAAATGAACAGTATATATTCTTGACTATTATCAAACAAATTTTCGAAAGTTTTTATAACTATCTTCTTTAGGATTTCGAAAAATTACGTCGTTATTGGCTTTTCCTTAAGTTGTAGAATGAGGTTCTTAGATTGTACAGTAAATTTACGTTAGTCTAAAGTATTAACTTTTAACATTTTCTTTGTGACATTCTTCAAGAGTATTATTAGTCTATTATTACGTTTATTCTTCTTTTCTGAAAGTATAAATAGACATTTATCTTTCTTCTTTTTCTTTGATATAAACTTATAAGTGCAGAAAACATATTGCAGACAATTTTCACAATATACTTTTACTATAATATTGCTAAATCAAGCAGTACTATTTTGGTATGCAATATGTGCATGAATTTCGGCATTTACTGCAGAAGTGTGTCATGAAAATTTTCCTTAAAATAATTACTATCAGCTGTTTTCATAACCATTCTATGAGTCAACAATTTATGAAAACCTATTTTATGTGATTGCGATAATATTGAATGTTTTTGAATTCGGAAAAAAATATTAAAAACATAGATAGAACATTCATGCTTAGAATTGGTACATTTTATAAATTTTCATAAGCTCTTATTAAGGTATTCGTGATAAGCTTTTCATAAGCTGTTTTATACACGGAAAAAAAGTTGAGTAAAAATTACAAGACTGACTAGTAAAGCCCTCAAAGACTGTACAAACGAAAAAAATTACAAAACTTTCTAGCAAATTTTACACGATGGTATATAAATTTTTCCTATAATTCTAGTAAATTTTAAAAACATAATATAAAGTAAAAAGATGCAAAAAAGGTGTTCTACATTTTAACGATAAAGTATACCCACATAAACAGATAAATCCAACCTTTAATGATTTGTGAAAACAGCGAATAAAGAAATTTTGTTATGAGGGATTATCTTAATTATCCGGATATGATTATATATCTTTCAACTTGTTTACAAAAGTTTAAGACATAAAGATTTTCGATACTGTGAAGCTTATTGCAAGCTTCAATTCATATTGATTTAAATATCAAACTATATACTTCGTAATGAAAGAATTTGTTTATCTCACTCACATTTCAATAATATTGGCTTCAGTAAAATGAAACGACTATGTTCCGAAAACAAACATCCCTTTCAATAGCAAATAGATGGCGCACAAATTGTAAAATTCAATTAAGCTAAAGTACAAGCGTGAGTCGCCGGTGTTACGTAAAACAACTACTTCGAATAAACGTCAAGGCAAATTTCCCATTACTCGCAACATCTTTTACGCCCGCAGGAGGCGGTTCTATCAAAAAGTACGTCGTACGGCCGCGGGTACAAACGTTAATTAGCCCTTTGGCAGAGCTGCGGCGATGTTCATTGTTGTCTGGCTTCAGGGAGCATATAGAAAATAGAACGCGTTGAACAGGATCGTTATATATATATACGCGATGTGGTCATCGAGACTCGAGCAAGTCGCGCCGTTAAATGCGCGCCCGCAGGGAGAACGACGGGTTTTACGGCGCGTCGTGTCTTTCGCGTCAATACTAATTAACCGGAGTACCTATAGACCGGATTCGACCCGGTAAGGTAATGGAATAACGAAGACCGTTAACGTTTATCGGCGAACTCGGGAGGGTTGTATCGAAGTGGGCTTTGCTTGTAAATAAAGTCGAACGTACAAAGGAACTGTGGTAGTGGGTGTCTTCTTTGTGTTGATCGTATATAAGTGCATTGGGTATATATGTGTGCGGTCTTTAAAGGTACTAAAATTTAGTAAACGTTATTAATACGCAAAGTTTTAGGGTGATGTGAATTTTATTACCATGTATACGTAGTTTACGTATTGAGAAACCATTAAATTGTTGAAAACACTTCACTTTAGATGCTCCCTTAGTACGTTAAACCTGATTTATGATATTTTTTTAAAATAATCTTTAAATTTTCCATTGACGATAGTGAGATGCCAAATAAAAAATATTATATTATAAAAATAACCATACTTTGTTAAAAAGGTATATCATAGAATACAAATTTTTATTCGTTTCATATCAGTTTGAGGATTTCATTTCTATCATTCTCCTGGTAGAAATACTATCCATGAGTTAGATATTTTCAGTTAATTTTATGGCCAAAACTAAAAATTGTTGTATTTTATAAATATGTACTAATCCGAAATAAATTTTAGTATTTGTACTTCATAAAATTGTTATTTTAATTTAAATATGCATCCATTTAATCAACACTTTAACTAGAAAGTATCGTGAATCGTCTATCAGAATTAAAAAATATTAAATACTAACTAATTTTATAGAAAATATTCTATCAGCGCCTTAACATCGAGCAACCTCTCAGTCATCTACGCTGGTAAAATTGCTATTGACACGCGTCAGGTCGACACCGCCTTCTTCCAATTTACGGAATTGACGGAAAAAAGAACAATAAATAAATAACCAAAAAATAGATTATTTAATTTTCTCCATCGAATAATTATTATTATCTAAAGTGCTTCCTTTTAATTAATACAAAAAATTCAGATAAATTAATCATAGTCCTAATTTAGTCAATTTTCTAACAAATAATATTCCTCTTTTTGAATTTTTGTAATATTTACGCGAAATAGGATTATTTCTTTAGTCAAATAATGACTCTCGAGATAATATTCTTTTTGTCAATATGTATCCGTCAAGTAGATACTTTATACAGTATGTTTTACGATTGTAAAATCGTACTTTATGGATACGTATGACAAAAAAAGTTTGTTACTCAGCCTAGTGCCGAAAAGTATTATTCATAGTGTATTTTTATGTGAACGTTCTATTTTATGTATCACTACTAAATTATTTCAAAATCGGCAGAAACTGCAAAAAATTCTAAAATTCTTAACTACAACGTGACATAGTTCAAAAACATTAATTTAAAAAAATTTGAAAACGGATTTATATTTTTTATCTCATAACATCTAAAAATCTCTGACTATGGAGCAATTTAATATAACTTAAAGGCTAACTACTGATATTTTATTTTATTAATCTTTATTAAGGAAGATAAGATTATTTAAAAATATAAAAGAATTATTTGTTCAATTTTTTTTATATAATTTTTGGAGGGATCAAATTAAATCCTATCTTTGAATATTTTTTATTTTTCAATTTCGTAAATTTCATGGACTGGAAGGATGATGGCCAGGTAAATATCTGGTAAAGCAAGCGCAGCGTCCCCTCTACCGTAAATTCGTAAGCTATGCTCCAACATGCCTCCTATTCTCTCGGTCCCTCTGAGTCTGCTGCACCGCCCTCGTATCTTATACTCGCGTTCTCTTTTTCTATAGTCGACATTTCGGCGATTTCCCTCTTTCTGCTAGTTTGAGTTTCGAGCCTCAGGTGGCGCGGTAACGCACAGTTTAGATAATAAACAGGCATAGACACTGCTCCAGACGCGTGTGCTCTGTCTGTATACTGTATACACAGTGGTTTTGCGTTCGAAGCACACAGTATAGCATAGCATCTGTAGCAGTACTTATATATTCCGGAGCAAAACAACAACGAAAGTGGGAGAAAGAGAGAGAGAGAGCGAGCGCGTGGCGCTGCAATTCTGGTGCGTATAAGCATCGTCGTCCCGTCATCTGTGCGGGCGTGCGTTGCTTCGCATAACCGTAAAGTCATGCTGCCGTGTTTTCAGTAAACAAACCAGTGTCACACTGCGCGCCGGTTTTTCTCGTTTACCCTGTTCACTAAGTATGCGCGTGTAAAATTTTGTTTTCATTGAAACCCAAGAGCTCGGGGTCATCCCGTTATGTGCGAATAGCACAGCGTGTGTGTAATTGGTATATAACAGTGAGTGACAGCGACAACGGCGCTCGGTGACTGAGCGAGCGGCAAGTGGAAGAGAGCGAGAGAGAAGGATAGATCGACTGTTGCATGTGCACGTTCGTTCTAGTGATCTACGGTGCATCCGAAAATGGCGACATCCGAGGTCCTGCCGACGTCGCCGTCCGAGAAGTCACTGTCGGGTAGCCTGCTCTCCGAGAGCGATCACTCTAATAGCAACTCGAACAGCAACTCCAACAGCTACTCGATAAGGGAGGACAAGTGGCCGGATCTTGTCGTCTCGAGGCCGAGGAAACTTGACCCCTGGTGGTGGCCGAGACGTGAGTATACCTTCTCTTGTATTTACTGTATACTGTAGTCTTCGACGCGTGCTCTCCTGCACATATGCGTTCGTGTGCTAATCGCGAAAGAGATCTGTTATTGTTTTGTATATGCTGGATTCCTACGTGTACACATACATACATATACATACACACGTATACACAGCTGCAATGTGTTCGAAGGCTGTGAGGGGAAGTGTGCATGACACATGACAGGCAAGAGAGCGCGCGATTCGAGCGGGAAATTTGAAATGGTTGATTCAGTCAAAGTGCCGCCACCTATTATATTTTTATATTTTCATGCATGGCTAGGAGAGTGCATGATTCCGGATTATATATAGGGATTCAGTGTAATCTTTGGAGTATGCTCCAAGATTGCAGAATGTGAGCAAAGCCGTAACAGTAAACCCTAACGTTTTGACAAAGTAGATTTGTGAACACTTAGTTTTATTTTTAAGAAATTTTAATAAAAAGACTATTCTTTAAGCGTATATAATTGTGTTTTTACAAGCTCACATATAATTATAATAAATAATCAATAAAACTAGAGAACAGCGCAGGTGGAAATAACTTTTGCGCAAAATTGCTAATAAAAGCAAATAAATGCTTATAACAAATAATAACAGGGAGATTTGGGACGCTTATAACAATTAGTAACTCTTATGAGTTCTTATTAATAGTTATTTGCATTTATTTGCTTTTTCTGGTGGTTCCATTATTTATTAATTAATAATTAATAGTTACTGCTAAGTATTTATATATATTAATAATCGTTACAAAATATTTAATTAATACGCATAACTACAAGTAGTTTTCAAGTTTGAGTAACAATTTCATGTTATTAGTGCTTATTAGTAGTTAATTATCAATTACTACCTAATAAACTACAGTTATAAATTATACAACAATTTTAATAATAATTAATTTTAAACAACTATATTCATATCTATTATCAATAATTTAAATTAATTAGTAATTGCACATAACTTTTATTAACCTTTCTTTTCTCTTATAAAATGCAAATAACTCTTATTAGCATTTTCACTATGATACACTTGAAAAATGAAAGAAGCAAATAAATGCAAAGAAATGCAAATAACAGCAAATAGCAGTTATTAGTAGCAAATAGTTCTTAATAACCATAACTAACTGTTATGAGCGTCCCAAATATAACACTTATAAATAGCAAGTAATAGCAAATAACTGCTATTAAAAGTTATGCTTAATTATGTATAGTTATTAACAGTTGTATACATTATTTTTTCCGCCTGGGAGGAACGTTTACTTTTATTTTTTTAAAGTTTCCATTTATTCTAAAACTGTAACAATTTAAAACTGAATAATGAAACCGAATATTTATTGCAAAATGATTATTAAAGTAAAGTTTCTATAATCGGAACAAAAACAGCATAGGGTAGATGAATTTGTCAATTTAAACATAACCTCCAAAAATTTTTTTTTTGTATTATGAGAAATCAAATACTTGAATGAATCAATATTAACTCATCTAGATAGATAATATCATAAACAATGCTAATGAACTCACTTCTTTTTTATATTCATAAATAATAGTAGCATTTTGGTTGTCCTATTATGAGATCAGATTTACAGTTTGTTCTGATATTGAGTATTTTATCTTAAAGTCATTAAATTTTTTTTTATATATACTTATTTTAGCTGTAGGTATTTTAAAAAAATAAGAACTAGTTTTGAACATTCAAAATGTAAATGTGTTATTTTAATTTTTTAATTTTAATTCTTAATTAGCACGCTACGTGCGCCTATATTCGTCTTTCGTTTATTTTTTTATCGAAAATTCGATATTCGATTGCTTACATATTCGATAAAACGATAGTTCTCGAATAGGATTTTTATATAAAGGACATTAAAAATAAAAAAAAATTCATTTAATATGCTTAATTTTAGCTCTACATTATTACTGCTTGATAACGAATTGAAATTTCGTTAAATGAAGTACTAATAACTAAATATCTATAATTCAAATAATGTTTAAATAATCGCTAGATTATCAATACCGTATTGCATTTAAATTGTATCTTGTTCCACTTTAGTTAGCATAAGACAAATCCTCTCCCCTTGAACAGCTTAACGCAATTATGCATGCAAGTGCATATAATTATAATTATTGATGCATGTTTGATAAGTTTAAATAAACGTGAATGTGTGTAAAAAAGGTAAGATTTCTACCTTACCGATGACTACGCCCAGCTGAGCGTGGCAGCACCTGCCAGTGCCTTCGAAGAGGGGAAGATATGACGATGTCTTGTACCCCTATACTTTTGCCAGACGGCTATTGATTAATGTAGGTGGAGGCAAAGTCGGCGGGAAAATCGATATCACTGAGCACCGGTGCTCGCCATGTTTCGTCGCAAAATGTTTTCCCCGCGCAAGCATCGCATCGCTGCCTGATTAAGTACACGCACCAAAAACAATCGTCATCATTATTGACGCAGTACAAAAAAGTCAGCTAAAGTCTTCTACATTGTGAACAATACATAAAAAAGTGGATAAGTGTGCTCAGTTGAAGCATTCGTACAATTTGATGGCACAGAAAGCGTAGAACTGCCATTGCACTTTTCTTCTGCGCACTAAAGTAATCAAAGTCTTCGTATTTGTGGATAGCCAGTGATACCTGTTACGCAGCGTAGTGAAAAACTTGACGTGACAGATACGTCGCAAGTGTTTTTCCGAAAAAGTCTGGAGAAACGTAGAATAAATATAAGTGAAGTACGAAATGTTCCCTTGACATTTTCTAGAAAAGCTTGGCAACGGTGACAAGGTCGTAACATAGCAGCATTTGAGTTCAACGCGTGACACATACAGCATTAAGAGAATTGATTTGATCTAAAAGAGCGTCTAATCAAGATAATTTGAGGCTAAGTGTCCGTATATGCGCCCGGCTAATCTGGGCAGCAAATTGAACAATCTAATTTGACACGAGCCGCTCCAAAAAGCCACCAAAATGCTGGATCAGGATATGGCGGGTGCACAGGACACCATCTACCTGTGCAACTTTCGGGTTTCCGTAGATGGCGAGTGGCTGTGTCTGAAGGAGCTACAGGACGTCGAATTTACGATGCCTGATACGGCACTTCGCTCACCTTCACCGCCCCTAGCTTTAAGCGGTATACAGTGCGATCTGCAGCAGCCTCTTGATGATGCGCCAGAGCTTTGCGATATTCTTTCGTCACCCATTCAGCACGTCTCTTGTTTGTGTTTGTATTATCGCCTGCACAACATTCACTTTGCATACAATAATTGTATACTTTTGTTTCGTTCGCACGTGAGAGTGTACACAAACATTATACCAGAGATTCGTGTTACTTGATTGTAAAATGTTGTTCTGAAGGTTCTTTTCATCATCGGAAAAACGATTCTTGTTTAAAGCGAAAATTATTATATTTGATTTGTTTACACAAATTTTTTTGCTTTTTTTGGTTTGAATTGGAATTTTGTTTTATATTGAATGAATAATGCATACGATCAAATGAAAAATTGATTAGCTTTCATATTGTTTTCTATAATATAATTTATTATTTATTTGAAATTTTGTAAGAGAAAAATATCATAAAGCTTGTTTTTTCTTTGGCCAAAATAAATAAGATATTCATAAGTGATTCAAAAGAAAATTAAAGTAATATATCTAACTAGATAAAATGCCCGAAAAGACAAGGCTTTCGATATTTGTTTTTGTATATTACAATCATTAAATGTTCGCTTTTTGTCATGTGGCTATCAAAGTTTAATGAAATTGGCAAATAACCGAATATCATTGAATTTCTAAATTTAAAATGGTTTAATGATACGAACGGTACTAAAGAGGTTGCGTGTGAATTTGATTTATTTTAAAATATTTAAATTTAAATATTGTGATCATTATTTAATATTGCAGACATTCATTTTTTATTTTATAGCGCGCGATCCAGTAATTATTGAACGGAGCAACCTGGTGAACATTTCAAAATTAATTGTCAAAGAACTTATTGAAACATCTTTAAAATATGGACGCATGCTGGATTCTGACCATATGCCTTTGCAACATTTCTTTATTGTCCTTGAGCATGTCCTTAGACATGGTTTGCGTCCTAAAAAGGTAAATAAAGGGACATTAAGAAAATCATGCTTTTTCATTCTTGTCATGTGCATTTTCGAAACTTTCAGGGTTTACTTGGACCTAAAAAGGAATTATGGGATATCCTTCAACTGGTGGAAAAATACTGTCCGGAGGCACAAGATATGACCTCGAGCATTCGTGATTTACCCACTGTTAGGTATGGACAGTATATTCGTTGTAAAGTTTGCCATTAAGAGAAGTTTTATATTTTTCTCATTTTTTCCAAAAGATACTTTATATTTGTATTGAACAAATCAAATAATATTTTAGGACGGCAATGGGTAGGGCACGGGCATGGTTAAGAATGGCACTAATGCAAAAGAAACTTGCAGACTACCTCAAAGTTTTAATAGATCACAAAGATGACCTATTATCCGAATATTTCGAACCTGATGCATTGATGTTGAGTGAGGAAGCTATAGTAATAATGGGCCTGCTAGTCGGACTCAATGTCATTGACTGCAATTTTTGTGTTAAGGTTAGTATCTACAATAACGTCGTAGGTCAAAGTTTGTTTGCATGAAATGCTATAATAAGAAACCCAGTTAGTTAAGGAGATTATGAATTTAATCAGCAATAATTATCTTTATTAGGAAGAAGACCTTGACTGTCAACAGGGGGTGATAGATTTCTCTTTGTATCTTAGGAATAGTAATCACATTCCCGGAGAGTCGCCGGATGACGAACTGGAGAATGACAACATGACTACGGTGCTCGATCAGAAAAATTATATAGAAGAACTCAATAGACATTTGAAGTAAATATAAATATATATATATAAACAAAGTTCTAATCTAACAAAAATCTAGATATTTTTAATTTGCCTTCGTCTTATTCTAGCGCGACCGTTCAAAATTTACAAGCCAAAGTTGAATCTCTAACAACAACGAATGCCTTAATGAAAGAAGATTTATCAATAGCGAAAAATAATCTTCTATCAATTCATTATGAAAATCGACAACTCAAAAAAGAACTGGGAATTGAAGTTAGCGATTTGGGCGAGGTATGAACTTTTCAGCTTCAATTGTTAAAAGTTAGTAATTTCAAAATAACGAAATATTATTTTTTCTAGAATGGAAAAGCTCCGATTAAAATTACAGAAACGACTTCAGAAATTGAAGAGCTACGAAGTAGACTAGAAATGGAAAAAAAATTACGGCAAGAGACAGAAAAGGAATTAGAATTACAGGTTCATAAATAGTTTATTAGAATTAGTTTTGTATATAATCTTTATTTAATTAAGAAAAATATATTATACTTTAACAGATCAGTATGAAGTCTGAGATGGAAGTTGCAATGAAGTTATTGGAAAAAGATATTCATGAAAAACAAGATACGATAATATCTTTGAGACGACAGCTGGATGATATTAAACAAATTAACCTGGAAATGTACAAAAAGTTGCAGGTGAAAGAATATTTGCAAACGATTCATATGACTGCGATCTCATATTTTCTACTTGATATTAATTTGAATTTATTTGTATTTTTTTTTTAATTGTAACCTAGATGAGAATGATATCACAGTCCTATATAAAACATTTTTTTAGAACATTCTTTCAGATGCAATGTGGATCATTTTCGAAGATTTAATATTAACTAAACATTAACAATTTCTTTTTGTTTTCTCAAAGTTAAACATTTTTAAAAATGATAATTTGTAAACTCCTGCTTTGATGACTTTGGATGTTTTATAAATCACTTAGACAAAATATTTATTTTTAATAAAAAGTTTGTGTATGTGTTTGTATAGTACAAAATTCAGAAAGAAATATAAAATGAAAAAGTCAATATATACATCTTGAGTTTTTGTTTCTTTGAGAAAACAGTTTAATTCAGTTAGTAGCGTATTTTTAAATTCAGTCTATTGCAGTAAAGGCCGTCCGAGGATCAGTGCAGACAATTTTTTATAATAATTTAATTTTATATTTCTATAGTCATATTTAGTGTATATTTGACTTGTAGGAATGCGAACAAGAATTGACGCAGAAAGGTGAAATGGTAAGCAGGCTGCACGCAAAAACGAATCAAATAGGAAAGCTATTAAACAATTTGGAGAAATTCAATTACCTAATGAAGGATAACGACCATGGTCGAGGTCCTTCGGGGCCAGGTAGCAACTTAAGAAATTCAGGAAATCGATCAAGTCCGACGACACCTAGAGATCCAACAGCTCCAACTCGTCCTAAATCTATGTGCGATCCACTGGACTTGAAAAAGCCCATTAGAGAACCACAAAAGATCAAGGCTATAACGCCATCAGCAGAAAAACCACAAAGATCTCAAATTGAAAATACACCTGAACCGAAAGAACAGACTGCGATAGCTGACTGAATTTTTGCAGTGACGAATATGTTTTCATTTGGGCTCTTTTTCGTAAAATCCGCTGTTTTGCAAACTGTTACATTGGATCTTATAAAATCCGGGTAGCTATCTGAAATGGTTTTTAGGAAGCGAGATTGTGACAATTCTATTTGCAGACCTTACATTCAAATATTATAAAATATAACATATAAGGTACAACAGTTATTACAGGCGTCAATTGTTGAATGCATTTTGTTTTGAAAATAAGCATTTTTATCATATGATTTTAATATGAATAAAATGTATTGCTTATTAAATATGATAAGGTTTACTGAATTCACACGGGCACTTTTAGCAATGCAATACCCATGCCTGCGTAATATAATATTAAACAAAATGAAAAAGTTGAAGTTGATATAATTTTATTATATGTTTTGGAAGATTGCAGTCATATGAATTTTATATTTTTTTTCGATGAAATGTACTAGTCAACTAAATTTAAATTTTCAGTCTTCATTGCACAATTTCTTAATAAAATATTAATGAAATGTGTTTAACGTAATGTATTTCAGGAATGCGAGAATTCTCTTAGGCATAAAACTGAACTGATATCGAAATTGGAATCGAAAACATTTTCAATGACTGAGACCATCCAAAAAATGGATGATAAGTAGGTGTTATTTATTTTTAACAATATTCTAGTCCTTATTTAGTCAAGTCCTGGCATATTTTCGAAAATATCAAAATCATTTTTTGTCTCATTACGAATTGGTTTGATCGATATAGCTTTGTGAATTGGCTTATATATTAGTAAATTATTCTATCTATGGCAATTCATCAGAATTTGGTAAGATTACTTGAAAGATCCTTTTTGCGATCGTCATAGAAAAATTAATTTCAAACATAGGAAGGTATTCACATGTGATAATATATTTCCATAATGCGAGATATTTTATTGTTTTTAAAAGCGTTGTAAATTATAAGATCTTTATTAAATAATTTTATGTGGGATTCGTAAAAAAATAAAACACATCGTAATACTTTGAAAATGGATATCGATTTATTATCCATGACTTGCAACATGCTTGTAAGTAAAATTATATATCAAGTAAATGTCATTGAATGAACACATGACATGATGACTGCTTATGTAAGATTATACGAATAAATATATTAAGCAAAAACATCAATTGTCTATTTTATCACTAAATTTTCTACTTTGTTCTTTTAAAATATTTTATTTACCCTGTCATTTATTAATACTCTTTTGTTTAATGACAGCTTTTCTAAGCCTTAATTATTATTTTAATTTTGATTCTTTTTAATTTTAACCTGTTTTTTTTTCTTAAAAGTCCTAAACTTTTTCTTTATTAAATCTAGTAATTTTTAGAGGAAAAATTGAAGAATAATATTGAATATATATTTTATTGTTCTTTTGTTTACTTTTTAAATCCCGTTGTCTGTTTTTACGGTCACTTGACCATATTCATAACACGACTATCGTTTGACACACTTTTATCAGTTGATTTTGACAGATTGAATTATCAAAGTAAATATGGTTCTTTTTAAATTTAATTTTTATCATTATTTTTTATTTACTATAATTATCCATGAGTCATACACAAATGAGTGTCAGGATAAGTATTAAGTTCTGAATATCGACATACTGTAAAAATGAAGAGTGTGACCGTTTTAGAAACAGTGACAACTAATGCTAAATGGTGTTTATTGGTATACTCCCTGAATACTAAGGTTTAGCAGCACTAACCATTAGTTTCACTTTTATAAAATTAATATCAAGTAGTTGTCAGTAGAATCATTCTTACTAATATTATAATGCTGTTTATTTTTTGAAAAAATTTATTTATTAACTGTATGTTTATATCAGCATATTTCCAAAAACTTTTTAACAATAAATTGGATGATATTACTTAATGTTTTTAATAATTTTATTGAACACCAAAAAAGTGAAAAGTTAACTTATTTACAAGTGAAGAATTGCTAAGTTTTGGAAAAAGTAAAAATTCTACTTTTTAATGGATGGCAAGATGCTCACTTGTAGAATAAGTGAAATTTTCATGAAATTAGAGAGTACATTTTTGCAGTGTGAGGATATATTGAAGCTTAAAACATTTGATGTCCATTTTTGGATGGAATGAAAAGAGAAAGTGGTTCAGAAATGGAATTTTATGATGATTTCCGAAATATTTTTCCCATTACATTCAGAAAATTGCATAGGGGATTAAAAGAGGAGACAAAAATATAATTGGAAACATACTTTAAAAATAACTCAACGGCTTTTTCTTTAAAATTTACTAGGTTGGAAGAAACCAAAATTTTTATAATTTGAGTACGAAGTAGGTTAATTCACTGACTTTATAACTTTATACGTGCATAAGTGACCGAAAAGGGGTATGTTCTGTCGGAGCATCAGCGCTATGAATAATCATGAACTAAAGCACATTTCTGCTTACGGTACTTAATGCTTGAATACCGGGAGTTTGCTTTTAGAGTATACTCATCGTGACCATAGATATATTGTGTTACCAAACTTTATATACAGCATATTTAAGAGTATATTTTATAGTATATATTCCTGTAATAGTTTCATTATAAATTGCAAAAGCATTGATTACATAAATGACTAATTGAATTTTTTTTCCGTTACAAAAGTTTTAATTTATTTTTAAATTTGCTAATTAATTTGAAAAATTAACCTACATATGCATATATATTGCGCTCGGTAAAAGCTTTTAGCGCTTTTAAAGGAATGAAAAGTAGTACTATCATTTATTAATTTTATTTTAATGTGTTTAAATCGACATTCAATACAAAAAAAATACCAAAATAAATTGAACTTTCGCACAGTTTAATTGTATTTACAATCTAAAAATATCTGTTAGATACTTTAGTCCAGCTTTGAAAACTAACAACGAGTGCTTATCTCAAATGCAGAAGGAAGAAGGTTCAGGACCTCTTCATTCTATGTATACCGAAGAATAAGCCGAAATTAGACTGAAATACTTTTTTGGTAAAAATTTCCAGCTCTCGTTAATATTTGATTTTTTTTTTCGTTAGTGCATAACGCGCCAATTTTTCTTAAAAATAATTCAGATCAAATAGATTATTGCACTTGGAAAGCCCTATTCTAACTTTATCACATAACGAATTAACAATAAAGTTCTAAGAAAACTTGACGATCGCAAAATAACTCGCATACATAGATAATGAAAAATAAAAGCAATTCTCTGGCTACAAATTAAAGAAAAACAGTTTATCGATCAAACACGGTTCATCATGCGTACGAGAGACCTATACACACGTATGCGCCGAGCGTTGCGCGTGTAGGCTCAGTGCGGCTTATAGCTGTTAGGTAAACATATATATATATACACATTCAGGCACATACATATATACATATATACACATACAGGCATGTAACGATTGACGGTATAATGCGATCAGGTGCAAGGCGATAGAGAACGGGCGCTTGGGCGCAGAGGAGCGGGCGCGGATTTTGGGCGCCGAAGCGGCGGAGAAGGAGGCGCTCGCCACTGGCATCGAGCGTGAGCTGCGCGTCGAGCGCGAGTGGCGTACCTCACTCCAGGAGACGTCCATCAACAACGCTGAAAAGATATCCCAACTACACCAGGAGCTCGACCACATGAAAAAGGACTACGAGGTACAATGATGCTTTCTTCGTTAATCATTTAATTATATAGGTTTATATATATATTGACTTTGAGAATCTATATATTCTAGCACGTTTGTGATATAGCGTGCAGTGCTGAACGGCGAAGTGTATTTTATCAAAATTTGAAGGAGGAATTGATGCTCGGGGGGGGGGGGGGGAGGTATGCATGAGGTATAGCTTTTTGCGCAATAAGTTCGTTATCAACGGCAATATTGAAGCGTCACACATCCATTAAGGGACCTATACCACACTGCGCCTATTACATTTGTAAAATCTTTTACCGGGAAAACGTTATTACGTATTTTTATCTTTCACTAACAGGCTTAATGGAGGCTTAATGAACATATTAATCTAAAGGTATTTTTATTCAATAACGTTTTTACGATTATCAAGCTTATAAGAGTATTACGAGAAATAACTGGTAAAAAAATCTTCTTTTTCTGTTAAATGTCACAAAATAATTGTAGCTTGACGCAGATGTTTTTATTACGTATGTTTAGAAATAAAGAAACTTATAGGGGTCAAGCTACGTTGGATGTAACAATAAAAGTAAAATTAAGAGCAAACCGTTAACAATCTCAGAAAATCAAAATGTAAAAAATATCTTTTGATCAAATTTGGAAACAAATTACAAGAGACAGTTTCATAATGAAGTTATTGTATATGTTATACAACATTAAGAAAATTCTAGAAAACTGATTAAATTAATAATTTAAATATTGAAAATATTTTACAACTTACGGGAATAATAAACTATACATTAAACGTACACAAACTTTGCTTTTTCATAGCGTGTATATTTATATTTATATTTAAGTTTTCATATGATTTAGATTATTAAATAACAATAGTAAACCTTGAATTTTTCGTTTCGTTTAAAATAAAAAGTCTCCGCTTATTTTTTCACTATTGATATTTATCGATACCATTCATACCATTCATAAGAAGTTAAAGATAATATAAAAAAGTGATTCAAGGTTTCTTAACAAAAAAGAGATAAGGAAGGAAATGTTTTTAAATTTGAACTTTATTTAACGTTCCCTACCATTTTTATAAAATAACCTTGTATTATGTACAATAATACGGACGGTTTGGGTAGAATTTTTTTAAATTACCAATTCAAGTGTATTTTGCTTATTTAAATAACTGAAAACGGTAAAAACAATCTCAGTGCGGTAACTTAAAGAAAAGGAAATAATCTTCCTGTCCTCACCGGTCGAAATTGAATTTTAAAGTTTATATTGCAACTGTAAGCTCTACAGTTACTTCGTTAAGACTGTATATAAGTCGTACAAAACTAAAAAAAAATTGACATATAAATGTATCTACCATTTAGAGAAACTTTAAAATGATTTGCAGAAATGCAATATTTTACAGTCAGAAATAGATTCATTTTAAACTACAGATATACATTGAATTCATTTATTTTACATTGACGAGCAAGCAAAATTTCTTTACGAAAGTTTCGAAAATGTTGCGATTCACTAAAATCTCTATTTACGTTATCGTTTGCTATTGACGCCAGGGCGGATTTAGTGAATAATTTAAACAAAAGGACTATTTTGGTACAAGCAATATATAGAAATAATGGTTTATCGAGATAGAAAAAGTAACCCATCCTCTGCATCTTCCAACCTTCCTTTTTTTCCATCCCCGTGCTTCCATCTAACTTGCACGTAACCACGCACGCGTGATCGTATTGTTCTCTTAGTAACTATCACGCGTACATCATCGTGTGCGCTCCCATAAGCACGACTTCAGTACACATATATGTGTTATTTACGCACACACGTATATACACAACAACGCATAATGTATGTTGCAGAAATACAAATCCCTGCAAGAAGAGCACTACGCGCTAAAGGAGATCTGCGAAGAGCAAGAGAAAACTTTGGAGGAACTCGGTGCCCAGCTGAGCTCGGCGAAGCTTGCAGCCTCGGATCTCCGTGAAGCTGCCGCTGCAAGTGGTCAGCGCGATGGTGAACTTGGCCAGGATGGTACAGCTACTTGGACGAACGACCGGATGGTCAGTCAGTGCACCGGCTGTAGCAGGGAATTCAACATTGCCCGTCGCAAGGTAATCAAACTTTTTAATTACCTTAACCTCCCATCCCTCCCATCTACGTATATATCCACCCACGGTTAACTACATAGATACATATATATATATCCGGCTCGGCTGCTCGATTTGGTGTATAAGCCGCGAATGTCTGTGCGAGTGCGCGCGCGCGCGCTGGGACGGATTGCCGAGCGTGCTAGCGAGCGAGCTTACAAGCAAGCAAGCAAGCAAGCTGAAGAACTTCTCACTAATCGCCTGGCAGTAATTATGTCGGCGGTATGTATACGTAGGGTTTTGGGATTTCCATTCCCATTCGCGCATTCGTCTAGGAGAAAATAATGAGTAGACGCAGTGTGGTCGCAATGCTGCTGCAGATATGTATATATATATATCATCCTTCGTCAGTTCTTTACCGACTGAAAGGATTATTTGCTGCATGTACAGGTGCGACTAGATTCCTCACGTTCTAAAACGAACCTGTCACTCGAATATAAACTGCATCGCTGTGGTCATAGCAGCTGCAAAGTTAGCATTTAAAAATATAGCGTATATTTTTCCATAGTTTTTATATATGAAACTCCATTCTATTTCTAGTACATTCGCAAAAAACATTTTTCCTTTGATAAATATATTTTTAACGTATTTACGGCTACAACAAGTAGGAGAGTTGCACAGCAGTTGTACAAGCTCGGCATTGATTTTTTTTTAACGGTAGGGCAGGAGGCGGAGAAGGGGGGAATGTTTTTCTTTGATATTGCGCATATTACGGGTCAAAAAATTTTTTTTTCCACCTTTTTTCGTTCGAATTACCAACTGCATGTCCTCGTATTAAAACCCAAGTTATCCTCTATGCGTAAATTTGTAAAACGATCCACCGCTTTACCTCTTGCTGCGAAATACCATTACATTATATGAATAGCTTCATAAAAGCGATTTAAAAACGAGTATACTTATATATAGGTATATATAACGTGATAAAAGGACACATACATATACCACCGTTCGTGCGAATTCGGGTTATCACCGCGAGGGTGCGCCCCTTGCCTTCTCGGTGAACGACATCATCAACGTCATTTCGATATAATTATCATATCTAGATCGAGTAGCGTTATATATGTATAGGTGACGGTCGCGAGGCGACGACGCCTACCTACACGCCCATCACACGTGTGGTATATGCAATCGCGATTAGCGATCGCGCCATCGTCACACTATGTAGGAGTTGGGGGAGGAGGAGGGGAAAGGCCGGTGACAAGCGCGTCGTCCTGTCGGTGGTCGAAAAAAGCATGCATATTCAAGGGAATGATAGAGACGTAATAGCGGCGCGAAAACCGCGCTCCGAGCTTCCTCTCTCTCTCTCTCTCTGCGCCCTTCCTTCCCCTGCGTGTACTGTAACAGCTCTCACATATATGTACATGTATGTATGTATGCATACATATATAGGACGTGTAGAATCGTCGAAGTAAGTTATTGCATAATAACAAGGCTAACCCGTTGGGGAATATCCTTGCTGCTTATTTTTTTTCCCTCTTCAGTCCTCTCCTCCTCCTCCTTCTCTTCTTCTCTCGTGGGGTGCATTACCATACTGCTTAATGTATACCGGCCTTGCGGGGGTGCTACTCTATACACTCGCCTGGCGTGAAAAAGCCCGCCGTGGTGCAACTCGCGCGCGCGCAAACCTACGCGGAAGAATGTAACGGTCCGGCTATATATAGTTGACGGGCCGGTGCTGGTGAGCCTTGTCTTTTCGCGACAGGGAGACCAAAGTATATGGTACGCGCGCTGCCGACGCCGGAAAGCTTTAGTCAGTCTTATCGGGTCTGGTGAGAACAAGTCATTCTCTCTCTCTCTCTCTCTCTCTCTCTCTCTCTCTCTCTCTTTCTCTTACGTGGCGTCGTATGTAGAATGCGATCGGCGTTCGTCGGTATGTCTTTCTTTGAAATTGCTGAATATACATCAGTATTTTGTGAAACCGTTTAACAAGATGCCCGAATTAAGATTTGCAGTTCAGTTTATTAGTTTCGAGGAACAATGCGTTGCAAAATAAACGAATGTAATTTTAATTTGTTAGTAAAATTTTTTTTATCTATAAGGATAGTTTGCAGACAACTTTTTAGAGGCAAATTTGAAAAGATGTTTAAAGTTTTTTTATTCCAAGATATGAGCACCTTCAATTTATATATATGAATAATTATGTTACTAAAATAATGAATCTACTTTATATCAATTGCATCTTTTAAAATACTTATCTTACGGGAAATATTAAAGACTTACATAAAAGTAAATAAAAAAATGAAAAGAGGATCCGAACAAATGCGTGAGAAATAAGGATAGGTAAAAAAGTGTAGAAAATCATTACTGTGGTTTCGAGCTAGTTAAGACATAAAATTTGAAAAAAAAAAAATTAATCTCGGAAAAAGGAAATTATTATAAAAATAAGGATATAAGTAGAAAAATCAATATTTCATGCCCCACTCAGTAGTAATATTCATAAGCTGATGCGTGTACAAGAAATCGTGAAAATATAATAAACTAAATGCATTGCTACATTACATTAAAGATATTTAGTAGTATAGAAAAGAAAAGAATTTTTTTCATTCGTCGTTCTGTCGATAATAAAAACGTTTCGTTTAAAATAAAAAGTCTCCGCTTATTTTTTCACTGTTAATATTTATCGATACCATTCATACCATTCATAAGAAGTTAAAGATAATATAAAAAAGTGATTCAAGGTTTCTTAACAAAAAAGAGATAAGGAAGGAAATGTTTTTAAATTTGAACTTTATTTAACGTTCCCTACCTTTTTATAACATAACTTGGGGTAATTCGACCGCTTTAAGCAGAATATTTTCTATCTACTTTTGTAAATGCGTTAGAAAAAAATTATAAGAAAGTCTTTAAAGTATACTAAAATTCTATGAAGAAAAAAATTCAAAAGCCCTCTTTAATGGCTTTGAAAGGCACTAAAGATCAAAATGTTCGTTTCGGACGAATTATAGATGATATTTCACCTAATTCAAAGAATATTCAAAAAATATTACAACTTAATTAATAAACTGTAAAAATGAATATTTTTAAATATTAAAATACTCCTCTGATTACTAAATCATAGACAAAATAAAAATTAAATCTAAAATATATAAAAGCGTTTTGGTATTGTAATTGAATACATAAAAAGGATTTTGTAAACTAAACAAAAAAAAATTATTTTGATCATATTTGTTAATCTTTTTATCCACAAATAAAAGATTCTTTCTTATCATGATTGTTAATCCAATGCATTTTTTATAAACACAATTTTTTCTAATTTCACATCTACTCATATATAAAATTGCATCTTTTTCCGAAAATTGTCCGAATTAGATGAAATTATAGGAACGAAAGCGTTTTATTTTTACGAATTAAAAAAAAATGATTCGATATTACTTCCACGCGAATTTCAAGAAAAAGATCTTACTTATACGAAATATTTGGTTTTTTTGACTTTATAAAAGGCAAAACTCACTAAAAATTATAAAAAGAAATTTATATAATAATGAAGTGATCATTTTTCTCTTAGCTAATTATTGTCAAACTCTCTTCTGTAACAAATAATAAGGATTTATAAGGTATATTTTTCATATTTCGGAGCTGTTTATATTGCTTATTTTTAAGGTTCCGGATATGAGGAGATAGAAAATTAGAAAAGTAGCCGAAATAGCTTTAGTGCCCGAATTACCCCAAAATATTTTATTATAATCTGCTTGTAAATCCACCTTATTGCAAAGAAAAATAAGCTCACATAACATTTATTTCGTTTTCGCGAAAAAATATTAATTTTCGTAGGAAAGAAATTAATACTAAGATATTTTTGAAAATTTGTGTAATAAGTAATATCTTATGAAAATTGATTACGTTCCAAAAATATCATTGGATGCCTCTAATTTACGAAAAAAACAAGTCTAAAAGCGAAAAACATACATTTAACCTCATAATATGAGTTTAATCAACTTTTCAATGGAATTTTATATCGATATTTAAGACTACTAGAATAAATCTACTAGAATAAGACTACTAGAATAAGACTACTAGAATAAATCTAATTATCGAAAATGAAAATATTATTGATGAGTTGCCATGTAGATGGCTCTACTAGTCACTAAGAAATTGAGAAATCCCGTTTGCTGTAGTATTTGATTTTATCTCAGTCTTCCCTTTTATTGGTATTTTTAATATTGGAAACACGAGTTGCAAATAGCTGAGAGAGGGTACGTGAAACGCTTCATTTATGGATAACGTGCTTTTCCTCCTATTCTTAGTTACTATCTTATCCATGAAACGATCTCACTTTTGGAAGCTCTAATTAATTGTACTTTCAATAGGAGAAGTAGTTAAGCAAAGACAAAAGAATTAGTATTCGTGATCAATCTCCCAAAATGATTTTTTAAACTACAAAGGTTCCTAGCGAGCGATTCACAAAGTAAATATAAGCCTTGGAAATAACAACTATAATATATCAGCAGCTGTATAGGTCAACATCAATGGGCTATTGCCCATTAATACTATTCATTTCATAATTTTAGATTATAGTACACTTTCTACTAAAATACCAACACAATAACTGCTTTTTTTCTTGGATCTTTCTATAACATTTTTTTTTATAATATATAGTCAGCAGCAAATTGTCGTTATTGTATTTTTCTCTGCCATTACAATCTGGAACTATCTCTTTGAATCTTACGAGTAATTTTTCCACTTTTTGCTTGATTGCTCTATAAATAATAGGGCTTTCTAGAATATAAGCTAGTGCAATTTCTATTTCTATAACTTGTTCAATCGTTAGCAAATTAAAATTTATACTTTTATAGAGGTCAAAACTTCCCTGACAGATAGCAATTTTCTAAATATTATATAAACATTCTTAAATTTGTGGGTCAAATATTGCGGATCAGATTTCACGTATAATATGTGCTGCTTATTGTCTGAATTCAATCAATATTTTATCCAATATTGTTAATAGTCATTTTTTTTACGAAAAATACTTGTGACAACTAAAAATTTGCAAATAAATATAATAAAAGGAAAATCCTTTGACGACATGTACACGAGTAAAAGAATTCTTTACATCTTTATTAAATAGTTTAAAATAAACGATTTTTGTTAGCTGTGAAGTTTTCAATAGCTATTCTCGTATTATCGTACAGTACTCTACAGCTATAGTAACTTTTATTGACTTATTCTACTGCCGGGATCTCGCTGTAATCACCAACAGAGTCCTCATAGGATATGCTAGGGGTTTCAAACTAGCACTGGTGTGTAACATTAGAACTTATCTTAAGATCTCCATCCTCAGTGCTGTACCCGCATTTTAGGCATAATCTTCGTCAATGATTTTTTGATTACGTAGATATTGTAAATGGATGCAAATATAATTAACTATTTATGTAATTTGTATAATAATGATAAACATTTTAGGTACAAATATAATTTATCTGTAATATTGTTCTTTTGATTATAATAGTGGTCGCTAATTATTTTTTTTATTATTATAATATAGACTAATTAAGAAAAGACCGCTTTATGAGTATTTCAAATCTCATAAAATTCGCGAATAAATTCTTATTTTATCTAATTTAAAATTACTGTCTTCCTCTCTCTCTTTTTCTCTTTTGCTCTTCCTTTTATCTTATTTAGTCATTTTCTCGATTGCTTCCCTGTATATAGCTACAACCATAAACTATCGCAAATACGCGGATCTATATTGGTATATACATACATTTGGGTTATAAGTCACATTGATGGGACGGTTCAATAATTACCTCGGCTTATCAGAACGACGTTATTCTGAGCTAGTTGCGCGAGTGCACTCAGTTCAAGTGAAGGCGCACTACTGTGTAAAAAGTTTATTATAACGAATCTAATGCATTTTTTCTCAGCCTTTGTGACACAGTCGTTGCCAAGTAAAGCGATCATGGATAAATGGTTTTTACCAAATAATCTTTGATTGTTACTCACGTGGATATAATTTTTAAAGTAAAAATTACTATTGTCTATAATAATCGTGGGGCACACTCATTTCTCATGAAAATAACCGACACTCCGTGTACGTTAATTAGGTATAGAAAAATAGTACACGCAACACTTGCCCGTAGATGATTCCTAGATGAGTTGTGTTTTTCGTCTAAATATAATGAATTATTATCTACTCGGCGCACTTGTTGCTTAATTGACTCCCTACAGAAAAAACGCATATGAGATCGCACGTGAGTGCTCATCATATGAGTTTTTGGTACGAGATCTCATACGAGACCTTATATGAGATTTTGTATAATTCGTGAATGTCGAATGAAACTGCTATTAAACTGAAAAATCATTCCTTTTCAGGGTATTAAGACGTGGTGGGTAGTCCTGCCCACCCACTTTTCGTCGCACCCTTGACTATATACACAAACGAATCTCTTTTACCTGCGTGTTAGGACATCATGATAGACTGGAGAGCCACATGAGTGCTTGTGCAATCTCATATGCGACCTCATATAGTTTCTATAAAACTACACTGGAAACTTACATGAGATTTCATATGAGATTTCGTAACAAAAACTCACGAGTTTCATGTGTGATCTCGTGTGAGATCTTATATGAGATCGCACGTGAGGGCTATTTCATATCAGTGTGCGCAAACTGCTGCATTCCCGCCCGCTAATAGGGCGTGTGGGAAAATAGTTGAGCATGCAAGAATGCAAACATGTAAACATTCCCGATGAAAGAAGATTGCGGGAAAGTGATAGTTTATGGTTCACATGCATACGGAAAGTTGAACTTCGTGTAAATTAATGGAAAAAAATCGCACTTGCTTTTTAGTCGCTCTCATTTCGTTCAGGCGACAAATTGTGCAAGTGCCGAGATCACCTACTTTGCACACTTGTATCGTAACGTACTATTTCGTATATATTTAGGCGATGTAATTACTGCAAGCTAAACACAAATACTAAAATTTATATCTGTGGCTGCGAGCATAACTTCATAAGTCCACTTTTTATATAAAAATCGGGTAAACCTCAGATTTTGTATCTTTAAATAGGCCTTTTTCATTCAACACGGTCAGTAGTAGCTAAAATATATTGCTCTAAAACTACAATACACCCCAAACATAAACAGATAAGTCCATTTTTCAAATTTTGTGGGCAGCAGACCGGAGAAGTCCATCATAGTTTTGGTTTATTTATAACAAACTAATAATAATAATAATAATAATAATAATAATAATAATAATAATAATAATAATAATCATATACTTTATTTCATAATACTCATGAAAAATTTAATATATGTTGAACATCACAATAAACTATAATACATACTTTAAATATTCCTAAGAATTATTTATATTACAAAATTATTAAAGAGAAATATCTATTAAAAATATTATAAGTCAGTACAGTAAAACATAATGTTGACACTGTCGCGGAGAATTCCGTCAACGTTCAGGCAACGTATATAGAAGACGTGAAACCATCAATTTGGTAATAGAATAACTAGCTTTGTGTTACATCCTGCGAGTACTCCATGATTGAGCCCGAAACTAACAATTGCAAGTTCATAGGTTTATCTTTTTAATTTCCACTTTATGTAAACAACACGCATTGACTAAACTGTTCAAGCAACAAAAACAGGAACTCTGTCAAAACTAGAACATTAAACATAATAATTTTAATAAATAAGGCATATATTATAATAATAATTTCAGCGAAGTAAACGCGAAAGGATGTGGATTAGGTCAAATTTCAAATTTTCTTGCATCGTTGATTAAAATCTCTCGTATAAACTAGGCAGATTTCTTACATATATGAGGAGGGCACATTCCAGAAACGTGCTCCGGATACATAAAACGATCGATGTCATTTTATAGTGCACGTGTGTTAAACGACTATTTGGAGGAGTCGTCAAGAAAGAGAAACTGTGTCAAACGTCTTAAAGAAATCGAATTGAAGTAGTAGGATTCTGATTGTTTATTGTCAATATCAGTTCGTATGCCAGTTGTTAGTTTTAAGGCTGCGGGGTCGAAAACTTCTCTGACGCAGATTAGGGACAGAGTTGATTGTAGCATCACAGAATGTACCATCTATCTCCGCCGCCTGCGACGAAAAGTGGGGTAAACCTACAATTATATCGTCCAGATTTACTGGTTTAAAGAAAAACTCACTTTCCTTCACAGCAAGCACAGCAGTGAAGGAAAGTGAGTTTTTCTTCAAACCAGTGTGTGTGTGTGTGTGTGTGTGTGTGTGTGTGTGTGTGTGTGTATGTATATATATATATATATATATATAATGTCGAGACACGGGGTTTATCCACGTATTATAGTAAAGGACATAATTTATTTTCTTTAGATGAAACTTTGTATATTTTACATCTCACCATAGATGTATGGCATATATTCAGTCCACGAATCCTTTATCATTACTAATATTATAAGTTCTTTAGCAAACCGTTCTTGTTTTTCTAAAAAATTGCACGTCGATCAAACATTTTCATCATCGAATTCCGTGAATTTATTTCCATTCTATACATAAACGTCAAGACACCGCACTGACAGCTTTCTAATATTTGAATTTTTATTTACTTTTTCAGCATCACTGTCGCAACTGCGGCAAAATCTTCTGTAACGCCTGCAGCGACAACACCATCGCCTTGCCGAACTCGACGAAGCCGGTGCGCGTCTGCGACGAGTGCCACGTCTTCCTGGTCGGACGTTATTCCGTTGTCCGTTAGTAAGCGTCAATGAGGATCAACAGGCTGATACCAGAGCGATCTGAAACACATGTACAATGCACTCGTGAGCGAGAAATCAACCGACGATGTTAAGCGATCGACTTGAGATTTCTGAGCTAGATGTTTGTTAAGTCTGTAGAATTTTAACGCGAGAGAAAATTTATCGCTGTTGAAGAGTTGAAAAGAGAAAGATATTATAATAAAGATGATATTATATGCGCGAAGACTAACTGAAAGATCTTTTTTGTAAAGTTTCAAAGTTTAACGTAGAGAAGCAGTTTATAGACAGCGACAAAGTTTATGAAAAAATGTTCACTCTCCATGTACAAATAATATATTTTGTCCTTGGTGAAACGATTTCGAAGTTGATTTATATATAAAAAAGAAATGCGAAAGGTATTTTGTGCTTGCCTTAAAATGTTCTTCTTCTCGTATACGTATAAGTGGATGCTTTTGCACGTTTAGTTATGAATGTTTTTTATAGAGACAAATCTATATGAGATTTGTATTTATTGATCTTGCAATTTATGATATTATTTACCACCGTTATATACATATATAAAAAAAATAACATAGCTGTAAAGGTGTGCTCGAGAGAAAGTATTTTGCAATGGCAATATTGCCCGGGAAGCATTACAGGCGTTTTTGAAACTGCTCGCCGCTTTTTTTAACTTTTTACGTACATGCATTTGCCGAGCAAAGGAACAAAAGTGCCACTCGCTGTGTAAATTATGATTAAGAATAAACATGTTATATATCCTTACTTCTACGAAAATTTATTTACCTTTTAAAGAAAAAAACTGTTTATTATATAATATATCGTGCATGCATCTCATTAGCGAAAAATAAATATATATCCTTGGGCATATAACGTTTCAGAAATTGAACGAGTGTTTGCCGTTCCGGGTGGACGGCAAACGTCGGCCGCGTATACAACGGATTGAAAGAAACGGGCATTATGGGTAATTGTAGAGGACCGGCAACATTGATAAATTTATCTTGCGCTCGTTGATTACAGTCATACATCGGTCTCGCGCTCAGGCAAATTTCAAGCTCGCCGCCTCATACAGCCGGCCGCGCGCGCGCGGCAATTTATTCCCGTAAGAGGGCGAATTTCTTAACGTGTATGACTTGCAAAAAAGGGAATTTTAAGAATCTTGCCGAGAGTGTGGCTCGTTCGCTCACGGGGAGCGCATAGCGAGTAACGATCGAAACTCGCTTCGAGCACGCGACGTGTGCGAGCGGCAGCAACGGGCGACGACAGCTTTCCGACGAAAGCTCGAAACGTAGGTAGATCCACGCCTGTCTCGAAGGCGAAGGCACGCGCACGCGGGAATTTCTCTCTCTCTCTCTCTCTCTTCCTCCTCCCATCTTTCCTATATACCTCCCCGTGACTCTATAATTTTCTCGCTCCTCGACTTTTCTAATCTCGCTCGCGCGCTTTTAAAGAGGCCTGCGCTGAAGACTTGCGCTCGCTTTGCGCTTTCGTTGCGCAGAAGCGAACGTTTGTTACATGGCACGTGCGAGAGTCTCTGTATATGTGTGTGTGCGCCGCTTCATTGCCGCAAAATACTGTAATTTCACCTAAGGCCGGAGCTATTTTATATCCGCGCGCTCCTGCTTCTGTTGCCGCCGCCGCCGACGCCGCTGCTATACTTACTTTCTCGGCTATTCATTCCGCTTTCCTTTCTGGCTTTGCGTGCGTCGAGCGAACAAAAAATGCCTAAACGCATAGGAAAACCTAGAATTTCTACAAGCTCTTTTTCACTCTCTCTCTCTCCCTTTCGTTGATCCTTTTTGCGTATTGCCACATACACGCACGCAACACACATATATGCGTACACGGATACAAACTTGAAAAAAAAAATAATTATCCGATAGACTCTTTGATTGCTCGCAAATGAAAAGTTTCTACAAGCTAGCAACTTCCTGCAGCAAATAAAACTTAAGTTAAGCAAAGTTTTTGCTTTACATTTAATGGTGTTTTCGAATAATCTCGTTTCAAGGCCAGTCTCCTTCTACTCCAGCGCTTTTCCTTAGTCACAAATATCTTTGTAATGTGATTTAACATTCGAAGGATTTGTGCCATTGTTCTTCATTTGCCAATTCCCTCCATTTCTAAAATAAGACGATTCCGTAGCTTCTACTACCTCTGGAAATCTTATAAAAATTTCTATTCGGTTAAATCTCAATTAACTGCTATATACACCGTGTGGACTATAAATATAAAACAATTGAATATATCTCGAAGGGAATTCCCAACGGTCATACTGCACATTTTTGTACTCCTCTATAATGTTTAAAATAAGTTTTCTCTGCAATGCGCCACCAATTTTACTATAACGGTAGAAAAAATACATACTTGTTCACCTCAGCATTTGGCACCACATCTCTGTTATATCTATACTATATGCGCGTAAGCAGGACGACTTAAACGAACGGGATTACAAGTCTGTTACAGCCAAACCGACTTCAAGCTCATATAACTTGGCGTACATCCTAAGACATACACACGCACAGACACACACACACAGAAATGTATACACTTACACATTCACAGATGTTTAACGAAAACCTACAGTGGTTTAGGCCCTTCCTACGCGCGTGGGCACAGGAGGGTAGCGCCCAACTTGTCGGCTATCTATGACTTTCGAAAGCTCGTTAGCTGCGCAGCGCGTGCACCACGCTTAACGAGGCTAAATTGAAATCGATCTATGGCCCGAGTAGGCGCAGCGTCTCTCTCTCTCTCTCTCGCCTCGCTTCGTGTAAACCACTCGCGAGCGCATCGATCGCTCAAAGAAATTTGCGCGAGAGCATGTGCCTGCGCGTGTGCGTATATTGAGTCGTCGCAGCTCGTGTAGACTTTTTCCCCGTTGAATATTAGAAAATAAAAAACGGAGAAGTTCCGTATGGACTTTGGTATTTGAAAACATGAAGAAATTGGTATACGTACATTTTGTGAAGATTTTTAGAGCAGTGATAAAAATTGCTGTCAGCGAAGTTGACACAGTGTTCGGAGAGTCTTGAAAGACCGAGAGATGCAAGAGATTACGAATTCATATGTAACAATTGATTTATTTTACAGTGTACATTGTATCTCACTCTTATAACTATATAATTCATCAATAGCTAATTTTACATTTCACACTGTTCGTTTCCAACAACAGAATTGAAAGTGACAGGTTAATTTATTTACAATGATATTGGTAAACATCAGATTGAGTTATAGAATATTTCTTTATTAAATAAAAATTGCTCTATTAATATTTATTTAACGTCTTAACCAAGTTGCTTCATTGATCTAGAAAAGTTAGATTACGTTTAGTTCCTCTGTGTTTGTAAAATAATTATTAACATCCTGTCTGGTTAAAGTTGATCATTAAAAATATTATTCATCAATATAAAAATGTCTTAATTTCAAGTAAAATTGGAAATTAATCTACGTTTGAATATTTCAATAAAGTTAAATCACGAAAAAAACTTTTAATATTTAATACAGTATTAGACGTTTATTCTTGTATTTTTGTTTTCCGAAAGTACTGCAACATCGGTAGAATGTGTTGCATGTGTTCAACATTGCGACAAGACTAAGGTTTGGAGGTAAAAAATAGTGACAGCACGACATTCCGTGTTTTTTTTGTGACTGAAATCGAGTATTTTACTAGCTTAAATGATCGACGGAGAAGAAGTATGTGTGTTGTGTCTGCGTTTATGTATGTGTGAATAAGAGAAATGAAAAGAGAGAAAGTAAATTTGAACTTATAGTTTCCTAAATTCATTAACACTACTGTATACACATAACTAAAAATAAATAACGAAATCGAGAAATAGTACATTGCAATACGAGTGCGCAAGGTAAGTGATTCCCGCTTGACTGTAGTTTGTCGTTCGAGCAAAACGATTTCTCGCAAGCTGAATCTTTACATTCCTGCACGCACAGCTACTTTCGCACGCGCTCTATCAGGGTGCGGGGGTGTAGTAGTTTGTGCATGCGGTTGCATGCGAACAGTTGATTCATTATAAAGGAGATTTAAGATGAAGTTTTGCTGTTATGAGTAATAATAGAAAACATTCATCTATTTAAGCAATGGGTAGAATCATCACATATTGAAATGGATATCGTTGTAATTCATTTCGAAGAATCACCATTATACTAGGTGATACTGTTGGACATGTTATATAAAATGATTATCTTGTACAGCTATGGTTAAAGAGTTGCCGATAGTGGAGGTAAGTTTCTAGCGCTACTACTTGAGAGCTGAAAAAATTCGTAAAATTACAGCAGTTTGAAGATAACCTTGAAAAACAAAATTACTTACAATTATAATGCAAACGAAAAATAAATAATATAAAATAAAATTTCAAATGATTTTGAAAGCAGAATATCATGTATAAATTTTACAATATTGGTGATGTAGCCATTATGGGTGACAGGTAATGCTAGCTTTATGTCGACTATTCGAGTCACTCAGGCAAAAACGGCCCGACTCTACGGTTAACGTTTTGCGATTTTTTTCTCCGTATGCTTGGATCATTTGTTCTCAAATGGATTCGGTCCTATATATAAAAAAAAGGAAAATCGATTTTCATAAGAAAGGAATATTGTTCCCGCAACTGTCTCGTGTGAATAGACTGTGAGATTTTCCTCAACACATTTTTGCAAGACATCCTGCAGAAGTGTTTTACAAAAATTTTCTAGTAAAGTTTCACTCACAGAAAGGAGGATGCCCATAGCTACCCCAAGTAAACATAGATAAAAAATTAATAATATTTCGGAATTACGGTCGGAGAGATTACCGAAATAAAAATATGTAACAATAATTTTTAAACTTCTCATTTTTTATTTGGTATTAATAAATTTTTATTTAGCTACATCTCATAACATTAAATTAATTTTATTTATACCTCAATCAAATACCGAATGTATAAAAGTAATTGGAGCATACCTTGTTCATGCATGCTTAATCATTTGCATACAAGCATGACAAAAAAAAAATTATCTGAACAACGAGCTATTTTCATAATACTTAGTATTATTAATAGGTAAAATTGGATGAAACACTGAGTACTTCAGTTTTTTTTTTCTAAATGATATAGGACTTTTTTTCTCTATGAAGAAATGTAGATAGTGTGGGTTGATTATGTTGTAAAAGTTGAGTGAGTAATCTCTCAAAATCTGTGGAACTTTGGTGATTATTTGATGACTTTCCACATGTGACATAAATAGCTGAAACATCTTCAATATCCAAGTGTTACTAAACCAACACTGTAGAAATCTTTAATTATCTGCCCAAAGTAAATAATATACAAATAAATAATAGTTATAATCTGATAGAAAATCTATTTCGATTCCTCTGTACTTTTGTCGCGATTTTTCTGGTGAGTAAAAGAACTGCAGAGAGTATTCGATTTACTTCCGAATGTTGTCACCTGTTTGCTGATAAGCAAGTGTAGCAGCCGCTGTGAAACAGAGTTGTGCAAGATATGCGAAGAGGGACTTGCAGCAGCCACTTTACGCTTGCGCTCAAGCCTCGAGTCTCGATAGCGCAAACGCATGTTTGGCAGGAGTATGTGAACAAAAAAATCTGAAAAAACACGGCTTTATATTTGTCTGCAATGCCATTGAAAACGTCAGTAATAAATCGGGTATCCACAACTAATTTAGTTGGTGAAAATGAAAAGTAGTGTTAAAGATCATTCGCGAAGGTCATGTACTTGGAGTGGTAACTAAGGGTAGATCATTGATGAAGATGGAAAAAAGAGGAAGTCGAAGTACGCTTCTTTATGGTTCATCAGTTACTGTATGTATCTAATTTGATGTTAAACCATTTTCATCTGGAATAGCTTGCAGCCTTTTAATAAGGTTAAAATTTTTTGAAAAGTCAAAAAGTACGAGGATTGTAATTGAAAGTTAGAAGTATTGAAAGAAACAACAAAAATAAGTGAGTGGCGATTGTAAACCATATTGTTATCTGAAGACAGAAGAGAGGAATAATATAGCTACTTCTCGACTTTAAGCTGCCCCGAAGACATGGTACCGTATTGCCAACTACGAATGGCTGTCAAGGACTTCCATATAATCTTTCGCGAGGTGAGGCATGTTTTTTCAGAGATCTGCTGATCGGTACAATGGCGACATTCGACTAGCATCCAGTTTGTTTTGTGACGATTGCCAGTGATGAGTATACGTGAGTGTATTTTTTTTGTTATAATTGTAATGGATCCAGAGTTTTGTGTAGCGCGACGACAAAAGTCATCAATAAAGTTAGATTTTAAAACTAATAGTTCACATGTTAATGCGTGTAAGGTACAGACACTTAGCTTGTCACGCTTGTTGACGGTTTCACGATTGAGCAGATAGTGAGCGAGCGTTCTAGGCGGAAAAGTCATTTCGGAGCAGTTGCTAACCGGATTACTACTTGAGTCAAAATATTTACATTAAGCGTTGGCACGAAATACAAATAATAAATTGTTCGATTGACTTGAGAATATTACAACAGTATATCATCGCGCGGTCACTCCTAAGGTTCTTCTATACTTGTCTTCGGAGCGCTCCCCCGCTCCTTGATTCACCTAAATATCTGACACTTTATTTCGTTATATTAGAGAGACCATCTTCAAATTGTACCTATTTTCAAATAGCACCTGTCTTCAAGATTAGTTTATGTCGTGAAAGACCGCTTGTAGTTATCGAATTAACATGTTCAATTAGTATAGAGCTTTGCAAACCTTCATTTTATCATGTACAATAGTATTAATATTTTAATATTGTTAATTGCTCTCACTATTTAATAGATTAAATATTTGATTATTCACTTTAAGAACATAATTAGTTGTGAGGCTTAAAATTACTTTATATTTCATAGAAATGAATTTTATTTCCTCAAATTCAGAAATTAAATAACCGTTAGATAATAAATTAGATGATATTTTTCAAAAGCTATCATTTCTTTCAAATTTTGTGGAATATTGTCATTCTGTAACATTCAAAAGCGGTTTTTTAAATAACATGACATCTTAATATTTTCATCATTTTTGGTAAACGTATAATCTGAATTAAATTTTAGTGAAAATGTTTTGAATAGAGCAATAATAGTAGTAGTAAAAGGAAAATATCTTTATTGTGTGCCTATTTATTATTCACTTGAGAACTTATCATTAAATAAAGAGACTTAGCTAATACACTTTTATCTCACATTTTTTACCTATAAATACAACTAGTTAAAGATAAGCCAAAACGACAATGGAATAAGAAGAAAAATTAAAAAGCACACAGAATTTTGTTAATTTTACTGCTGGTATCCTATATAAAAAAGAGATGGATTTGAGATTTTCACCTCTAATAATTGTGATTGGTCGATTTGAAACCGATGTGTAAAATTTGATTGGCCCACGATAGTTTGGAATCAAAGTCAACGTGATGACCGATCCAAAAAATGAATTTTACATTCTCGGTGATGAGGCTACGAATCTTGAAGGTCTTTTATCATTTAAGTTTTTCCTAGCCAGAGCATTCCCATGGCTTATAATATTACTGAAGATTACATTTGCTTCGAACCACGTGAGAAGATTCTTTGAAAGAATAATTGTTACTACAGTTAAAACAAGGGATGATAAAGGAATCACTAGACCAGATGTGTTACAGTTAATGATGAACGCACGTAGAAAAGAAAGCAAATATTTAAAACTCGATATCACAGAGATGTCTGCTCAAGTCTTTATCTTTTTCTTTGGCAGCTTTGTTACAACCTCCACGCAAATGTGTATTATAGTTCAGTATTTAACAATATATCCGGATATTTACAAAAGACTGCAAAAAGAAGTTGAAGTTATGAAAAAGACAAATGGTAAACCGACTTACAAGGCCATCAACGATATGTCTTATCTACGGAGGCCGTTTTCCGTGAGTCGATGCATTGACATACACAGGTCGTTTTTTTGACAGGCTGTGTACTAGCAGTTATGAATTGTCTCCAAAACTACCAGGTCGTAAGCTTATTACTTTAAAGCCTGGCATGAATATCTGGATTCCAGTGATAGCCATACATTTGAACTCTAAGTACTATGACGATCCACTGAAGTTTGACTCAGACAGATTCCTCGACAAAAAAGATAACTGTAAGCGATGCAACTAATCTTGGTTTTGGAATCGGGCCATGAAGTTGCATTGGAAATCGGTTTGCCATTTTAGAAACCAAAGTTTTGTTTTTCCACGTGCTTGCGAAATTCAATCTGAAGCCCTGCGAAAAAACCTGCATTTCGTTTGAATACAGCAAACATACGTTTTCAATTATTCCTAAAGAAGGATGTAAGTTTACACTGGAACCAAGAAAGTAAACATTTGATTTTTTGTTTGTACAAATTACATTATTTTATGATATAAATGTTAATCATTTTTTATCGTATGATAAATAATATATGATTAATCTAACCATATTTTTTTAAATCATTTTAAGAATTTGACTTCACATTATAATTGACGTAGTTTACAAGTAGGCGGAAATGCGTAGGCTGTTTTTCACCCGCAGGGCATACAGTACAGTGCGTGAAGAAAAATAAAATTCATGTACATTTGTACAACTAGTTGTACAAAGGGAGTGACAACTTTCCGGCGAATTGTCACATTCGTGACTTATACTTATCTTCAGGACGCTGTCACGCTCTTTGAAATTACGTACAGATTCATTTACCTTTCAAAGGATTTCACTAGTATACTTCACTATGTAAATTATCACCTTCAAACCAATAAAATAAAGAATTTTATTACCACTGCTTTCAATTATTTCTCTTTCATGACTTCAATGGAATCTATTATTTTAGATAACCAAAAAATAGTTTTAGGTATTACATCGGTTATGTCATTTATTACGAAATATTACAACAAAATGGCTTTTAATGAAAAAACTTCCATCCTTCAAAGTTCCGAGAAAATATTCGTTGATAGAACTGAAAGAGGATTTTGGATTTCCGATATTTTAATACAATGTTCCACATTTTATTAAAAATTACTTAATATATATCTATATCTGCAATATAACTTTTTTTTAAGTCAAACGCGAAAAGATACCAATCAAATATACTGAAATCTAAAATAAAGCTAGAATTCCAGAACAAAGGTACGTACCAAAGTATGTATAGTAGTAATATTGCAAGAGTGCTGATCAGAGAATAGCGGTTATAGTCAGGCCCGTGGAAGCGATTTGATTATATTATCGCTCAACGCCATGGTCACGAGTGCATGCGCACTGCTTTGGTCAATGACCACAACAACAAGGAAGCTACATATGAGAAGTTTATAAACACTTTACAGAAATAAACAGATTTTTTTTTATTAAATTAAAAGTAAACAGTTTATCGCTTTATATAAATTTATATTAACGATCGAACAAAATATATTGCAATTTTCAGTAAAATTTAAATTGGATACTTTTACCGAAAAATCCTAAAAATATTAGACCTCCAAATGATAAAATCACTTCGCACACTGAGCATTAAAATACATGAATCACGCACTTTATACATTATAAACAAATATAAGTAGTACAATTTCAAATACTCGGCTGAAAAAAGTATACGATATGCATAGATGATTCAAACACTCGTACTTTTGCGAATCACGTACTTTGCTTACACTTGCATCGTAATGTATTGTTGTGAATTTTTTGTTCAATTTTTTTTAGAAAAAGGCTCTTATGTCTTTTATAGTAGGAGGTTAAAACTTCGAAAAAACATGTCGTTGAAAGTCTAATAATCCAACATTAAAAAATTTTCCGTACAACTCGCACCGCTCGTCAACTCTCACATATGTGTTCATTTAATTTTTTCTATTCTTTTCATATCATCTAATAGGTAAGATGAAGGCGTTTTTTAGTGATATCCCCAGTAGACCTAATCTACATTTAAATTACTATGTAATTTTCATTTAAACACGTTTTCTATTATTTTAAATTTATATTATATTTTATTTTATAAAATTTGTTTTGATTCTATATAAGTATTATTCATTTATAACATCATTTGAACAATTTCTCCTTTATTTTATACTGTTATTTTTAAGAATCCTCTGTTAATAAATTAAGTTTGCATATACAAATTAAGGTCCACGAAACTGCACCTATCAACAAATTCGCTGCGATTTTTCGTTATCGGTCTGTAATTAGTAATTTATAATTTCGAAAACTGATACGATCTGCAAATAATGTTGAAATTCCTTGGTTTTCTATGTCACAGAATATTAGCAAAATAGTATGTAAACGATATCGTAGATGTACGATAACTCTTAGACCCAAAATAGATCATTAGGAGTTTCTCCAAAGAATTTGTGTGCCGTCTGTCGGACAAATTTTTATTTTTTTATCGTTATACTTAATGTGGAGTATTAAAATCATATTATCGACCCAAAAAGTATTGCAGCTATTTTGAAATATGCTAAAACTAATGTTTCGCAATTAAAGATTGTTTATTTTTCTGTCAAAAGTCTTAGAATTTAATATTATCTGTCCTTATTACACGTTTTCTTCGGAAACTACTTTTTCATCAATGTCTGGGTTTTATTATTGTATATGTGCAAATCTCACAAACGCTGCGAAAAACTTGGAAAAATGGACCCAAAATTTTTTTTTCGATGACACCTTCGAAAATAGGTTTTTCTTGTTGGTTAGGGTGTCTAGAAAAGATATCTGTTATTGAACAAAGTCCATCGAAAGGTATCAATAATCAATTGTATAAAAATGATTAAAAGTAGCTCTAGTTTAGTTCTAAATTATTCCACCAAAAATAACTTAATATGAAATTTGGAAAAAAGAAAGTAAAATTAAAGAGCGGGAGCTTTCCAAATCTTTTTCAGAATTAGAAAATGTTGAATCCTTCAAAAGTTACATGAGTTTGAAGTTGAGCCTAAAATACACGTGATCAATGGTTGAGACAATCGTTGACCTTTTCACACCGGTTTTGTGAATTTTTGTGCATTTTAAGCTCAATTTCAAACTCACATAACTTTTGAACGAATCAACATTTTCTAATTCTGAAAAAAGATTAGGAAAGATCTCGCTCTTTAATTTTACTTTCTTTTTTCCAAATTTCTTATTAAGTTGTTTTTGGTCGAATGATTTAGAACTAAACTAGAGTTATTTTTAATCATTTTTAAATAATTGATTATTGGTCCCAGAAAAATGAAACCCTTCGATGGACTTTGTTCAACAACAGATATCTTTTCTAGACCCCCTAACCAACAAGAAAAACCTAATTTGGAAGGTGTCGTTGAAAAAAAATTTTAGGGTACATTTTTCCAAGTTTTTCGCAACGTTTGTGAGTTTTGCACATATACAACATTAATCTTCCAAGACGGGAAAATAATCGATACTGATTCTTTTGATACATTATAACTTTATACAATATGGCAATCTACTCTTTAGGCATAGTAAAATATACTAAAACGTACATAATGAATTTAAACGATTGTTTCTAAAAGTTTGAAAACGTCCAATAATGGCGTCTGGAAATTTTTTGACGTTTCGAGTCCTAATTGTTAAGTTCTCATAGAAAAGAAAATTGAATATTTTGCTTGTATAAGTGAGAGAGGTCGGGGAAGAAGGAAAGAGAAGAAGAAGAAGATAAAAAAGAGATTTCTTGCGACGGCCCTGCCAGTTTCTTGAAGAGAGAGAGAACGCCGGCACGTTTTATCGTGCAAAGTGTCCTAAACCGTTCCATCTTTTTCCGCGCGAGCGAGCGAGCCTCCGGGGAGCTTCGCCGAATGACCGTCTAATTGAATATTTTAAAGGTGATCATTTCGGCGAAAGTACGTTTTCAGCACATAACTTCGTCCGATGGAAAAGCTCTCTAGAACTAATGCATCCCTTAATCCCATAGCTAGGTGAACTTTCAGGCCCAGTCTCTGCCCGCTCTCTCTCTCACTCCTCGGCCGAATACTCGAAAGATAGAAACTTTCTACTGTTAAAATTACTTTGGTGGGTAATAGTACAAGAAGCTAGGGATAATTAGTGCCCATACAGGCAACTCTCTCCTTGTTTAAAATTGTATAACAGGCCTTCACTATAAGTAAACTTGGATTGAACAGTTACCATATCGACGGTTTTCATTGTTTAGATTCATAGGTGGTTTTTCAAAAGACGTGTCTAATAACTGCAAGCTTTTGGTGATGAATTGTGGCAATGTAGTTTTAACTTATCTCATTAGCACAATTTCTAAATGGATTCAAATTTAATTTGATAACTTTAGATGAAATTACAAAACATAAAATATTTTGAATAACAAAGCTTTATGTTACAAAGTATTCTCGGAATCATTTTGTTTACAATTAAATTTTATAGAAAGTTTTATTTGAAACTTTAGATATAGTGTATTTCAATATAAAAAAATGATTCACCATTACTCTATTGAAGCAAAATACTATCGTACATTCTCATTTGTATGAAGCATTCACGTTTTTCCCCGAAAAATATTTTCCATTGTTGTTGATGTGTATATAGCGTTTTTTGTGTCTGAAAATAGAAAATATGAAAAATTGTTCAATGTACTTGACGAAAATGAATTTTTATAGATAATTAAAAAAAAATCTAGCACAATTTTATGTTAGATTCAAAGTATAAGAAAAAAATCTTGTAGCCATTATAAAGTGTTGCGCAAATTTTTTTATAGAAAAAAGTTTCTAAATTGAATTTCCTGTAAATGTTTAAAGTCTTTTCTCGTAAAATTTTAATTACTGATATAAAAATTTTTAGTTTAATAAAGAGTTTTGCATAATTTTTCGTTGTTTTTATTAGCCTTTGATTACGCCTATAATGAATCTTTTTTATTAAAAATGTTTATTTCATGCAAAGTAAACACAAACTTTTGTTTGAATACCGATAAGCTAAGTGACTTCATAATGTACTACTACATGCACCGAATTTTACTAAATGCGCTATCCTGCGAACTGTAGAAACATTATTACCCCATAATGAGTGTTAACAACTCTCGGCAGATTAATACGTGCTGATGAAATTCAGTATAGCTAAGCAGAAGCACTTCACCTTTATACCTTTCAAACCCCATTCAAAGTTCAAATTAAGCGATCTCACGTAAATAACAGTTGAAAAACGTATGCAAAGGATGTATATAAAAAAAATTTACATTGTCGAGTTGAGCCGTCAATAACTCTTAAATATCTTATATATATAGTAGTTCATTCACCATAACTTTATATATACGTACCCATTAATTCATAATGCAATCAGGGTAAAATCACCAATACGAAGAGGCCGACAATGTAAAAGTCATAAGGTACGACCCCCTTACGTCGACAATTGTATTATCAGTCGCGTATATATAAACTTCCCAGCTCTGACCCTATACATTAATGAAAATGAATAAGAGCGACGTGTATTCGTCGAAGAAGCCCTCGCTCAGCACCTATACCCCCGCGTAGCCCGCAGCCGTCGTCATCATATGTACAGAATATGTACTTACACCCGCGACTTTTCGCATTCAATAAATTTTCGGGAAAACGTGTGCGCGCGTGCGCGTCGTTCGATCGCTATCTGGACAGGCAGCCGGCTGAATATTTCATGCGACGACTTCCGCGCGGAGCGAACGAACGCGAGCGCGTTATAGTGGATATACCACATATATATATATATACACACACGCACGCATATTACGTTATAACGAGCGCCGCGGGGCGGTTAGATATAATTTAAAAGCTTTTCGCACCTTCTCTCTCTCTGTGTGTCGGCTACTATAGGCTCTTTGGCAAATAAATTTCAGCGAACCACAACGCGCGTGCGCGCGCCCGGCGTTCTCTGCTCGCATGCTGGCGGGCAAAAGCGACACGCGGCGACGGTGGCTGCGCGTGTGCAACGCCGCGCGCGCGGACTGACTCCCTGTAAGGGGACGATGAGGAGGAGGGGAGGGGGGTGGATAGGCAGTTGCGGAGCGCGCAGCGCTCGAGGTGGTTTACCGGAGGCTCGCCGCACCGGCGAATGCCAGTCAACGTAGGCGCGCCATCCACGTCGCAATGCTCGCCCTCGCCATTCCCGCACTCTACCTCGTCACATGGGCTTCCGCGCTGAACGACCCCTTGGCAGGTAGATTGCAATACAAACATACGCACGCACGTATACTATATCTACAGTGTTTATATCTCGCACGTGCTTTATCATCTTTATACTTTCGCTCTTTCTTTTTTTCCCTTTTACTTCTCTACTCGTTTGTTTTGGTTTATCGGTTATTTTTTTTTCTTTTTTTTTAAATTGTGTTTTTTTTTCAAAAAGTGATACTGTATCATTGTGCGGTTGTTTTTCGGAACGATTTTCGTACTTCACGCCGACTGCAGCTTTTGTTTTCTCGAGTTCAACAACGGCGGGTGGTATATCAGTAGAGCGCACGAATGAGAAGGACTAGTGATTGTTGTTTACATTTGAGAAGGAAATGCAGTTACCTGGGTTTTTTTCAATTGTGGACTTTATTTAACGTGTATCATGTGCGATATGGTCACGTAATTGTTTATCTGCGATAATTGAACCAAGTGTGGGTGTGTGTGTGTTGCGTGTGAAACGCGCATTGCTACTGTCGATACTGCTGTGGTTATTTCAAAACATTTTACGCCTGGAAATCACGGGGATGCTTTTTTTTATTATAGTATTTTATGTTAGGTGAATTAATTGAAAAATGATTTTGGCGTTCATGAACGGCAGCGCGTTATTTTTATCGTGACTGTTTTTACGCATATTCCTGCTATTGTTTACAAATGAATGCATACGGCTGTTATTTTTATTATAACAGATTCGTGAAAAAATACAAGAGAAAACTCGAATTTTAAATTTACCGAGTCTCATTGAAATACGAGTACTTTTAAAATTAACGATCCTTTTGAAAAGTTGACGAATATTTTTTTTAGTATTACAGTGTATAAGTTTAATGTTATACAAACAATACGTTTACTACATGGATAATTTATGTTAATTTGTAATTTTTATAAAAAATACATACATTTTATCTATATTAATTAAATATTCATAAACAATATTATACTAAAATATTTTATAAGTGCTCTTGTGTATCTTTATGAATATAGCTGAAAATGCTCTTGTATTAATCCACTTTGCTACCATTGTAAATATAATTAAAATGTTGAGCTTCTATTAAAACATTATATTTAAATTTTATTTTATTTTTGTACATTTAATAACATCAAAGAAAATTTTAATGCCAAGAGTCTGCGTTCACAATGCTGATGGAAAAAAAAATTAAAATTAAAGCTATTAAAGAAGCGCGAGGGTACTTTATCTCGTTCATTTTGTGACAAGTGTATAAAATCGAGTATACTTCAAACTAAAAAGTGTAAAAATTATTACTGGCGCATATCATGAAACCTCAGACTTCACTGTAGACAAACATTTTATTGTTATGTTAGTATATACTGCAGAGTTTCTATTTTCGAAAGTTCAGTATTTCATAGTTAAAGAGTGTAGAACCCAAAGCATTTAAAATTTTTACATAAAGTTAACAGCTAAATTTTGATATTAATTTTTTAAGCAGCTACATAGTTCTCGCTCGTTTTTTTTTAATTGAATAAGTCATTGCAAGCATATTAAACAGAGTAGGTTTTCAACAATTTAAGTGATCATAATTTCAATCTAATTAAACGGTATTATATAATAAGCTTCCTTTATATTCTATAGTTATAATTTCTGTATTAATCTACTTATTGTTTTTACTTCGTACGCATTTCATCGTTTTTCGGACTTTAGCCTGATTTTTTCCAGGTTCTGCCTACATAAGTAATGGCTTATTTATAAAGCAATTAAGGTACACCACACAAAATACGCTCTAAGACCAGGAGAGCGTTAGCGAACGGGGGTTTCTTCTAGTTTAAATAAATAGAATTGATAAGAAAAATAAATATATCTATTGAAAATTTATAGTCCTATAATTTCTTTTATGTTCCAATAATGGTATTTAATCTTATTAAATTACCGATATTTCAAACATAAGTTGACTAATTTTCGTAGATTACATTTCTATTTAGATTGCATTAGATTAGAATAATCATTACAGACAATGATCTAGTAAGGTACATTAGTTATGTAAAAATCATAATGAACTTGTAATATATCTCGTAAAGTATCCTACAAATACAAGAAAATTTACTATTTTCATGGTAGCGCTGGTATATACTCAACATGTAAAATTTCTACTGTAATTTTGAAATACTAATATTCATTTTTTGTAACAAATTTTATTATTTAAAATATTGATAATCAAAATAATAAAAATTAATATTTTAAAAGTAAAATTTGCTATGAAATTTTTATATTTACTATTTAAAAATCCCACATATTGAGTGCGTGTCAGCACAACTGTAATAATAGTAAATTTACTTATAAAAAAAGTAAAGTAAACAAATAAATTTTTCGCAGTGTATAAAAGTACTGGGGAAAAAATTAAGCAAGATATATTTTTCATGCACGCACGCATACACGCACGCATGTATGTACTTACACCTCCCCCCCTCCACACACACGCGCACTGAAAAAAAATATTGGCTACACAGGCGTAAATCTTAGACCCGTTTTTTATTCGGTACTCGATACGTAAAGTTTCCGGTTTATTTGCGAAAATTTTGTCTAATTTTTTTTTCATGTTTCTAAACTTATTCGAAAATTGTTAGTCTTGGTTAGTTATCGAAACTATTACTATTGGTTTTTCTCTTGAATTCTTTTGGTGATAAAATTTTTAAAAGTATTTAAATACATATCTATAATCCTTTATTTCAAAACGATTTATTTTCCATCTTTTTGAGTTTTTTTAACCAAAAAATAAACGAATAAATAAATATAAAAATAGGACAAATGTTTGAAATAACTCAGAACGTTATTTGCTTGTTTCCTAACCAATATCAAAAGAGTTGCAAAATTTTATTTTTGTATGATTTTTGGTTCGAATATACTCGTGATTTAAAACGTAAAAAATAGAATTTATCTGGTAGGATAATCGAAAAAAAATAAATGATAAATGTAACGGTTAAAATAAAAGAACTTTAAATTGTAGCCAACATGATATTGTTAATTAACCCATATTTTATGGTGTTTTTAGTGGTATTTATCGCAATTTCACACATTTGATTTAAAAAAAATTTAAAATATAGTTTTCAATAAAATAGTTTATAAACATTTTCACAATAGTCTTTCTATATAACCTGTTACGAAATTTATTCACGGACACTACCAAATCGGATAGAGCGTGAAATTGTAACGCTCTACGTGAAAACAAAACGTTCTTTTACGAGTTTTTGTATCACCAACATTTACAGTTCTATTGTTAACTGTAGATTAACGGGTAATCGCCAATAAGCGTTGTCAGCGCGGTCCCTTAAATATTAATTGGATAGCCGTATATCCACTTCCGCGGACTGTTTTTCCATTCCCCTTCAGATTCAGCACATTAGTTTTTTATTTACTAATATTTGTACCAAATATCGAATGCTATCGTTAGCTTCGCCTACTTTCTGACCATGCGTCGTACCAGTAACGCTCATTGGAGGTTACATGTTACTCTTCAGTTGAAAATAAATCGGTAAATAATCTATCCTCTATATATTATATTAAAGTGACATTTCCTCACTTTTTTCCCGACCCGCCCTAAACAATTTTTGAACAATTTTTGACCAACTTTTTGAACAAATTTTGGAACAAATTTTCGAACAATTTTTGAACATTTTTGAACAATTTTAGAAAGTTTTTGAACCTTTTACCTACAATATTCAGAAAATTAATGAACAAAATATACGGACAATTTCCAGAATATAGGATATAGCATTATTTTATATAGCCCTTCAGCGTTAGCCATTCTAATACGTACTCGACAATAAATAAAAATTAAATAAATGATTAAATACTCATTAAATAAATAAATATTAGAATGTTGCCCGATTCTCACGACGTGGACGTGCTGATAAAGCACTTGGCGTAAATTAAAATAATAATTGTTCAATTAATTTTCTAAATATTGTACGTAAATGGTTTAAAAGCTTTTTTAAATTGTTCAAAAATTTGTTCAAAAATTTGTTCAAAAATTTGTTCAAAAATTTGTTCAAAAATTTGTTAAAAAATTTTTCTAAAATTTTTCTAAAATTTTCAAAAAACCGAGCGAGCGTCAGCAAGTGAGGTATTTTCGCTAGTCTAGATTAAACTAAAAAACTTTTTGTTCAGAATCATACGCTCTACTCTGTTCCGTGGTTTGTGGATGAATTTTGGAACAGGTTGTATATTATTATAGGGGAGACTGAGGCAAAACCGTATATTGGGGTAAAACCGGAATTGTCAATTTCATGGGGTAATACTAGTGCCATCTACATTATACATGTAGTACCTCTTTAAGAATGTCCCTAATATCATTTCGCATACAACAGTTATATCAACAACAGTTTACTGTTAACTTCGAACGAAGTCAAATATTTCTTAACTAGCGGGATTGTGTTTATCGCAACAGTCGTTGTGTCTGTAATTTTCCTGCGAGCAACATATCCTTTCGGTAAGTACATAGCCTTATAATATTTGTTACAACTAATAGGTACGCGTTGTTCTGGTTCTTAATTTTATTTCCAATTGTAAAAAATTAATAATTACTTTTTTTCTTAACTTTGGAGTAAAACCGGATACTTTAAAATGGGGTAAAATCGGATAGTTTATTTCCTATTTTTTTTATATAATCATAAGAAGGCGTGCACCTGTATAATGTGACCATGAAATCAACTTTAGCAAATAGAGTAAGAAAAGCTAATGAAAATAAGAAAAAAGATAACAAAACGAATGCGCAGGAAGATTATGACGACGGAAAATGCATTTTTTGCCAAAATTTATACTCAGATTCTACTGAAGACTGGACTGCATGATTTGCAGTCAGTGGGCTTATGAGTCGTGTAGTGATTTAGATCTAGGAAAAGTTATTTGTAATTATTGTAAATAAAAATTTAATGACAGAAAGGATTTTTGCTTTACTGTAAAAGTACTAAAAATTATTATTTATTTAAAATTATTAATTTATTTATATGTAAAATCTATTTATTTTTGTAAAAAAAAATCAAATCTTAACTTATAAACAATATCGTTAATAAACAATTTTTTCATTAAACAATGTTTTTACATGTTTACATTATTTTTAGTATGTCGAATACCGGTTAAAATTCATTTTGAAAAAGATAATAAAAGTATCCGGTTTTACGCCAATTTTTTTTATAGGGTAAAACCGGATACTTTCGTAAATTATTAGTAACACATTTTACAAATAATTTTCTGGCTAATTTAATCGATTTTCAGGTAGACGAAAGCAAATTAAAAACAACCCTATTGTTAAATATCGTTATTATTTGTTAATTTTTTTTAATTAACGATTTGCAGAAAGTATAGATTCCGTTACTCTTTTTTTTAATATAGCATATTTTACACAAATAACAAAATACGAGTTTTGTGCTATTGTAAAGTTTATATCTAGGGTTGGGTTTCGTATAGTTTGGAAATTCGTAGGATTTACTGATACATATTCTGAGTTTGAATTAAATGTAATTCTTTGCAGTGTAAATTAGTTTTGTTAAATACTTGTGGCTGCTAGGTGCATATACTGAAAAAAGAATATGATAACCCTGCATATATATAAGTACTATAGCATATGGTATTATTCGACTACAAGCTTATTTTATGGTAATGTGTACCGAGAAAACTATGGTAAAAATGCCCATAAAATATGCTGTTTGATGTCATGTACTAAAAATTTTTCATGTGACATATCCAAAATTGGAATATATAATATTTAATCCACTATAAAATGTAGTTTGCTTAACAATAGAAGCTCTTTTATTTAAATTGATACATCTGTCTTTAACATATTGTGGTAAACCCTATCTCAATATTTTTTCTTACTAGGAGAGGTCACGAATTGTGGATCACGGATTTTGCTCAAACGTTGTATTATGTTTTTAAATGCTAAAATATGAAGAATGATAGAATATTAGATCCTAACGCTTTGATAAACTTGAGTTATCGACTGGTTTAACTGTATTTGAAAGAAATACTGAAAAAAATGCTCTGTTTTATTTTCTTTTTTTACAATTACATATAAGGATTTTCAGCTTAACCAATAAACAAATAAAATATCATTTTTCAGTATTTCTTTCAAATACAGCTAAACCTGATGATAACTCAAGTTTATCAAAGTGTTAGGTTCTAATATTCTAGCATTCTTCATATTTTAGTATTTAAAAACATACCTCAAAGTTTGAGCAAAATCCGGATCGTGATCCGGAATCCGTGACCTCTCCTAGTTAATCTAATTTGAAAAATTCTTAAGTTTTTGAATTTTATCTCACTATTAGTGCTACAACGGAGATCACAGATTTAATATTAGTTGATACTATAGTAGAGCTTTGTTATACTATAATTTTGAGAAATCAATAATTAGGACTAGTTTACAGAGATATTATGAATCATGTGATTAGAGCGTCAATCCTTGATGGTATTGCCTACTTTCTGTATTTCTTCAACGGCTGTAATTCTGTTGTAGTATCTATTTATTGTCATATAGATTTTTCATTTAAAATCTCACTGTGGTAATGCGGGTGAATCATTAGTTTTTGTTTCCTTATATTTGCGTATTACAGAACCGAAATTTCATAGTTATTTAACAAAAATATTTCATAAAAACACTGTAATTAGCTTAACTGTAATTCTAGTTTTAGTTCACTTACTTTACGGCTGTTCAAATCATTTTCGTTTTCATAGCAATTTCATTCCTTGATCACATCCAAATTAATCTCTTAACTGTTTGAACTCAGTCTCTTGAGAGGGTGTAGTGATTTCCAACATAGCGCCTGGTTCGTAATTTACCGCCTGCACGGTGCTGGCGTCCTTTTTGCATTTAAAAGATACTCTGTCTGGTGTCGTCGAAAATTGGAGGAGATCAAAGCACCTTGTGCGTGTAATTTATGCTGATCATGGCGACAAGAAGCGACGAAAGAAGCGTTAGAAGTGAACTTCCCGGCAAGTTGAGCCTTCTTGGTAAGCGTGTGCGCCGAACAGGATTTATTTTGTTCTCCCTTCGCGACAACTTGGCAGAGGAGAGAGGGAGAGAGGGGAGAAATTCGCTATTCTTACAACTTTCCAAAGCACATCTCTCTGTTATATAAAAAACGATGAAGAGAGTGGGAGAGAGAGAGAGAGAGAAATTTCTAGATTCACATAGTACGCTACAACATTCGATTTACTTTTTATTCAGTGCCATTTAGGTGTGTTTTGAGCACGTGTACATCACGGCTTAACGATCTGTCGCGTCTTGCGTCAAAATTATACTAATATTTTCAAAATCCGCTTCTTATATTTTTTCGCTATGGTTTCTTTCCGTACGGAAGTTGATCTTGTTTCAGAATGCTTTGTTCACCCTTACGTGCATGTGCTGATTTTGGTGAGCAATTAGATTGCGTATGGTAAAAAGTCGAGGGATGAGAGGGAGAAGCAGCGTAGACTGACCGGATTTTGGAAAATAAATTCACATCATTCGAACAAAGGGTGAAATCATTAAAATTTTTGTTGACGTTGATTGCAATCTAGCAGAAAGGAATATTGATTGTTTCGTTTAAATTTAGCTGATCAATTAGTCGTTAATTAAATATCAGTATTTCACGACTTTCAACAATGTAATGATTATCAAAAGCGTATTGTCTACATAAATTAATATGCAATTTCAATCTTTATGACACATTGCATTTTTGGTAACGTATTTAATAAGCTATAATAGAAGTGTAAATTTTTTGTAGAACTAATTTTTTTGTTTTGCTTACTTATATCGAGAAAAAATTAATTTTTGAATAATTTTAAAGACTTTTTTATTACTTTTTTAATTACTTGTAGATAAGATTTACAAGTTGCACTTCAACGTTATGAAAATCATAAATAATTTCAAAATATTATGTATGTGCATCTGTACGTGCTTATGATTACTCATATAATTTTCTAATAATGATAACGCATGTTAGTTGGATGCTCTGAAATTCATTAGCAGTTTTAATGATATGTTATATTATTTATTCATTGAGCTATAACTACAGAATTTATTGGACAGTAACACAATGCGCTAAAAGTATGGATAAATACGTGTTTATAAATATATTTTGTCAAACCTTATCATATTGCATGTAATACGTTTTATAAATTATTTTTGAAGACGATATTTATCAATTTATAAGGAGAGTAGGAAATAGTAAATGAGATAGGGCACAAAGGGGTTGACCAAGCATTCTCATTTTGGATTACATTTGAGGGAACGAGTCGGCGAGTTTCTGATTCATTGCAAGTGGTTCATGGCACACAGATTTTGCGTGTGCTTCCTGTCGTAAACATTTGTCAACTCGTCGTAGTCGTATTTTACGCTCGTTAACGCGAACCATACGCTCGTAAGTTGTCGCTGATTTGCTTTTCGTGTCTCGACGTGATAATCTCATCACCTAATTATTACATTGCAGCTCTTTTTTTTAATTTTAGAATGAGAAAATTTTAAAAGTGTTAGGCCTTATTATAGTATTTCTGCCAAAATTGTGCAAAAATACAGTTTTTATATAATTTTTTAATGATATATTATTAATGATTAATAAATTGAAGTATGGGTTGGGTTGGGTTAAAAGAATGTTAATTGGGAGATGATGGAAAAATCGGGTACTTTTTGAAAATCATTTATTACAAAAAGAGAATACGATTTGTAACTCAAAAAAAATCTGTTAAAAGCGTTAATTTTCAGCTTAAAACCAAATAATTTCTTAATTTTTTCAAAATAAATTTTAAGCAGAAATAAATATTTCATAAACAATTATAGGTTACTATTTTCATATAAAAATATTTATATATAAAAAACAAATAAATTTTACACGTATAATGCATGCATAACACTAAATGTCTATTATCATTTAATTTTAGCAAGATAAAAGAGAAAATAAGGTTTCCAATTTTGTCTTTAAGTTCGAAAAAAGTAATTATTACCTTTTTTTAATCACAAGTAAATTTGAGAACGAAATTACTAATACATATTTGTTACGACGCAAATAATAAATGAATCTATTTTTTAAAAGAATGTTACTTTCCTAGAGGCTATTGTTAAAATATCGATAGGAGAGAATAGTTATTATACAAATGGCTTTAGTACTATCTAAGATATTTCGAGATTCGGATTTACTCCAATATCCGGTATTGTACCCGTTCCCCCTGCACATATTATTGAAGAATTTTAAAGCATTTTTGTTTTCAAATTAATTGGTATTCTATAAACTCTTGAATTTACATGAAAAATTCTGAAAAGAAGAATGTCTAAATTAGTATTTAAATGTAATAACTGAATAAACATTAAGTATTTATAAAAAGATATAATTTACATACACTTGAGAAATAATAATAAATATACTTCATTAAAATTTTATCACAAATTATTTTTTCCGGCTTAAATCGTAAATAAAATACAAAAGTTAAATAGATACTAGAGTTTAGCTATATGTGTAATTCTAGAAAAAGTTTTTCTAACTCAGTTGTAAAAACGAGGAAGTAAAAAATTGACACACCTCTATAGAAAATTTTTTCTTTTTCTATTAGTCATATAATGGACATAAAACTTTAAAGCATGGAAAAACGGTCTTATTGCAGTATATATCAACTTTCATTATGAAAATTGAATATGAAAAAAGCTTTAGTTAAAGCTAACAATGTTTAACATCAGATAATCCTGTGAAAAAATATACGCATTTGAAAAATCTCAAAAAAAGGTAAAAGAATTACCAGAAAATAGACAAAATCGCTCATTTATTATTTTTCGTGATCTTGAAATTCACGTAACATTGTACTGCGTTGTCCAATTTTCATCATTTTTAGTTTAAAGTAAAGTTCATTACTTTAAGACTAATTTTTTTGTCGACAATTTAGTAATACTTCTGAAACCTTAATATTAGTTAACATCGATTACTACGTTGCGACCATTTTTCTCTTGTTAAATTTCCATAAGGAAAATTGATGTAGCGTTAACTGTGTTTCAAAGTTTTTTCGGCAATTGCATGGCCTATAGAGTAAAAAAAAATTTATTACAAGGGTGTGCCTCAAATTTGTTTTTTCGTCGTTTTTACGACCGAGATAGGGGGAACTTTTTGTAGAATTGCACATATCCATTTAGAAATTTTCGGTGTACACTCCAACCGAGTCCAGAGAAATTAAAGCTGGCTCGCTTCTCCTAAAAGAATAATGCCCTGTCCATTCAGACTCGTAACATGCGCGCAGTAATATTTCTCTCTCTCTCGGCCTCCGGATATTCACGCAAACAATTATAATCATCTGTACGCACTGGCTACTGTATTCCACTCATACCTCCATCCGTTGAGCCGCACAGAAGATAACACGTGTAGAATACACCACGCGGCTAGTCTCGGTATCGATCAGGCATCTTGGTTAATCATGCGTATCGGTGATTAGCTAAGCGACGTCTATGATTGACAAACAAGAGTTGGTATATTTGTCAAGGGATTTCACGATTGATTGCTTCCCATATGCAAACAGGAAGCCACTGTCAGTCGGCATTCTATGAACGACGTGCGTGCTCTGGAATCGCTGGCTCCGCCGGCCATTATTTTGAGATGACTGTACTCTGAAATCCATCAAACGGTAAATCCACGCATCGTTCACGTGAAATTTTGCGGTTGGATTGTGCGGAAACGCATAAAAACGCATATAAAGTTGGCCATTGTGTTTTGACCATTTTTCAGGATTTTAGCGTTGTCCAATAAAATTAACTTGCGTACGGAAATAAGCTCTGTTCTTTGACTGTTAGACCAATTTTAAAAATTCAGTATTATCGGCAATAGATCAATGATTCATCAATGTTATAATAATTGATTAGATGCTGATACTTCCGTTTCTGGTAAACCGTTACAATATTGACTGAAAATGTCAAACCGTCAATATACATTCATAAAAATATTTAATAACCATTTTCACTATTTTTTATTATCTCGAATTAATTTATTTGGATTGATGTAGGGATCAGTGAGACAAAACAGTGTACAAAAAAAATTTTTTTAGAAATATCCTTGTTTTGCATCAAATTGGAACGGCAGTAGAAACATCAAGCGAGTTTTTTCACATGTTTGCGAGTGATATCTAGCATTTAAATAAATAAACAAAGAAGAACAATAAATAAAAAAACTTTATCGAGCAATAAAAACAATTTTTTTTTTCATGCTTTACAGTTGATAACTTGCAACTAAACAAATGAAGAAAAAGAATTCGATACAAATACAGCTCAGCGTGATTCTGCAGGATATCGAACTCCTGACCTTCTCTTTTCGAGATGAGAGTTCTTCCTCTGAGCTACGGATGCCTATATGCACGCGTATTTCTTTGAGTTTTTCTCATACTGCTAGATGAAACATGATCCGCCTCGTCACGTTACGTGTATATACTATGCGCATATAACATATATTTTAAAATAGAGAAATTTTTATATGTTTGTTACATCAGAATATTATAGTTTTAAGAAACTGACTTTTTCTAAATTAATGAGTCAAAAGGGATTTTCAGATCTCACGTTGTTTTCTTAGTTGTCAAATAAGAAATTTTTGTACGCTTTATTTTCCAGAATATCAAATACACTTCGCATTCTCGCTGCACCATTCGAATATTGCAGAACGATAACAACGGCAGATCGCGCATCATCTTTTCGCACGAGTTACCGCTCGGTTAAATATTCAAAAGCTGTATAATATTCAGCCACGACGACTGTTCGAGCTTCTACACCTATTTCTGATATATCTCACGCCGCGCTCATTAACAAATTCGCGTATATAAGCAAAACGCACGCCTCCGCGAGCTCTGCGAAGTTCCGTAGCGTTGGAGTCAGCCAGCCGCGCGCGCGCCAACTAACTAACCGATGAACAACGGCGGAAGCTTCAGCTCTCGTAACGATGCTGCTTTATTCGTGCAGATTTTATATAGCGAAGGAAGGCAAAAAATGAGCAGTCGTCGGCGAAGAAATTAAAGGGTGCATGAATTTCGCTGCACGGCGCGCCCCGCGTAAAAGTACAAAGCTCTGTGTGTGTGGGTGTGTGTGAATAGATAGAAGCAGATCGAGCGCGATATATTTCGATAAGTTTTCGAAAATTGCGTCCACCCGGGCGTGTTTACCTCACAGAATGCTGGCCCGCTTGCTTTGAAGACTTACTCGGGTAATGCTCTTAAGGAAAATCCCCGCGACCGATGAGATGCAAGAGGTGCGCCTTTTTTGCCGCCTCGTGTCTGAAACGGGGTGGCGTTTTCTCTCTGCCGCCTTTCTCCTTTTACCTCGGCTCTGCTCGCTTGTAATATGGCTATCGCTCTTTCCCTGTACCAGATGCGCTCTCCCTCCCCCTCATCTCTCTCTCTCGTTCTTTCTCTCTCTCTCTCTCTCTCGGCTTTTTAACTGGCCCGAGTGAAACTTTGCGCGTCCAAGATTCGCTCTACGCGAGTGATTGAGATTACTTTGCGGCGAATAATTTAGATGTAAACAACTTTCGTTCCAGCGACCCGCTGCGAATATTCCATCGCTTTTGCACGCGTTCCAAGCCTTATTACCTCTCCCGTCCTGAGAGAGAAAGACGGAAGAGTGAGAGAGAGAGAGAGAGAGAATGAGAGAGAGAGAAAGAGGCAGTCTTTTATTTGGGCTGAGAAATAGCTTGGAAATGCTCCTGCGCATTTACGGATCTTAATTTAACGACGCCCTGTTTGTATGTGCGTGGAGAAGTGTTCTTGGATGGAAAATAGTGCACGTTGAGAGCTTTTCCTTTCTATAGGTATTTGGAAATCTCGAAGGATTCCACCACAGTACATGCTAATTTTAAAGCTAAGTTAGAACGGTTACTTACACGATGGTTTCAGTTGAAGGATGCGTGTGTAAGTCTCCGTGTGTCTCCTATTTTGCCAGTTTTTGAAAAATACTATTTATTTGCGGTAACAGCTAATGCAAAACTTTTCCAAGAAAACTTAATATAGTACGTGATGGCCAAGATGGATGATGTCACGTGATCCCAAGCGCTCCGTTAAATCCCAGTTGTACTTACTTCTTCTTTCCATTATCTTGCCTTTGTATAGTTCACTCTTTTACGTTTTCTCACATCTTTACAGGAGGAATTGCAGAAAAAAGTTGATAATAATTTCATTGAAAAAATTATATGAAAGTTTTACGAGAAATTCAACCAAAATTTTTATAATTCAATCTTGAATCTTACGTTGGAATTGCCAAACAATCTCTGTGTGTAAAAGTAGAGGTAAGAAGTTAACAGAAGGCATTTATTGCGGATTTGCGGAATGTATTCAAATGACACGATTTTACTTAATACTTGCTTTCCTTCGTATTAAATGCAAAGTAGAAACAAACTGCTGCTAGCAAACTTTGTGGCATACTTCTCGACGGAGTTTTCAAAAAGTTGCTTTTTAAGTTATTTTACAAACTCTTATGCAAATTTAATAAATTGTTAGTATTTGAGCTGTGTTTGATAAACAAGGCAACTTGAGGCCATTCGGTCAGCTTAAGCGGAATATCTTTTGTACTCGGCTGGCACTACGTTTGAAAAAAATTATTGAAAAGGCTTTAAAGTAAATTAAATATATTACTAAGAGAAAATTAGAAATATTATAAATGTAATATTGGCTTAGCAAATAACGAAATTGAATAACGTGAATCCTGGATAAATTTATAGATGACGTGTTTCCTAATTCGGCTAATAAAACTCATAAACTGTACAAAATATAGTAAAAACTATAGTATATATTTTAAAGTGATACTAACTAGGAGAAGTCACGGATTCTGGATCACGGATTTTGCTCAAACTTTGAGGTATTTTTTTACATGCTAAAATATATGAAGAAAGCTAGAATATTAGACCCTAACGCTTTGATAAGCTTGAGTTATCGAAAGGTTTAGCTGTATTTAAAAGAAATACTGAAAAAAATGCTTGGGGATTGGAGCACTCTTGTAAGCATTGTCACTTGCGATGATAGTAAGGACATCCGCGAATAGAAAAACCTATAATCATGCGAATTATCTCCAAGTTTATCAAAGAAGTACGTTCAGTATGCGCAGAGATGATTAAAGAATGCATTAAAAAATGTTCCAAGAATAACATATGTTGAATGGATATAAAATATTGCTTAGACTTTTCACTGGTACAAAAATATTCATTCTTCTTATATTAATGACTTGATTCATTTAGCGGTTAATCAATACGTGTTTTTCAATAACTGGTACATTGGCGAAACGCAGGATTTGTGTCTTATAATTTAGTTAGTTTTTATCAGATTTATTAGAAACGTAAAAAAATAACCCAAAGTTACTTTGTTCTTAAAAATTACGGGAATAAAATACTTTATTCCCGTTAGTTTAAAAGTGGAAATCAGTTATTTTCGTTCTAATTATTATTAGCTAATTAGGTCGTCATTGTTGGCGGAGATGAAAATAAAATACATAAATGTTGCAAATCGTATGAAGAAAGTCGAAAAAAATGGGGCTTGTTCGGTACGGTAAATTGGATAAACACACAAATACACGCATACACAAATAGTCACTAACACATACACACACAGGTACGTACACACACTCATATATACACATATATGAGTCTTTCTAAAAATAGAAAGGTTCGATTTTAATTTGCTAAACAATATTTTCTATACAAAATATTAAGACATCTTTTTTCAGAAGAATTTTCCTAATGTCGTTCTAAGTTCTTTTTAGGAAAAAAGCAAAAATTTATCACATTTCATGAAATGCCATATAAAAAAAGATCTTAAGTAGATGCAAAAATTTTAATAAACAGCTGGTGCATAAAATAACGCGTTGAATTTGGGGTGGTGCTCGTTATTCCACGAGCGGCTCAATTGAAATATATACAAGGCGTTGAACGTTTCTTTCCGGCACGCTCTTGCCGTCAGTTCGACTGGCCAAGGTATATACACTATACTAGGAGCAACTGAAGGTAGCATATGTATAACCAGCTCTGTAGTCTGGAAAGTACGAAAATCTCGAGGGGCTTGTAATTCGCGAGCGCGATTAAACCACCTCTGCGGCTTGAAATCAATGTAGAGGCAGCCGCGCCACCTTGTACATATACCTTTGTACAAACCGTATACACTGCAGCGCGCATATGTATATATATATATATATACATACATGTGCGCAAACAAATTCTCTCGTACTTTCTTCTTTTTCATTTTCTTTTGCTCCTCGCACGTACACACGCAGACGGACGTAGAGGCTCCATTATCAACCTCATTAAAGGTGCTTGCGCGCGGGCCTACGGAGAACCTCACCGCTCTATAGCCCGTAAGTCCGTTCCTTTTTTTTCCTAACCGACCCAGCCCCGAGCTTTTCTCTTCGTCCATTTTGGCCCGGCGCTGCTGCACTGTCTCTGCTTTTTTGTTTTTTTCTTTCCTCCTCCGCCCGCTGTTTTCACGGCACGTTTGTTCCCCCGCTCAATTTACTTTACATATTTCTCCCCTTTCTCCCCTTTCTGTTCTTCGCGTATACGCGCAGCCGTGTGTGCACGGCCAAACTTTCTCTTCGCGAGGCTTTATTCTACGGTTCTCAATAAATTCATTCTTCCTCGAGCTTTCTCTCTTTCACTATATTCCTTTATTTCAGCTCGTACCTCATTCGTCTCGCATTATCCGAATATTCGCGCAATTATTTTCATAGGAATTATATAGAGATCCTATAATCAATTCCCGAATGAATAGTTGTGTGTGAATGCACTGCACAAGTGCTTCACAAATGCTCGTGCAGGTGTATCACGCGCTATGTATTCATCTGCAAGCGGAGAGCTTGTTTTTTGCGGACAACTGCGCGGTAAGCGTCGAAATATACGAGGTGCAATTATCCTGGAAGCCGATGTTTTCATATTTTATGTTATTGGACCGAATTGAGAGGGGTGGGGGGAAAAGAGAAAATGTTTGAGAGGCAAAGAGACAATTTATTTTATGCGATGCTATTCAATAAATCACGTAATTTGAGTTAATGCGAAATTCGTTTGACCAACCTTCATTTTCATGTAATAATATACCCTTTGCTCACAATATTACAAAGGATTAGTCATAAGATTATTCTCTTTTACAAAAAAATTAAATATAAAGTGATATATATTACGATCGCAAATTCTTGCTCAAACCGACTGTTTTTGGAAAAGCGGGTAAAATTACGTCAATTTATTTGTCTAATGTATATATTCAAATATAAAATCATATTCTTCTTGCAAACTCTATTTTTCACGAGGATAAAATTCATTATTTTACAATATATCTAAATTATATGTAAAAATAATTGTAGAGTAAAAAGATATAAATAGAAGCCACAAGTACAATTGTATTTTTTCAATATTCGAATATAACTATTCGAAAAAAATACCCCTACCCATTCACATATTAATCACATCGATTGGGGCTCAAACGAGACTTGAAAGTTGTTAATATTGATCACGGATTTTTCAGCTTACCGGAATAGGTTATTTGGTGATTAACGGCTGACTTTTACAAAGAAATTTTTCCGTAACCTGAGGTGTTGGAAACTTGAAGACTCCTACTAGGCGAGCCTGTTTGCGTAGCAGTAACGTTCTTCGATAGTACACTTTTTTGCTTATCATTGCAAAGGATAAATTAGATGATGCTTACAGTGCTCGTATTTCTTGCGAGTTTAATATTATAATATCGTTCAGCTATTTTTTCGGGGCCGCGAAGAAAATTGAATATGTATTGTATGTTTGATAAAGATTTATCTCAACTTTTGACAAATTTTTTAAGAATTATTTTTTAATTTAAAGTTGGAATTGAGTTTCCCTAAACTTCTTACATACATCGTTTGGATAAAGTTTGATCAAAGTTTTCTTAAACATTTGTATACTAATCTATTAAGTTTGGGAAATTCTTATTTCTCGAATTTAGAACAACTATTGATAAACTTTGGTAAAAAAAAAATTTAGCAGAAATGTTGCTAAAAGAATTTTTTTTGCACTGGTTATCGAAAAAATATTGAATAAAAGATTACAGTATCATATATCACATTCATGTTCCAATTATACTTTCCGAGAATAATGTATTCTTTAAACATGTTTTTTTCAACTATTACGAAATGAATCAATTCATTCCTTAATTGAACAAGTTTCTGTCCCAAAGTGACTATATTTTTAAAAAATGCTTGAAAAATACCCTTATCAGACATAAATTGTTTAGTTAAGGAAAGATGGATGCATATTTAAAAAAAAAAAAAAAAAAAAAAAAAAAAATTAGAGTATTGTACATCTATTAACTACTCATTTTTGAATTTTTACAACTTTTGTAGAAATGAAGATTTATTTACGTGGCAAAATGCTAATGAAAGATGTCTTTCTCTAGTTTGATTTTTGTTTGAAATGTACGTGTTTGTAGACCTGTTAGCTCTTTTGAAGTATATTCAATGTAAGAAGAATAACCGTTAGCCATTTCAAACAGTAATACGTTGCGTGGTATCGGTTTTAATTTACTTGGTAAAATTTATTATAAATTTTAATTGGCGAGTTTGCATGAGAAGGAAAATTAATACCATAAAGAGTATACTGGCTTTATAGGGTAAACCAAATGTCTCTGTGAGCTTAGTCGTCATGGCTCTGATTATTATTGAATTAAATACAAAGATCTTTAAAAATATCAGATATGAAATAAATTAGGGATTATCAATGTGGAACTGAAAGAACATGAAATCTAGAATTGTATCATTGCAAATGCAGATACTGTACATTTATGAAATAGTCATTCAAGTATCAAATTAATTTATTTTTCATTCGTAATTCCTATGTACAAAGGCTAATTTTGTTCCTTGAATAATTATTTAAAACATTACCACTGAAAATTTTCTATATAACCTACTATAAAAAGAAAATATCCATTGTAAATTTAAAAATGTGCTAGAGCTTATAAACAATTGGATTTTAATCGTTGTAAATAATATCTTTCATATTAGTAGATATTAGAGAAATAAAATAAAAATTATTTTCTCAAGGTTTTATATAAAATTATTATCTCCTTCCATATAACTATTTTAAAAAGTACACAAAAAATAGTATCAACTGTATTTTTTATCATTTTTTGTTTGTGAATTTTCGGTCTCATGCGCAGGAAATTTAAAACTAAAATTTGTACATGTTTCCGAAATCATAGAAGAAAGTTATTTTTTCAAAAGTTTTGCTTTTTCGTCTATTTCCTGATGTTATATATTTTATAAGTCTATTATATCAATGACAGATATCATTTAGGTATACCCACTGTGATCCTTCTTTGTTGCTATACTGAATATTTGCAAGTAGTTAACCCGAGTGTTAACAGGCATTAATTTTCAATCGTTTAAAAGTATTTTACTGACTAACCATTGGTCAATTTTTTTATAAATGTTAAGTATAATCTTTACTTTCCGAAGGTTATATGAAGGAATCCAGAATTTATTCGCGTCCTCAAAACCGGGAAAATTCTTTTAGAAAGCCCACTTCCTGTGCGTAGTTTTTCTTCTGTTTTATGTCAATAACAAATTACAGGAATCAGGGATGTTGATTTTGTGATCATTTTTATGTCTTTTCGACGTTCAACTTCAAAGCTTTCTAATTTTTCAAGGAATGTTTTAATTTTTAAAAAAGAGAATAGAAGCTATTTCGTTATAGTTTCAATTTCTTTTCTGAAAAAGTAGCTCAAGTTTAAAAATAATGTCCAGGATGTGTGCCTTTGAAAACGATTTCGACCAGTTAAAGACGCAAAATATTAAAATAAATTCCGGATTTTCTTATATACAGGTTTAAAAAAATGCATTTCCCTTTCTCAGACATATATGTCTACAAAGACCCAATCATTTGGGTCTTTGATTTTCTAAGTTCGGCACTTATTTTCAACTTTATCCAATTTAGTCTATTGCTAGATAAAATCACTATGAGTAATATGCCATGTTTCTTATTATTTCGTTAAAGTATTCTAATAATGATAAAAGTACAGATACATGACTAATCGATTTGTATTGAAAACAAATTGATGTTCAAATAAAATGCTCATATTTCCATACACACAGACGCAGATACACGTATTCATACACACACAAACATACACACAATTCCTGGAAAATACATAATCTATTAAAGAGTTAGCTTCATCAATTTGGCGCGCAAGCGTACACTTTACAGAAGTACGAATTTCAATTTTCAAAGGATTTGGCGCATGAAAGGAAGGAAACTAGGGGGGGAGGGGGTGGGGAGCAGACTCTCGGCAGAGTTAAAAAAGCGCAAAGCAATTTGCTTTGGCAAATTAGACTGCGCATCTATCGCTCGGGAAACCATCTCCTTCTTTTATCTTCTCTCCCTTCCTCTCTCTCTCTCTTTCTCTCTTTCCCACACTCACCTGCAAGTGCATAAAGCAAAGCCGATCGGTAGTACGCGGGCCGTGTCTCTGTTATTACGAGAACTGCAGAACTCGCAAAAGGAGCAGAAAAAAAGAAGGAAAGGGCGAGCGGGTGAGGGAGCGAGAAAGAGAGAGAGAGAGAGAGAGTGAGTCAGTGATAGAGTGGCAAACGTGCAGTTCCATTACATACATACCGCAATGGTGCGGAGGTATACGGCTGCACCGCAGTCCTTTCAAGCCTCGTGATCTGCGAGCGAACGCTCTGACTTGGACTTTTAGCCCGGGCGTAAACAAAGGGCGCGAAGCTGACGACTGCCGATTCGGTGTGTTCGTTCACTCGGCCTTCAGCGATCGAGCTACATAGGTATATTTCTATATGTATTTCTACACGCGCGCGCACACACACACATGTATGCATTTGCACAGCCACAGTCACACGTCGCGGGCGCGCGAATTGGCGATGCTTAATGAGTTCCTTTGAAGGGGTCAGCGTCTGTCAGCGGCAGCCGTTCGCGCAAGCGTGAGAAGCTGACTGGCTGGTCGCTGTAGAATGAACGATTATTTGCCCTTTGCCGTGCTTACCCTCTTCGGTGCGCAGTCGTCCGTGAATGTGTCTATTTGGAAAAATTTAAATAAATAATTCTTAACAAACTGAGATTCCAAAATTAATTATATACGAGTTATAAAAAAAAAGATAATGCATCGTTATCCTTGCTAGATTATAATTAAAAAAATTTGGAATGTATATTAATGCTGATTAATACTTTGAATTTTTTTTTTTTTTTTTTAAACATGATGAAACAAAATTGCTTAAGTATTTAAATTAAATTTGGCTCGTATTATTGTAATTAATGAATTCGTTTTATGAATCTAAAAATTAGAAAAACAGTCTAAACCACATTTGGAAAGATAAGTATTGTATTACAAGTTTATACATAATAAATTCCTGTTTTTATAATACCTAGCCTACATAGTTATTCATCAGAAAATATTAAAATTTTAAATGAACTTGAATATTTAAACAGCACTTTAAGAGCTTTCAACCTAATGAGACTTATTTTTAAAGTGAAAAACTTCACATTTGTTATTATGTACAATTAAAACAACAATTTTTCTAGGAAAATTTGAGCAGAAATATTTCGGTCAAGTACTAATTAGAACATGTTTCTAATGATAAACTTAAAGGTACATTTTGACTTCCAATATTTTAAACCATATATTTCTACTATGTTTTGAGAGAATATTTTTTCCTTCAGAAAGATTTGTTGGAGAGGAAGCGAAATTCTAAATAAATGTGGTAAAGGTGGCTTTGACATCAACGATCGTCTTTCTTCTGCTTCTGCCACAGAATATTATAACCGTAGTGATCTTGTTATTTAACATCGCTTAGCAGTTTTTCAAAAAGCTCGCTGGCTAGTCCATGAGAGTCCATGAGTTGTAGGCCAGTGATACACGTTATTAAATCTAAAACAACATAAATTTTCCATATTGTAATCAAGATATTTAATTTTTTATGCCGTATATTCACTCGTATCTCATGTATTACAACATTTTTTACTTCTGACATTCAAATTTAATAAAAGTATAAATTATACTTTTTCATTCACAATATTTATAATTTGTAATAGGATTTCGTACTGAGTTTACTTTAATAATTAGAGAACGACCTTGACCTAGGGCTTCTTGAACAACTTTTGTATACTCGGATGAAAAAATTATTGTTTAATACACTCAAATGAATCATCAATTCAAGTTTAAGAGAATTTATACGATTTATAACAGATCGTAGTCTAATCAATTACCAAACTGCTAAAAGTAATTACAGATATAATGTCATTTTCAACTACAATACTTTTTGAACGTATTACACTTTGCTACTATATATTCTTTTTACATTCACGCATCATTCATTTTCAATTAAACTGTAATACATTTTTAATTTTACACAAAATTAGTTCGTAATCGATCCTGTATTTAAGATTAGACTATTACTTTCTAAAAAATCTACAGGAAAATATTAACTCTATCCAACAATGTTCAAGAAGTGATTCTCCAAAGTGCACTGCTTGAAAAATGATTAGTGTGTCACGGCTACCGTACCAAAAGCTGGAGTGGCCATTTTAACGGTTACTTGTATGATGAATTACTGCTTGGAAAGAGTGATACAAATACTTAGGTACGTTCCCACTGACGAAACTGATGCTGCTAAGGGAGTCGTTGACAAAGTTGACAAATACTGTTACTGCTCAACGTGGCATGACATGTATTATCATTGACATTAAGTTGTGATTCATAAAACAGTCTAATCGAAGAATATAGAGCTTCTATAAGTCTTTGATAAAAACTCTTCTAAAAAAAAAAGTCTTCTTGGTCAACTCGGATTTTCTTTTCGATGAAATTAATTTTTAATAGAGATACTTAATTCGATGGTTTCTCGCACCATAACATCAGATTGGAGAAAGTTTTGAAAGAAACCTTTTCTTATCTCCTAAAATTAAAAACCATTTAACTTTGCAAATTCTCACGTATCATTTACAAAATAGGAAATAAAGCTAGAAAAAGTTAGCTTTCATTTTGTTTTCTCTTTTAAATTAATAAATATTGATTTTAAAATAGAGCATAGAAAATGTCAAAAAATATCCAGGCAGTCAGTCAATTTTAGGGATTAATCAGTGTAATTTAGCAATATAGCATTTTTAATGCTTAATTTAAAACTTTTAAAACTTTGGAAGGAATCATCATTTTTTAATTGTGATAAAATTAAATGAAAGCTAACTTTTTCTAGTATTATTTTCCATTTTTTAAAATGATATTTAAGACTTTTTAAAGTTAAATGATTACGATTTTAAGAAAAGGACTTTTCAATATTTTTTTGCAAAATGAAGCTAAAAATGTCCCAAAAAATCAGTTTTTTAGCGTTAGGGTTTAATATTGCAGCTTTCTTCATATTTTTAGATCCAAAAACCTATCTTGGTAAGTTGATTACAAGCCTCAACCTTAATAGAGATCTGTTTCCTCACTGAAACGTGGCTCAATTTGAACACCAATTGACACTACTGCGGAAATGGAAAATTTTACGACGGCTTATGGAACAGCCTACTCCAACATCCACTCTTGTCCCTCCCTTGTATGAAACCTTTCCTGGTGGCTGGCTTACACACTGAGACTCTACGTTATGTACGTACTCGTGTATCTTGTGCTGGGTTGTGTTGTGTTTTATTTTTGTTGTCAGTTTTTCTAACTGATACTAGCACATTCGCTTAATTGGTGATGCTAATATTCTCCTCATGTCCTACTTTTCTTCAAGAGGCGAAGTATTCGATTTATTCTATTTTAGGGGCACACATATTTATACTTAATATAAGACAAACTAACAATTAAAAATAGATAAGCTTGGACCTTCTACTATCCTGGCAAACAGGAATTAAACAAGAATCCTTGGGGGACTTAATGTATGTATATATCTAGGTATTTGTTTAAGATACTAACTTTATCTCGGCATTGATGTGTAGATATAATCACTGACTTTGTATTTTTTTATGTTTTTCTGGAATAAACGAACAGTTCACGTATAGATACCTATTTAGATTCATGTATCTATAGATATTTGTTCTGACTGCTTTTTAGCCCAATTTCTCTTCAGTTAATGCTGTTATAAATGTGCGTTTGTACCATGGCTATTCGACAACCGGGAACCGTTTTATCGCAATTAATGATTTTTTAAAGTCCATTGTCGCTTTGATTTCAAACAACTACACGCATAAGATTAGCTCTGCGTAAACAATCGCACAGAGCCACAAAAAAATATACGAAATTACGTGCGTAGGAAATCAGGACTAATAGTATTTTGCAAGATAATGACTACACGTGCTTTGTCATAGTTGTCAAATAACTAAGTAAAATGTATTATGAGATCTCTGATTATTGTATGACAATACGAGATTCGCTAAACTTATTTTAGACTTTGTCAATAAATCTCTTTTGTACATGCTTATCTTTTCGATATGTTCATAGAAACGTAAATTTCTCTTACATCGGAAAATGCTGTTATAAGAAATTTCTATTAAAAATACGTTAACAAAATATTAAAAATATTATTTTTGAAAGAACTAGTAAACATTTTTATTCAAATTTTGTCTTTATTTCAAAAGAATAAACAGAAAATAATTTAAAAGAAAGCCTTTAAAGAGATATCACAGTTGTATGATAAAAATGCTTTTCATAAGAAATGCAAAACTTTTTTATAGGAATTAGAAATGTACGTCCATATAGTTTTCAAATTTTCACTTTTCAAAAAAATCTTATTATAAGTAGATTTCACAGATTTTGAACAGCGTAGAGGTAAATGTTCTATGTGATCTTTATGTACATAATCCACATATTTATGCAACAAATATTTATTGAATTTTGCACAAGATCTATTTTCAATTTCGGATTATAGAAAAAATAACGTCACTATCCTTAAACATATTATTTAATGGATATGTAACGATAATTTCATTTTAAAAGTAAATAATATTAACAATTAATTAACGGGCATGGCAGTACCTTGCTTAGTATAAGTACAAGGAAAGAAGTATATGAGACGAACAAGCTAGCCGACGACGCACCCTTTATTCTTTAATTTGGACTTACAATCTTATTTTATTTCTTCACTTTTTTCTTTGTCTATTACTTTCACTCTCTAATATATCTGTGGCTCCGAGGCATAACGACATAAGTACATTTTTTGAAAATCGGAAAAACCTTGAATTTTGTATCTTTTTCATTTAAAACTATCAGTAGTAGCTAAAATATTGCCCTAAAGTTACGATATACCAAAAACGTAACAAAATAAGTCCTTTTTCCAAATTTAGTGCACGGCATAACAACATAAGCCTAGCACTGATTTATTTTATCCAACCAAATTGAATACAAAAATTATTTTATATAAAATATATATAATAACTAGATAAAATTTATAATTTTACAAACGTTAAGTGGGTAAACGTGAGAATTTTGAAAGCTAGATCATATAATAAAAATGCTTTTTAATTTATGGCTAATTCAAGTTGTATTCAAGTTGTATTATTTTTAACATAATTATTCGTTGATGAATTGTTAATTGTGATCCAAATTCATAATTAAATTAATGAAAATGATCTAAAAATAAACGAGAACAGGACTATTAGATAAGTCCAACTTCCCGACATAACGACATGACTTCATACTTTTTCGAGTTTTCACGAAAGAGAAAATGCTTAACCTGGTCATACCATCGTGTAAATATTTCTTTTAAATGTGTTAATTGATTAGTACAGTATCGCGCCCTATCTCATTTATTCCGATCTTACGATCAAGTTTGAACATTGAAACCCATTTTTCTCAGAAACTCCAAAAGTGGACTTATTTCGTTATGCCTCGAAGCCACAGATATAAATATATGTGACTGCATTTAATTGAATTAATTCCAATCTTTTTATAGAAGGAATAAGTATACTTTGTTTAATATCTATAGTTTGTACAATATATCTTATACATTTTCAGAATGAAGTTAACAACGATTTTTTTAAACTCATAACGAGTATCGAATCCCGTGCTTACGCATCAACTGTATTTTGTTTTAAATGAAAACAATTAGTATTGCCTGTACCGTTGGTGTTTATGTAACTGACATTTCTCACCGCACGTTGATTGCCGGTAATTTTTTTTTTGTGACGACGGCCAATTATAATGTGACGGGCATTACGCGTGCTATATACCTATATGTTTTTTTCGGAGTTTCGTTTGTTATGAATGTAAATTCCAATTAATGCTGTTTGCTTCAAGTATCGTGACATCGTAATGCAAGAATAAGATAAAGAATCAAAACACGTGAATTTAATCATGTAAATTCGTTTTATAATATTTCATTTGCTTTCTTAAGATTTAATTTTTTGTGAAATTTATACAAACTAATCATATCTATGCAAGCTGGGCGGTCTTCACTTTTTTCATACAAACGAAATTAACAAATATTTTAGAATTCATTACTGCGCTTTTTGTTAACATTATTTTTCAGAGAGCATGATATATTATTTATATGGAATAATAGATTTGTATTTTAAATGTTGAGGTTAGGAACGAATTGGAACATCACTTATTTTGTAATTAAATTATTCGATACAAAATTTTAATCAATTATAAGGGGTATTGAATAATTTAATGATTATTTTATTGATTTACTCAAATACTCATATAAATTATTGAATTAATTTCTATATCAAAATATTCATTCTATATCAGAAAACACTTTGAATTTGGGCACTACCAATCGCAACTTTCTTTAAATGCTTTACAACATCCTGTTATCACTTTTGAAGAGAGTATTTCATTTCGTCCCTATTCCATTATATTTTATATTCGTTGGAGTAACACAAGACAAAATAAATGTGAATCAGAAAATTGTATAAGTTACTTCATCAGTGATGTGGTAAACTGTATATATAGTTTGTAACTCTTCAACGCACTTAAGCAATAAATATTTTTTTTTTTCTGTAAAAAATTATTTTACTTCGCTGAACGATGTTAAAAAAAGGGGAGTGGGGGCTAATGCACCAATGTACAAGTTTAAACACATTATATCAGCTTGATTAAACCGAGCAACAACTGCAGCTATGATGCTGTGTGTCAAATATAATATTTTATTTGCTTTTATATCGCGTGTCATAAATTATCCGTTTATCAACGCTGTCTCGGCGCCAAATTGATTCGTAATCGACAAGTTCCCAAGCTACAATCAACGTATCGTCGTGATGTCGTGCCTAATGTTGGTCTTGCTACTGCTGTCTATCCGTTTTCCCTCTAGCTTGCTTGATTTCACTCATCCTTCAGCAGCTTAATATACTCCGGTTTATTATTGCATATCAAGCAACTGCCTTCATCAGTAGTCACCGAGAAATGGATAACTTTATAGTTTTAGATGTATACGTAAATGTAGCAGTATTGAATTTCTCAATTAAGTTTCAACATATTTGCATGATTAATTTAAGAGAATCGGATTTTACGCTATTATTATTATTATTATAGGAGCTCAGCATCAATGTCAAAAACAAAACATATACTCACAATTTAAATAAAAAAACTAGGGTAATTCGGTTTAAAACTCTTAATTTTTCACTTTAGTAAAAATTCTTGTCCCTTTCGGAAAATTTGACGAATTTCAATTTATGAACGCAGTTTTTCTCAAAAAATCTTCTTACAATAAAAAAAATTTTACTATGGGATTCAGAATCAGACCACTGATGCAGCGACGTTGACCAGGAACTAGCTGTTCACAAGACGGGGCCGCAATTTAGACTTAATTTATTCAAGAAAGAACGTAAATCACAAATTGAAATTAAAAATATAAAGCATCTGTGAAAAAATTATTGCTTTTACGTGAGAATAAGTTAACCAGTCAAAATTATTAACGATATAAAATCAATACCAATGTATTAGCTAATAGCAGTGAAATATAAATTTAGTCTTTTTGTACTAAACACTGTATAGCTAAAATGAAAACAAATAAGGGGTGAAATTAATGACAAAAACAATGACAAATCATTATATCATCTCTTTAAATTTTATATATAGCAAAAAGTATGTTGAAAATTCACATATTAATTAATTTCATCTCCAAAATTATGAAAATGAAATCGTTTATAAAAAAGTAGAAGTAGCACATGATCAATTGGATTGTAAATGATATATTTCATTTCCATAAAGTGTATCTATTTCTTATAGACGATACATATTGCACTTTTAACAATATTGTTTACAAAAAGTATACAATACACTTTATGGGTTCTCTGTTTTTTTCGTTTTCTGTTGATATTATAATGGAGGATTCAATTCACACTTAACGATTTTCTTAGTATCTCTGGCGTAACCTTCTTGTTGCTTTCCGAGGAGAAAGAAAAGGTTGATTATTTTCAACATAATAAAAATTCCTTGTATTTATATAATAGTGAGATTTTTCATCTAGCTCAAAATATTCATAAATACAGCTTATCAGTATGCCGATAATTTCGCTGAAGAAAACCGTCAGTGGCGGATAGGTTATACGGTATTACTTCTATCCGCTCGAGCAGATATCGCAGATTGTGCGGCCACGTCGTTGTAACGCCGATGAAAATCTCTTATGAAATTGTTTTTCATGTTCGTCCGATCGAAAAGGAAGGAATATTTTCCGTTGAGCCTCTTTTCGTGTAATACGAAATCTTCTGCGCTCAAAGCCTTTCTGAGGGATCCAAGGGATTTTCTTATCTTTGGTTCACAGTTGTATCACAATTATCAGCATTATGGAACAAATCAAGAATGGTTTCGATTTTAATACAGGTGTTGGTATTTCATTTTTTACTTCCAATATCAATATAGCATTATACAGAGAATAATGTTGTTGTGATCATAAAAAATTAAGATAGTTTTGCAGCCGCATCAGGGATGTACGCCTTGGATTTTACTAAAACTGCAGCAAGTAGTTTTATCTGAATATCGAAGCCATTGGTGAGATTTAGCCATGGCAATCATATTTTCATTTTAGTCTATCTTTTGTCTACACTAAAATCCATAGAAAGTACCTGTTGTTTTTATGAGGGCCCGTAGAATTATAGACGCTGCGCAGCCGGACCGTATTATCTACACGATAGAATACCTTGCAACAAACATTTCTTTTAACAATTACATCGACGGCTACTACAAAACATGTCCATAAAAAACGCGTGTTCACTTGTGGAAATAAGACATGTTTAATTTTTAGATACATCTTTACGTTAGTAAGGCGATAAAAATTTTAGTAATAAATTTATAAATACAAATGACATAATTTAATATATGGTGTTAGGTCGAGTTACCTGAGCGAGTTTCAATAAGATCGCGTAGGATTGAATATGTTGTATACGATTAAAACTGATCACTTACTATGTTTAATTTCGTTATAATTACTATTGAAATGAACCAAAGCTTTACTTAATTATCAGTCAAACTCTTCTTAACTTACAGAAAAATAAAAATCATAATAATTTGCAAATAAAAAATTTTTAACTTATGGAAAAAGTAATAATTTCAATTATCTTAAAGTAAAATGATTATATACTTAAAACGTAAATTTATTTATTTGAATTTCGGCAGTAACTGTGCAAAAAAGCAAATTAGGGAAATATGCGCCAGTATACAAAACTGAGAGAGAGATTTTCTAAAAAAACAGAGCTTATTTCTAAGCATTTTTCGTTCTTGTATACTTTTCTGACTATTTTCATAATTTGAATATTCACGAGTCTATATGATCAAAGAGAAAGCGAAAGACAAGGGTTGTATAAAAAATAGTTTATTTCCGAAACTAAATATATTGGATGTTGGTATAAAAAGCCCATATAGAAAAGTCCTCAGACATGTGTCTTTTTATTTGCCAAAAATGTACTTGCTACAATTTTAGTAAAATTCCGGAGACATATTTATAATGTTATCCTCGTTAATTAACTAATTTTTACATTTATTAAAAATTTATATTAGTCTCATGTTACAGAAGACTACAAACATACGAATTCTATACGTAATATGCTACATTGAAGGTATTAATTTAAATTGCAACAATGTAATTTTAATATTGATACAAATAATTATAAAACAATTCTTGATTAATTAAAATTGGGTTGATATAGATATTTCTTGAAAATATTTATTTATTATCACCATGTTCTCTACATTTTATCTCATTTAAAGAAGAACGCTATATTTATTACGAGCGTCTAGCCTTTTCTCTTAAATTATTTTCAAATTATTACAAAGCTGAGATTTTTCTTAAGAAGAGAATGTATATTATTCAATTGGATAGTCTTTCGTCGTCATAATGAGATACCTAAAGTTTTTAGAAGTTATGAGCGAGTGCGAAATTATAGGCAGATAAAGAAAGAAGAGAGAGCAAGAGAGAAAGAAAGAGAGAGAAAAGGACTGAGCAAAAGGCAGAGGAAGAGCGAAAGAGGTTGAAAGAGTGAGAAGAAGCGAGAGAAAGAGAGAACTAGAGAGTGTAGGAGAAACGAGACGAGAAAGGCCAACAGAGAGAGAGAGAGAGAGCTCGGTAACGCTCAACTGTCGATTAATTATTATTCATACAAGGACCGTCTTCTTTGAAGCGTGCCGCAAAATCGTTTTGCTCTTGGGCGCGGGATTCGCGCAAGAAAGGGGTTATCAAGCCGCACGTAAAATTTACAATCATCCCTTCTCCCTTACTCTCTCTCACTGAATCTTTGCCTCCTCCTCCTCCCAAGGGGCGAATTCTGATTACATATTCGCGAGGACCGATAAGGATTTTTTGCGTTCTCCCAGGTGGAAAATTGAAGAGAAGCACTTATTATATAATCGGCGATCGCTTTGAAATGAACACTCAAATTCCACTGTGTAACTGATGGCTTTAGTGTCTATATTTATGCAAATATTGTTGTAACAAATTTACATTTATCCCATGAATATCTATATAACTCGAACTATATACGATAGAGACGTAGTACTGCATATCTGTAGAAGTATACGTGCATGGAAGCTATGCGGGTTTGCCTCTCTATGGTTACTTTTCTTTTCCGCTTTCTCTCTTATCCCTCCCTCGCCCCCCTCCTTCTTTCTCAAGCTTACAGCAAGGAATTAATAGAATTTTTAATTAAAACGCATAATAATCGCCAAGAGACCGGGAGAATGAGCGGCAGAGAAAGGGATAGTGAGAGAATGAAAAGAAGGGGGGGGGGGGGAGGGGGAGCATCACGATCTAAAACAACAAATTTGCACGTCGTGAAAATGAAAAAGTTTAAAATAGGAAAAACGCCGACAGAAATGAGGAGAAAAAGTAAAATTAATAATTTTAAGAGATGTCAAAATGCCATGCGCGCGGGCGCTCTTTAGAAAATTAAACTATGTTCAACCGGTCGTCGTGAGAGAAAAAGAGAATAAGACTTTCCAATCTTAAAAAAAATGACGGATTTGTTGTGTTTTAAAAGTTTGATTAAAAATGTGTTATAATTGGCAAATTATTTTAAATATAAGAGAAGTAAAATTAATATTTTTATAATTTTCCTATAGCTATCTACTTTTCGGAAGATAACTCTTTTGATTAATGTACAGCTTTCAATTATCTTCTGATCGTTGCGCTCAATTTTTCTAATAAATAAATAAGTTTATAAAAAAATTATTGTGATAAAACTCGTATCGCAGAAGCCTAAATGTATACAATTAGATTTATTCTCATCTCCGGCATAATGGCTATTTTGCTACCAGAAAAATGGAGAAAAGTGGTGCCTAATTTCCTTTTTTAAATTAACGTGAATAAACTCTATTAGCAAAATTAAATAACTTTATTTCTTTTTTTAACTTTTACATGAATTTGGTTCGCAGTAATCAAATTATATCACATAAACAGTTTTTGCGTTTCGCCAATGCCATCACGTATTTGAAAACGTTATCTTATAGAAATTCAGTTTTCAATTAAACAAAGTAGATACGGTGGAGTTGAGAATAAAATACAATATCTATCAATTTCCGGGATGGATATTACCTCGCTTTGCTTTGCTCACTTGGACAGTGATACTTGCAACGGAAATAATTACTCTTTTGCTAGACATAATGTACTATTTTATTCATGTAGTACAATATATATATATATATATTCTCGTGAGTAAATATCGCTGGTAAAATTAGATTGTTGATCGTATACAAATATAATTAAATTTTATAGGATTTTCAGAGGAAGATTTTATTTTATTTGAACCAAAATATATTAATTTTACAATATTCATTTGGACAATCCATACGTGTGTGCAGACAGGACTATTTTCAATCCGAAATAGATGCAAACATAATCATATAACTGTGGCCACTTACCGAAAATGAAATGATGTATTAAAAACGGATATTAATAGAAAAGGACGGGAAATCGATTCGAGGAAAGGCTTCATCAGTTATAGTTATAGGCGAATTCGATTAACTCTATAGGATCCAAACGCGAGAGGCAGACTCGCAAAAAGAGAGTCGAGATCGAGCGTCGAGTCTTCAATCTCAGTCCAGCTTTCCTCTCTCTCTCCCTCTCTCTCTCTTCGCTCTCTCGTTCTCTCTCTCTCACTTCACTATTCCGAATATCAGCCTATCGTCTTTTGCTTCTAGGATATTTCTCGCTCTCTCGTTCTCTTTTTCCCCTCGTAGATAGGAGCCCGCATCGAATTCGTGTATATATGTATAATACGTACACTCACGAGTGCGAGCTTTCCGATGATCGAATATCAATATTCATTAGTGGAGTACTCGACTTTGGCTTATCCTAAGCCTGCCCAGTTGCTCGTTTTTCTCCGCTCTATCCACCTATCTCCCACTCCTCCCTCTCTCTCTTTCTCTCGCTCTCTCTTCTACTTGCTAGAGATGGGCCGACATATTTTATGCGCCACAGGAGAGAGAGGATAGTAGTAGTAGTAGGAGTAGGAGTAGACAGATCACGGCAAGCCGGGAGGCAAGAGAGAATAAGTCAGGGGCATTGCGTGCGGTTTGTTAATTCGTTTCGCAGGAATAATTAAAGCGCCATCATGAACGGTTCAATCCCGATCCGATCGGCCCATTGCTTCGTTCACGCGACGGAATCTCTCACTCAGTCTCTCTCTCTCTCTCTTTCTCTCTCTCTTTTCCTCTGTTTCTCTCTTTACGTGTCCACGAGTGCAGTGGCCAAGCTATTAAGATTATCCAATGCGTTAACGTCCGCGTGCGGCGTTATTTATGGTGCGCTCGTCCAACTGCGTGGCGAATGGATCGCGAGATGTCCGAATTTCGATCGAATTGAGATATCTGTGCTGCGCCCCCTGCCTTTTAACTATTTTCGTTCAAATGATATTGTATAGCTTGATTCTATTACCCTACGCTTTATATTTAACCTATGTACTCAATATTATATAACCAATTTAATGTTGCAAGCTCGGCAGATAACGGTTAGTGTTTTGAATTAAACTATAAATATTTTATGCAAACTTGAAATGAGTTGCTTGTAATAAAGTTTTACCTGCCGTTTAGAAAGCTTCAACCTACTTCGTATAGCTAGAAAATTGTGTATCGACAGGTGGACAGAAGATTGCAACATTTCACTGCTCGCAGGAGAAAGGGCAAGTCCATATGTGGACAGTGAGAGGAAGTTTATATTTAACAACAGTGCATGACAAAAAAGGTTACATTTCAGGGCACACGGGAGGAAGGTTACATCTCTCGATGTATATGCGAAAAAACTAGTTACACGGAAGTTCATTTGATGTGTGCGGAAAATTTTTAATTGGTATTGGATTGCAAATAAGGAACAATAATTCAAACTGTACGACGAAAAACTTTGAGATTAACATATATACATTTTTGTGGTTTCCCGGAATAACCATATATAAACGACAGTCAGATTTTGTGATATGTTTTTTCATTAGTGCGGTAACTGTGGTAAGAATATGTCATTTAGATATAAAATCATACATGTAATACTGCATTTAATCTCATTTGTCTTAATTTTAAACACCGATGTGAAACTAAAAACTCAATTTTCTCGAAATCATGAAAAATGGAGCTATGTGTTCGTCCGGAGAAGCCACAGATTTATTCATCACAGTTTACAGTGTTGAAATCTAAAATTTATTTACACATATAAAATGCGCAGTGGTTAGCATTCCTTCAGGCAAGTTCATTTTTCCGCGCGTTCCCGCGAATGTAGCCTTTCTTTTGCGTATTGTGACATGTAAACTTTCTATTATGCGCCGTGAAATGTAACCCTTTTCCACTGAGCCACAAGATTCAACCTTTTCTCCAGCGAACTGTGAGATGTAACCTTTCTTTCGCTGACCGTATAAGGATATGCCATTACTACCGCGAGTAACGGAATGCCGCCTTCTTCCACCCACCCGCCGATATAAGTTCGACCCTATTTTTGTGGCGTTCCGAGAAAATGACTTAAGTTTATTTCATTAAAAATTTTCCCCGGAAAACGACTAAACTCTTCAATTAATTTAATATTACTTACTCATTATAGAAGAAAATTATTTTACAAAAAGGGTTTTAGTTTACTAAAAAGAAAGACTTTTAATTGAAATTAATCGCATGGTAATTTGATTGCACTGCACCACCAGTGTTCAAAAACAGTATTGTATAATTTTTCAATAACATGTCGGTTAATAAGAATGAATTGACTTTTAACATCAATTATTCCATATATAGCAAAAGCTGGCAAGTTTCAGTGTTTTTGACAAGAACTAATATGTTTGACGAAGACGCCACTAGAATAGGAACGTTTAAGAAAATCACTTGCGTTACACGTGTAATAAGAACCACTTTATAACGTACAGAATCTGTTAACGTAATGTGTATAAGAACTTCATGGTTGAATTATTGAGATGTGTAAGGGAAACGGACGTTAGACGAGCCACGAAGATTGTTGTTATAAATTATCATATGCTGAAACTACTGAATTCCAGCGTTATGTTAATTTTTCAAATATCGATTTTAAACAAGATATATCAAAGCATGTACACATATACATATACGCTTATACACACACAGATACACACAATTTAATCTATGAATGCTATTGATCTGGAAAACAAGGAAGGGAAGGAGGGGGTGACATACTATCCAGAAGGTGGTAAATAGCGATGTAATTCATGCACTATTAACGAAATGTCATAACCCGTTTTATCTCCTACCATTGTCATCGTGTTTTCTATTGTGACTTGTGCATCTATAGTGTGTGCCGACAGAGAGAGAGAGAGAGAGAGAGAGAGAGTAAGGGATAGAGAGTGAGAGTGGTGGAGAGAGGATAAGAGAGGAGGTGAGAAAAAGATCGACAGGTCGTAATTCAGTTCTCTAGCGAGCACGTGCCACAGGTATATATACATACGGATGTGTATACAATGAAGGGGAGAAGGGTGAGAGACAAAGAGAGAGTGAGAGAGAGAGAGCGAGAGACTGAGACAAGAAAAGCGAGAGAGCGAAAGAGGGGCCGAGAGGGAGAGTAGGAGAGTGAGAGAGAAAGACTCGCAGGGCCGATAACGCTTATCCGTTTCCCGGATTTATTGCCACCACAATGAAAACGCAACCCACTCTCTTCTACTCTTTCTCTCTCTCTCTCTCTCTCGTTGTCTCTGTCTCTCTTTCTGTCTCTCTTTCTCTTTCTCTTCCTCCACCTCTCTCGCATACTCGTCTGGAGGCCATTCCGATGTTAATTAGGTAGAGAAGGAAGAGTCGTTCATCTCGCTCTCTCTCTCTTTAACTCTCCTTCCTTAGTCCTGTGGCGCGCACGCGCTCTGCGGGAAATTATCCTTACGACGTCTGTGTCCGAGCGACGCTGAAACGAAGTGACGACGTTGACATACTTTATACGTCAGTTTCAGGCGCACGCGATTGTCGGTGCACCGATGTGTTCATATATATATATATATATATATATAGAGCTCGAGTAATCCCTCTGGAATCAAGGGGTTAACGAAATTCACAATGGCGCACCCACGCAGCAGGTAGGCGCACGTGCGTATGCACAGGAGAGCGATCTTTGATTTGGACGTGGCTGGTTACGCTTGCAAATAATGAGCTTTGGTTATGGCCGGCGTACGGGACGATTGCAGTATATATGCTATATATATATGCGTTCTTATTTGACTCCGCGTTTTTTATCATTGTGGCGAGAGATAGGGTTATTATTTTGACTTTGATTTTGGTTAAGAGTATCAATGTGCTTCACTATTAATAAAAGCTTAAATTAATGAATTGCAATGTGGGTAAAATTAATTATGAAATCTGAATTATAAAACTGTATAAATTTATATTGTTTAAAAACGTTGAATAACGTTATTTTGGTTATTGCATCCGTTGTTACTGCATACCAATGATTTATAATATGATATCTTTTTAAATCCAAATCTGGCCTTCCAATTCGTACTTTATTAAACTGCATTTTGAAATGGTATCATCCTTTACCAAACTGATGTTCTATACTGACGCATGATATATTAATTTTGTAACGAGAAACTCGTTCAAAGGCGATGTTTTACATTTAGCCAACTCCATTCAACGTATAAAATTAAAGGATACGGCTTAAATTTACTGTGGACTGATGCTGAAATCGAGATAATTTATTCGCCTAACATCTTAGTCAAAGTGAATCCTCCTTAGGATGGTGTATAAATAACTTAAAGAACTCTAATGGTTTTCCGGAAAACATGTTTTTAGACGAAGAAATTAATTATAACGTCTAAGAAGCTGTTAAATTGTTTGCTAAATCCTTTAAATCGTCGTTTAATAATGATGTAATTCACTCTGCTGTTCTTACATGGTGCTCTAATAGTATTCATGAATTAAATCTTAATATGGATGATACCAAAGGGCTAGGGATATCTCTGGAATGAAAGAAGATAGTTTTAATTTTGGTCCTAACTTCATAGCCGGTACGCTTGTAAAAAAATTGCGCAAATACTTTGTGTTATCCATTATTTATGTCGCAAAACAAATCATTAAGAACTGATATTTTTCCAAAACTTTAAAAAGAAATCTATGTAACTCGAATTTATAAGTTAGAATCAAAACAAGACGTATTTAATTATGGGCCAATATCTATTTTTAATTATTTTTCCAGAATATTGGATTCTATAGTTACTGAAAAATAAAGTGAGTTTTTATTACTTACACATATTTGGGATCAGCAAGTTCCTCTGTAAAGTGTTTTGATATCTTTGACTTTTTTTTTTAAGTAATTTAACGATTTTTACACAAAATCTTACAATTCTGCCTACTGTACGATGCTTGTGGTACTCACATATCTGTTAAAAAGTAGGCAAAAATGACTTTAAAAAATAGTGAACTGTGTGGATGTGAGTCCTCAAAAGTATCTTTTTATGTTTACCTTTTGAAGACCGTCTCTAAAAGTTCATGACCCGAAATTCTCAAAAGTAGCTTCGAATAGAAGCACATGCAAACGTATCCACGCATACAAACACATTCATATTAAAATACAGATGCAGATATACACACGTACACGCACACCTGCATACATATTCACACACGCGCACATGCACACTTCTAAAACTACTGTATTCCGGTTGCAAATGTTGTATAAAACAAATGTTTTCTAGAAAAAATTTTCTCGTTATCATAAAGATTCCGTTTAGAGAAGAGGCATAAAAATTACCGCGCTCTATTTAAATGGCAAATTTTATTCAGGTCTAGATATAAATTGATCTATTATCAAAATGGAACGGTCATTACATTTTTTAAAGCTATTTTACTAACCGAGTTTCTAAATGACTTCTTATTATACCTCAATAAATTTAATTACACATAGTTCTGAAATTGGAACTCTATCCCTATAGTATTAGAATGCAGTAAATTATACAATAAAAATTTCGTAAAAACTAATACGCTAATTTGTCTTTAGTTTTAATTTGGTGATAAATTCATATGAACGTTTGATAAACTAATGAATATATACTTTGTACACTACGTATAATTTATGTAGTTTTGTTACAAACTAGAAGATATTTCTGAATACCAAGAAAATTTTTAAAATTGAAAATAAATAAAAAAGTATACTGTAGTGTAATATATGGATAAGTGTCGATTTTTCAAGGCAAATCGTTCATGATCGTCAATCGATTATCAAAAAAAATTCTTCCCAGCACCTTGTATAATGGGTCTAGGATGAACAATCTAATCAATTTAATTAATGATAAAAACGCACTTATTGTGATTGGAAGGAGTGAAATTAGGTACACTGCAATGTTATATCGCGTTTCAAAGATTAAGAGCAACATGTATCCATCTCTCCAAGATAAAACATAAAAATTATTAAAAAATGACATTTACTGTTTATGGTCGTATGTGAATAAAATTTTTTTTAATGTTATTTAACGTAGCCCTGTTTCTGTTCTTTTGCGGTGCTAATTGTCGACGGAGGTCTGTGGTGTGTTAGTAAACAAAGCACATGTGTGAAACAGTGATACTTGTATCTATCGGTGAAGATCTGGGACTCAAACCCGGCTTGACGAGTAGTTAATCCCAGTCTTACCAATCGAACCACCGGTACAGACCTCTACCTTATAGGTTGGGTGTTTGGGTCTCTCGAGCGAAACCCGTAGTGGAATCGCCTTTTCGGTACTCATGCGCTCAGCGTAATCATTGTACTTACTAGGAGAGGTCACGGCCTCCGGATCACGGATTTTGCTCAAACTTTAAGGTATGTTTTTGATGCTAAAATATGAAGAATGCCAGAATATTAGACCCTAACGCTTCGATAAACTTGAGTTATCGACAGGTTTAGCTTTATTTGAAAGAAATACTGAACAAATGCTGTGTTTTATTTGTTTATTGGTTAAGCTAGAAAATCCTTATATATAATTGTAAATAAAAGAAAATAATACTAGAGATTATAAGTTTTACGTTGCTTTTTTTATTTTCTTTTTTATAATTATATATAAGAATTTTCCAGCTTAACCAATAAACAAATAAAACAGAGCATTTGTTCAGTATTTCTTTCAAATAAAGCTAAACCTGTCAATAACTCAAGTTTATCGAAGCGTTAGGGTCTAATATTCTGCCATTCTTCATATTTTAGCATCTAAAAACATACCTCAAAGTTTGAGCAAAATCCGTGATCCGGGTGCCGTGACCTCCCCTAGTTAGTCAATCCGACCCACAGATCAGGTGTATACGGGAGTTTCAGCCACCAACCTCGGGCTTCAGGTTCGTTCTCCGTCGAAAACATTTTTGAGAAAATGCCTCCGAAAAATTTGCGCTAGCAGGAAATCGAACGTGAGCTCTAAACGATATATGTGCATAGTAATAAGTAAAAATGCGATATCTTTACGAATACGTATTTGAACTCTGACAGAGAACATACCGATGCTCAAACAACAAATCTTTTAAATTCATACTTCGGTTCTGTATTCGTACTTAATATGACTAATGCAGTTAAAAAATCCGATTGTAGTAATAAACTTTTATCCAACGTACGATGATCTCAAAAATCTTCGAAATCAGTTATCTTCATTAAACGCAAGTGTAAAACCTGGTTTCAATGGTATACTATCTATATATTATATTTCGTAAGAGACTGGTGGTCAGTTTTAGATAAGCTAACCCCTTTATTTGTAGAAACATACGTTCTACTGGATATATTCCCAATAGTTGAAAATTCTCTTAAACATTCCCTATTTTCAAAATAGAGATGAACAAGGTATATCATGAGTTTAGTATTTGATCCTATTTTACTTGGTATTCGAGTCTTCTACTAATGAACCTTTAAAGTAATGAGATTACGGGTTACAAGTTCACGCGGTTCAAAGACTTAGGTATCTTAAGTTTTGTGACCGAAATTTTGTGATAAATTCATGATTTTAATTGTATTCCTTCTATTTTTCTCAGCGATATACTTCTAACGACATAAATTTGAATCAACGATCCAATTGGATAACTGAGTTTTACGGTTACATAAAGCCCATTTTTTCGAAGAGATCAAAAATAAGTATATCATATTCGGTTTCAATAAATAATTTATGTTTTTGTCTGAACTTCTGTTATTTAGTTTTTGTGTTTACATGTAAACCCGGTGAAATTTTCTCTTTTTTGAATCCAAAGAAAAATGAAATTAATTTTTAATGCTTAAAAATGAATTTTAAACTGATATAGAAAGTCACCTCTACCTTAGTTGTATTCTATAATAATTTAAACATTGATATCTATAGGCGGAATTTGAACGTGACATAATTAATTAATGGCATTAACGATATAAATATAAGAAATTGATATATTAGTTTAGGAAGCCATGTACTAATGAATTGGCAGCGATTTTTTAATTTCCGTACTCACACACAAGCATATTAATCTAACAAAAATTTTGCTCTTTTATATTATTTGACTTTACAAAAGTAGAATTAATTGAATATTTCTTTACATAGCTAAAAGTAAAACTAATTTATAACATGCTAGTATTGGGATGAGCTTTGTTCCGCACTATCACCGTAGCTGATGAAACCGCTAATTGCTTAGTAAAAACACGCCGTTACATCCGTACATACACAAAAATGCTTTTGCGGTGCTTATGGTACAGACAAGTTTCCATCCTATATAGAAGTGGCCAATCTGGATCTAGTCCATGAAGTGGTTGTGTACGGGCTGCTTTTTCTCCGGCCAAATGTTCAGCAAGCCGTGTATTTCTTCGCTTCCGCGATCACAGAAAGCATGCATACCACATATATACCACATGTACGCGCTCTTTCATCTTATTACGAAGTTGTATACGCGATACACGTATTACTTTTCTCCAGTTCTGACTTCAATAATACTCCATGTAAATAGTTAACTCCGTATCAACATATTTTTTAACGGGTAACAAAATTTCACACCTTCGGTATCACGCTGTTTTGACCATAAAAACAGACTCGCGAAGAGACGAGCGTGAAGCATAAAAAAAGCTCTTTGTGAGCTTTTCGTAATCGATTATCAATATTAACATGAAAATCTGACCTTAAGTTGACGCTTACACGAGACGCAAATTTCGTCAAATCGCTGTGAGAGCTTGGTTTTAAAACTCACAAAATTTGATAGTTACGTAAAAACAACTTTTTTTATTAGCATTTCATTACGTATAATATATGCTTAAAGCTATTATAATTATTTATTAACGATCGGAGTATGTCTGTATCTTGATATGACTATCTTAATATTTTGAGTCCCTCATATGCATATAAAGACGAATAAATAAAAATTTGCCTATATCATTTATTATTATTATGAGATCTCTGTGAATTCAGAGATCTAATATAGTTTTCGCATTGAGGAAGTTTTCTCTTGGGCAGTTTATAGCATATATACACCAACTGTTAAATGCAACTTCTGGCACGACGCTTAATTATCCGTAGTTGCGTGCAGTCAATTATTAACTAAAACGATAATATGGACATGTTAAATTGGTATTCAAGAGTTCTTTAAAATTTATTAAGAGAAAGTGAGACAGGAGGAACATGCGAGGAGGCAGACGGAGGCAAGAGAGAAAGAACGATAAAATAAGAGCAAGAAAAATTAAAGCATTCCTTTTAGCTGCGAAACTGTTGAGATAGTACGGGGTTACATATTTCCCAACTGCAATTAAAAGTTAGTCGCTCTGGTTAGCAATATTCGTATATACTGTATCCTCTCTTTTTTTTCATGAAACGCAGTGGTGACGCACGAGTCTAGACATCGTTCCATGCGCGAAAAGTTTGTTTAATTAGTGAAAATATTACCCCATGAATTATGCATTTTTTAATCTTGAGTGACTGCAGTGATGTTCTGCGCGATCAATTGGCGCTAATGATTTTCGAGATGACAACTGTTGAAGTAGTATAATTGTAACCGGGATTGCGCGTACTTAGGTCCCTATGTCACTAAATTCCTTGTCATGCCCGAAATTCCAACAAGTTTTTGGATTTGACTGCCATCAAGTTCAAAAGCCCAACGAGCTTTCGGACTTGACTATTATAAAGTTCGACGAGTTTTTGGACTTGATTGCGATCAAGTTCGGATATCCAATATCCAACATGTTTTCGTTGCATTTCCGGCCCAACTCTGGTCGTAACATAGCTTTTGTTGATTAACAAATTGCAAATCATAATTGCGAAATTGAGCTAGAAATAAAAAAATTTAATTATTGACTTAATGCTTATTGTCAACCGTTTTGCTGTAAAACAATCAAGGTATTTTTAAGAACTGAGAGATCATTGTTATTTTGTTTATTCTCTATAATAGAATTTCCATAATTAATTTTTTGTGACTTAAAATATCATTTTTTAAAATGCCAATGCTTTTCCAAAATTCTTTATACCTTTGTGTAATAACGTAAATTGCAATATTCTAACTATTATTTGTGTCCAAAGTACGATATGAAACAGTAACGATTATTTGAATATTAATTAATTAAATATGTACATGCTGTAGAAGAGATTCAAAAATATATGAGTAAACATTTAGTACTTCGTTTAGTTAGTTGATGGTATTTGGCAGAAATAATGAAGTTATAGTTGAGATTTTCATTAAATAATGTCTCACAGAAAGAAACACCAATTTTTATGTTTTTCGGAATAAACATAAAAATTTCTCTCCTTTGTACAAAACAGTTCAAATATTTTTGAAATGCCTTTGTCGGTCAGGAAAATGGGGTAATCGAATACTTTTTCAAATTGTTTCTTTAATTCTTTTTTTCAATTGTCTCACGTTCTTTAATTTACATCTAGTTTATCAAAAGTATTTGCTAGTTGAAAATATATTTATGAAAAACTCTCCGATAATTCTAAATTTTTTTTCATGAAATAAACTCCAATTAATATACTAATATTTAACAAAAGCAATATTTTAAACGGTTACTCAATTCCTGCTAAAATACTCCCCCTGCTCTCCATACCAAAATACAAAAATAATATTTTTTATATATGTATATGAAGTGAAATTTTTTGTGACGAAAAACAATGAAGATATTAAAAATTTCGTGAATTCAGAAAAAACGCTCATTTTCGTGATGTTTAACTATTTTAAAATGCATGTAACTTTGCACTGAATTGTCCGATTTTAACGCTCTTTAGCTTAAATCAAAGCTCTATCCATGTACTTTAACTAATAAAATGTACAAATTCGTTGACATATTTGGAATGTTAATATTGGTTGATGATTGATGACTACTTTTCGTTAATTTTTCCCATGTTAAATTCCCATAAGAAAAATTGCCCTTTTCTTTGGCTCCAAGTTCTTATCGGCTCTTCTATGATCCATAGAATAAGAAAAAAAAATTACTTGAGAGCTGTGCCTCCAAATTTAATTTTGGTAGTTTTTGGAACCAATTTAGGGCAAAATTTCCGAAGAATTCCACATATATATCCTTTTCTGAGAAAATCTGTCAAATTGAATTTTTTATGGTGCTTTAGAAGCTTTTCAAAAGTCGTCAAAGTCATCGTTACTAATTAGTCGACGTAACACTAACTACAGAAAAAAAGCAAATATTTTTTTTCTATTCGTCGGCCCCAATGTTGAAAAATCTGAAATAGGAGTTTCTTTTTATTCACTCAAACAATGGTATCTTGTAATTTTGACGAATACCGTCATTCGGCGTTTGCAAGTTCTTTTTGTTATAAGCTTTCAGGAAAATCCATATACCAAAACTTTCCAAAAATTTTAAGCTCTAAAAATTTCGTTCGGCTGTTGTTGTGGTTCCGACCAGGTAAAAACAATTGGCAATACAAACAATTCATCGAAAAATAAACAATAGCTATAACAGTATCAGAAAAAATATAGTTATTTACTTTTCTCACAGTTTCCTGTACATTACACACAAACACGCGCACATGCGCATGTACAAAAAAAATGTACATAATCATATAGTATTGCACCATCATTATAACAAACCGACTCTGTAAATTCCCGAGCGTGTTATGTATACTTTTTAAAACAGGCGCAAAACTGCACACACAGCGTCGCGGCAAGCCATTACTTCCGTGCCGCCCGCGACAACGGGGCATTTTTATAGCAGCGTGCCGAGCGTCGCTATCCGTAGGAATCAGAATTGACGCGGGTCCTCTTTCAGGCTGTCATACGGAGACGCGCTCTAGGGCTTCCACGCGAACCGAAGAACTGCATACACGCGATCTTGTGTCACGTCACACAAGCAGCGACAATTCTCGCTCACTTTAATCGATTTCGCGACGAACAATTGTAAATTTATTCCGATGCGACTTACAGCTGTGACGAACGCCGTCGGGCATGGACTGGTATACGAGTTGTCTCGCGTTGTTTATGTGTTTTTATAATATGAATTATTACTTTTTTTTACTGTAAATTGTAATGTGATATATCATAAATAATTCCATTAAATCTAAACAATTAATAATATTTTTCGATATTACAACTATCTCCCTTTGCTCAAGGGAGACATTGATATGACAGAATTAATTAATTCAATGAAATATTTGTATACCATTCAATCTCATATTTGTGTCTCAATGAAATTATTTAATTGACTATATTTAATTACGAATTCAATTTAACAAATTAAATTTCATTCTCAGTACATCCGAGAATGATTTGTATCGCGATTAATGATGCATTTATATTCTTATGATAAAATTTTGTTAATAAACCTCGCTTACAATTGTCGAAAATATAGTTATTATTTCTGCATCCAACTGTTTGATCATTTTTTGTAGTATAGCTAATATCAATAATATAATTATAACTCGAGATAATTTATTTTTTCTTTCAACTTTCTTGAATCTCAAAGGGAGGTAAAAAAAGATGAACGGAGACGCGCGTAAACACGGCACTTAATCTACATTGCTACAAACGAAAATACATGTACTGTACTTAAAATAAAACACTTAGTGTAACTTAGAAGGCAGTGGTCAAGCTTATGTACCAGAATTTTCCAAAATTCAAAAGACAGGCTAATAAAGTGAATATTATATTGCAATGAAAAGAAAATGAATTTTCGCGGCAGAATGATATTGCTTATGCCAATGCATGACTGGGAAGATGTATGGGTTCATTCGTCTATGTGTATATGGCAGTATATGTGCGTGTGTAAACTTGCACGTCTGTGTATATGCATGTGTGCGTGCATTTGTGTGTGTCTGTGTGTAAATAAATAGTTTTTTTTTCGAAATGACGATATACGTCGGTTCTCGAGGGAAGAAGCTTCCGATGAGAGGCGAGACGATCGGATGATAGATAGTGTCTGGAAAGTGCACGCGTGCGCAGGTGCACCGCACATGGTTCCATATATATAGTTGCCTATAGGGCCATGGAGTGCGAAATACGGCACGACATGACACACAATAGATTGATCGCGCAATATTGCTTATAGCTACTTAAAGTAAATCTTTTACCCGTCGTCTATCTCCCATAAGCCAGAGTATAGAGGGAAATGTCGAAGTGACAAGAAAGAGTTGCGTGCGCCAGTATGTGCGTGTGAAGAGAGTAGTTCAACAAACGGCACTTTCGCGAAAACACTATAGAAAAAGAACAACGACTGTCGCGTATTTCTTGTATGCGGAAGAAGAGGATGTGGAGTAGAGGAGTGTGAGGAAAGGCGGGGGAAGGGGGAGGGGGGAATGCAGCCGATCTTTCATTTTGTTCTCCTGCTATAAGAGGATTTTGTCTTTAAAAATTTTTTCCCTCTACGTCGCTCGCTCTAAGCTGGATTTAAAGACCTTCTTTAAATACGTGGCCGTACTTTTTCATCATTTCGCGCTACGGCTACGTGCACGAGTAGAATTAGTATACGACGAAATGTTTTAAATACATTATACCAGCAAAATTAAATGGAAAAGATTTTTTGGTCGCACCTCTCTAGACTCGGAATTTTTATATTATAGTGGTTAGCGCTTTACAGTACGACAGTCTCAGGTGTTTTTGGCATGACTAAACGCTTCAATGAAGAACCGCGTTGGTTTACTAATAAGGTATTTCGTCAAATAGACATATGTATTAATTAAACATAGTAAAATATTGAAAGGAATGGAAGCTATCGTTTTATTAAGATTTTTTTCAAAACTAAAAATTCGTTACAATAATTGTCAATTAAGTGCTAGCAATATAATTTAATATATATCAACCTATTATATGTTATATGATAAATACAATCTTAATGCATACAATATTATTTATACATACGTACACGCATGCACATACCAGAATTTTCGAATTTTATTGCTCTTGCACGTCTATACAGTTTGTGCGCTCAACGAGAGCACATACTATACCATGAGCGTCGTTCTGTCTCTCTCGCTCTCGTGCAAGTCGTCTGCTATTTGTGTTTATAATCATTAATATCTCAAAATTTCCCACAGTTACGTATAATTTATAAGGTATGGTTTGAAAGAGGAAGCCTTTTCAAAACTACTCGACTTGACTAATTTTTTCCTGCCGTCCCATAAGAGTACATGTAAAAAATGACAACTTCAAACCTTAATTTCTCAAAATTTTCCACGGTTAGAGGGTAAAATAAAAATATCACAAGATTTGTCACATCTTGAACTATTGAAAATGTTGTATCCCAGTTTGTAAATTTTCATCCAAGAGCCTCCTTAAGGTGGTTCTACGCATATCGCAAAAACGGGAGAAGCTTCTAAAAAAAATGTATAAATACTCTTCAAAGTCACAGAAATGATACCATATGTTTGTTTACATCCAATGCCAATCAAATTTTGAAAAAAAAAATTATTGAAAACGGTTCTTTTTACATGAGAGTAAATGAGCGTTATATCATCTGTGATAGAAAGTAATAGTATTACTCCATAAAAAACGGGACTTCAAAAAGAGAAACACAGCTTAATAAAGATTAAATTCTGCTTTTTCTTTTAAGTTTATCAAATATGTGTCAAGCCAATTTTTTAAAAAAGATATAATGATTATAAACACAAATAGCAGACAACGTGCACGAGTGCGAGAAAGACAGAACGACGCACATGATATAGCTTCTGATCTCGCTGAGCGGCAAAAACTGTACCTGTGAGAAGAACCACCTTAAGTTATATTTATTTTTCACTTGCAACCATGTGATACCGAAAATCAATTCAATTTCAGTATTCAATCAATTAACATTTGTACGTTTATTAAGAAAAATAATTCTGCCAGGCGCTTCGTGCGTATATAAATATTATGCTTAGAAAATTTTTTGTGAGATATAATCAACAATTTGATGAAATACGTCTGTTTTAAAACTAGGTGAAAATTCAAAAATATCAATTTTATATATAAAACTTGCCTTTGGAGCGCGACCGCGTTCCTTGATATTTGAGTAGATTTAAAAAAAATAGATCTGTCAGGTGAGTTTTTGAGTAATTTTAGTAGTGTTGGCTAAGATACAGACATTCTAAAATCATAGCGATATTTCACATCACCTGAACGACAAGAATTTATGACCTAAATATTATAATTTTAGTTATAAATTTTTATCACTTATTGAAATATGAAAAATTTATAGATATTCATATCTATAAATATGAACTGAGAGGAAAATTTGCTATTTTTATTATGGATATTTTAATAATGATGTCATTAGACAGATGTTCCATTAGTATAAGGAGTAAAACTATTGTTCTCGCGGAGACAATATTTTAAAAAATCATACTTAAAAAAGTTGAGACTTGATTTAAGAATTGGAACATTTATCTATTGGTATTATTGCTAGAATATTTATGTACTATGAACCATAACTACTTAAAGTTGTTATAAAAATTAAAATTTTATTATTTTATACGTAACTTGACAGCATAATTATATAAATCTACCAAGCGAATCAATACATATACTCACGCAAGCAGCCTCGCACAGGCAATCAAGCGTGCGCATAACACAAATATACGCACACACACACATATATGCACATACACAAGCGAACATATACTAAGGAAGGAAGTTAACCCAGCTATACTCGGTTCGTTGCAGACTTACCAAGATTTGGCAAGCCTTTGAACAACCTGACTGTTTCGGTGGGCCGGGAAGCCATATTCGCCTGCGTCGTAGAGAATCTCGGCCACTACAAGGTAAGTGCAAATTCGACTTTCGTAAACCTCACCCCGCGCAACCTCCTACCGCATCTATCCTTTACATATATATTATTCATCATTGTTATACGTACTCTTTTACGTCAGCTAAGTTTTTAATTATTCAAGTAAGTTTGCGTAATTAAGAGAAAACTTTCAGAAACTATTACCGCACCCTCTCTCTCTCTCTCTCTCTCTCATACTCTCGAGAAATCTCTGACGCATGAACAGCCAACAGCTGCATTTGCCCTGAATATTTCATTTTCTTCACCGCAGACCGCGTATGCTTCTTATTTCGTGGATTTCAATCAAATTTCCAGCAGGCCCTACATTATTCCATTGTTGCCCGCGTATACGAAAGACCGAAAGGTACCTCTTCATCCGTGCGCGCTTTCTCATCTCGCGCGGGCTACGAAAATATCGTGAAAATTCGCGGGTTTTCTTTCGTCTTTATTTTTTGTTGTTGTTGTCGTTCCTATAAAGAGCCAGGAAAATCGGTTTACTCGCGGATAGTGCGGCGCAAACAACAAAGGGGAAAGGAAAAACGGTTAAACAGCGTCTATTAAGCGCCGCAAATTCCCTTGTTAGTATTCGGGCCGCGGCGATTGCGGCGGCACGCAGCTGCAGCAGCAGCAGCAGTTGCATAGGCGAGTGCGGGCGAAGTATATCCTCAAATAAGATTGCGCGAAAATCGTGTTGCGTATCTTGGGAAAACTCCATTAAGTATGAGAATAAAATCCCGTGGGGTATGAGTTCAGCAGTTTGTTAAACGGCTCTTTTGCCCTCACTGATTTTCTCTCCACACTGCTTCTCTCTCCGCGGCGGCGCGCATCGTTTCCCTCTCCTCCCTCTGTGTTGGTCTTTTTCTCTTTCGCTTTCCCTCCCTCCCGTTCTCCTCTTGCTCTCTCTCTCCCTCTCTCTTTTCCATTCCGATTCTCCCACCATTTCTGCCCCGAACGCGTGCGCCTCATAGATGTCGAGGCGAACCCCCTAGAAAGCTATTCTCAACATTTCCTCTCCTTTTTCTATGTGTTTTCGCCGACTCTTTCATTCTCGTATTTGTGCCCCTTCTCTTTCCTCTCTCTCCCTCGATGAGTCTTCAGGGGATGCGTGTATATACGCTGTTATTCCGAGATCGGAACGACTTAATTAGCCTCAAGAACTCGAGCTATTATCGTCTCTCGGCAAAAGACACATAGTATATATATATACGATCTGCTGATATCGAGGTATCGAGTGTGTGGCCGCGTATGCCATTACTTGGTGATAAATTTTGCGAAAACAGAAGCGAATGAATTTATACCCTCAACGTTTATTTTTCTTCTCCACCCCTATATAGTGTAATCGCTAGCACGGCCGCGACGTATAATTGCGTCGTTATATACCAGCGAGGAGTGAAATACACGGGTAATAAAGAAAAATGAAAACTGCCGCGCACAGGCGAGTGGATGTCTCTTATCGCATGTCTATATACTGAAAAGATACGTCGCTGAGCGCATGAACTCGTGCACGCTATAATACCAGCCGAGTTCAGTGCATCCTATGTGTGTATATGCGTCCTCGATGCTTTAGTAACACCGCAGTTACTTTTGTAAACAAGCACAAGCTTCTACATTTCCCTTTTTTTCCTTTTAAAACAACCTACGCATATAATTATACGCTAATTAAATATCTCTTTTAAACAGAGAAATATATTTTATTACTAATTTACACGAATTTTATAGTTCCTCTGACGTACTATGCAACCTTTCATCTATATTAACGCCCATATTACATCAAACGCATAAATTATGAAAGACGCTCCTTCTCCCCTTTAATTCTTCCATTTTCTGTCGTGCTTACCAATTCATTCTATCCAGCGTGTATAGACATACAAGCGACTTTTCCATCACCTCGCTTGTCCGTGACCGCAGGATCCTCCAAAGGCGCGAATACGTTAAAACCCGTATAAGCGCGCTGTGGTACGAAGGGGCTTTCTTCGTCCGCACGCCCGTACTCGCGATAAAAGCGGATTTCGCCGTTGTTTCGCACTCACTCTCTCTCTCTTTCTCGCTCTCTGTATCTCTCTTGCTCTCCCTCTCTCACGCCGATACTTAGCCGACGGACGTGCAAGAGTAGAGGGAATCGAATCGAAGAACGGAAATGAAAGTTTCGCAGTTTCGCTCTTTATCCGCGATACGCGGGCGTATTAGGGCCATAAATTTCGTCTCATCCGCGGCGTGCCTTTTTTTTCATCTACGTGCGTACGCGCGCGTGTTATAGTTGTAAAATACATCATTGATCTGTGCGTGGGTGTCTGCTGGATAGATAAATACTGTGTTCTTTAGGATATTATATCATGGAACAAAATAATGAATGTGCTGGATATTAGTGTAGAGTTTTCGAGTCTTATTTATCTTTATTGATTTTGCTTCAAATGAATCTATTTCCATAATTTTTTTTTCATCAGTAGATTGGACAATTCGTTGAAATATAATTAATTAGGTTGTTTAATTTTTATTATCATAAGATTCACGCAGTGTATAGACTATTTTACTAATGCAATTAAAAAGTTTATCAATTTTAATTAAGTCAAATGAATTGTGGATGGGAACTCAATAGTAAATGTATAAGGGACAAATATATATTAACCAAAATTACCATTGTGGAAAATTTATTGTCATTTATTTAGTAGAAAATTAACCATTTTTGTTCGTTAACGTGTTAATCAAATGGAAGCGTATTTAACCAAAACCAATATTTAAATCGCTTTAAAAGTATCTAAAATTATAACCAGAAATTTATATATTGAGGTGTACTGTTATGATTGAAAATTGATTATTTATCTATCATAACGAAATAATAGCAATGTGACGTTTTCAATTCCAAAATTAACCAACATATTAGACAACATATCGTTAACGTTTCTACCAGGTATAGTATACCTTAATTTACTATATTAAATAACCTTTATTATATTATACCGATACCTTCAACAGTTGGCTGTTACATTTGAAAATTAATTTTAAAGATTTTTAATTATCACTACCTGATTACTAATTTATACTTTAGTTTGAGCAACGAACAACGAAGTGAGCATTAGCGAGTCAGAAATCACGCTAGTGAATATATTAAGATTTTAATATCAACAATTAAACGTAATATAAATATAAAAATTCTTTTTTAATCAAAATTTATAAGAATTAATGGCTTAATACATGTAGCTTCAGAGTAAGGCAAAAATCCGTGGCTAAAAGATGAGTGATAAATGTAAAATTGGAGGGAGGATGCCCACAGACTAAAAAGAAAATAAAGAGGGCCGTGCAGAAGAACGTACAAAATCAATGCTATAAAATTGGGAAAAAATTAATTCGGGGAAATGAAGAGAAAGTTGGAATAAATAAAGGCGCATTTTACCAAAATAAGTAGAAGAAATCAAGATTTCTTGTGAAATTTAGAAGTAAAATATGTAAAAAATAACTTTTTTAATATTTTCCGTATTTATAGATAAGCATTGTATGCATATATATACTCAAGTTTGCATGGATACTGCATGCTCCTATTAGTTTTATACATTCCTTATTGATTCGTCCTTGTTAATATTTACTTGGGGCAGTCGTGGGCATTATTTTTTGAAGTTTAATGATAATACACATAAAGTTATAGTTGAAATGATATATTGAAACTAATCGAATATAGACACGGTATTCTAGTGCCTCTAAATCAAGCATTCCCACAAAAGAAAATATAATCGTAATAATTGGGTATTGTGGGTTCCTGGATCTTTTCGGATAACACTTGTGACATAATTACGGTCGAACTTCACTTACAGCTGAGTGTAATCAAAATAACATATTTCAATTAATGAAATTCATTAAATTATATTAATAACTTTATTAACAATTATTTAATACGAAGGAGCTAAAATTCAACTCACCCAATAAATATCCATTGTAAAAGCGCACAAATACTTCCAATTTTCGTCCAATTAATAGCTTTTCGTATACTTTCTACACTGACTTAATTACGTAAAGCTACCGAGGTTCAATGCGTGTCTTGGGCTATGGTCAGTAAATTTTTTCGTAACAAAGATTGTCATTTTGAGTTGACTAGTTACAAACAACCCGCTTCGTGCGTTTTTTTTTATTGTTTTATTTTATTTAAACGTTATTTTCAATTTAAACATTTCTGTCAAGCAGTTTAAATCGAACGATAACAATGTAAATTAGAGAAATAAGATAATAAAATTTTTCTCATAGCTATTTTAATTATTCAGTTTTAACCTTTAAACAAATTGGGATTTTAATTTCTACACTGATCGAATTTTTCTGTAAAAACTACCGGGAAATTCACAGGAAACGTTATGTGTATGGTAACTGCGAAACACCTGAGAATGTTCCGGAACTTTGTATGGTACGGCACAGGGAAATTCCCTGTGATTGTCACAGCAAAAATATCAGGTTTCAAAACATTCGTGCAAAGCTATTTAATTGCGTATTGATTCATGCTTTATTTCATTGCTCCTAAATATTATTCAAAATCTAAGTGTTTTAAAACATTATTTTACTTTTTATTTCACGAAAAAAGATATATGACGGACACAGAGAATTTTTATTTGTTTGTAATGAGGCAAGAAATGAATTAAGATATCGAATTTCTTTAAATAGAAAAACTAAATCTCTCTCTCTCCCTCTACAATGAGAGAGTTTTAAACGTCAGGATAACACCAGGCGAGCAGAATTGGAAAAGGGTTATGGGCCGGACTGTTCCTTTCGCCAGGGAAAGTAGGAGGTTAAAAATTGTTGTTTTAAATAAACAATAAAAAGATATTTATTGAAGTGATAACTTCTTATGGGAGGGTGAATTCGTGAACATGTCGCTACTTGGGCTCTACATCGGTCAAATTT
>JAWWEQ010000055.1:17412552-17457213 GCA_035583055.1 Torymus tubicola | reverse complement strand
GAAGCGATTTAGGTGATTTTAAAAGAAAAAAAAATTTTGACCTCTCGATTCACCTGAGAACTGCCCATATATATATCGAACATTTTCTCCGTTACAATATCGTAATACTGCTTCGTAAAACTTGAATTAAAATTTTATTCTATATGATTGATTTTCTTTGTGATTATCGAGCACAATGAATTACTAATTTAGAGCAACTCTGAAAATATTCGAATTGGGGAAAAGTATTAATAATTTTACAGTCCCTAAAAAGACACCTTTCTTAAAATATTTTTTCTTTTTGAAACTAATTTCATATGCTTTTATACCATGAATTTTATAGATATTTTCAATTAAATCTTTTACGAAAATACGCGTGAAAAGACAAACTGATATTTAATTATTTGAATTGAATAGGTCAAATACCCTTTTGGTACTAAAAATAAATTCTCCATTTTAAGATGGCCATTACAAAGTTGAATCGTTCACATCTGTTTACGAGACTAAAATGAAACTGACGATAAAGGCAGTTCGAGATGAAGATTTTGGACCATTCCGATGTATAGCGACGAACTCGTTAGGGGAAACAGATGGCAAAATTAAAGTATACAGTGAGTATCATTAGTTCTGCACTATTTTTTTATAATACAAGGATATCGATATCATACTACTAGAAGGAAAATAATTTAAGTATACATCTGTTTTTGTAAATTATATATAAATGTATGTTCTGTCCTTTAGATAAATGAGAAAAATATAAATTTTTATATTATGAGAAATTTCGTGGGATTTTTAAAATATATATAAAATATTCAAGACGTAAGAATTGTTTTATGTAACACTCAGGAAATACCTTGTACTGAATAAAATATAGAAAAATGGAAAATCAATCTGCTAAAAGTAACAGAATATTTTAACATTTAATTTTATACAATGCATAAAACTATAATTACAAAATGTCATTTACACGTAAAATGTTGAGGGATATTTTTAACAAAATTCATAAAAATAGCATTTACATTAGAATAAAGGCTCCCAATATGGCACACTGAAATTTGTATGTTCTTAAATAATTAATCTCTATTTATATGTATAAAAAAATATATTTCTGAGTGATAAACAATATAATTTCCGCGAATTCGTCAAATGTGTTCTTAGTATAGACCAGTTTAGACATTTTAAAATAACACTCAATCATTTTTATATCGTTTAAAAATCATTTTCATTTTTTTTGTCCATGAAAACAATATAAAATTAAAATCTTATATAAATACTACTGTAAAAGACTTTTCTACGATAATAAATATACGTATGGTAATAGAAAAACGCTACTATGATAACGTAAAATTGATAATATGATAAAATACCGACTGTATCGATGGTTCATACTAAAAATTCTGGAAGTGGTCCATATTAGGAACTTTTGAGTTTTTCAGTATTTTTTATCATATAATAAATAAAAATAATTTTTAATTAAAATAAACGGATATCATTTGTATACTATTTATCATATGTATACTATATTTAATGTATATTAACGCCTATATATAATGCAAAAATGTAACTTTATCATTAATCTATTATATGTATAATTATATAACCTATGTATATTTATGTATCTAATGGGGTCGCTTACAGTTAATGCGACTTACAATAAACGCAATAAAATAAGTGCATTTAAAATACTTTGTGCGAATACTAAAATAATTTTTATATATAATACAGTCGATATTATTCACCTTTATTAAACTGTGCTTATGCTATCTTTATTTCTTCGAAAATTTTTCATTGAATGGCAATAAAAATATTCAGAATGTTATTTGAACTCGAAATGTATTTAATGAATGTATACTGTTAAGAGTCTGGTGGGTCGGAAATATTGCGATGATTCATATGGGGTGCTGGGCCATATTGGGAGACTTTATACTCTATTCATTATTCCTACTTAAAGAAAAATAAAAAATAAAACTGGAGGAGAAAAAATTTCTTTTTTTAATAAATTTTTCTCCTGTCTTCATAACTTACTCAAAGTTAATGAATAGTAACACTTGAATATATCATCCTATTGTAATATGATGTGCTTAGGAAAGAAGATGACTGCATAAATGAGTGTAAAAATAGCGACTTACGAGAAATGTTACAGAATTTAAAATGTTGGTTTAAAAAAATGAAATTCATAAATTTATTAAAAAATTTATCTTTCTTATTTAGAGGAAAGTTATGAGATTTGAATTGAAAATTAGGAATTCAATGGACACTGAATATCTACATAAGCTATTCCTCAGATTCTTTTCCTCTTACGTATCGAAAAAAAAATAAAAATTATCTTTGAAGGCACACTTATTCAACAAAATTTTTCTTGTTCTTCAGGCCTTTCTGCATGTAAAAAAATAAGTATTAGCTCAATTTGATGGTATATATTTTTTCTAACAATAATTTCGAACTGCAAGTAACAATCATCCCATTTATAAAAACGAGATGATTAAGAAATAGCTTTAGTTTGAGCCTGAATAATTTCACTGAAAACAACTTAATACGAAGTTTCGAGAAAAGATAATAATACTAAAGCAGCGAAATTTTTCCGACTATTTTTTCGAAATTAAAAAATGTGGGTTTCTTGAAAAGTACACAAGGATTAATGTGAAAAGTAGAAGCAAAGAAAAAAAACTTTAATGAACATATGTTAACAGTATTTGGTAACTTTGTCTGATGAGCATACATACGAAAAAATTAAAAAAATTTTTTTTCGAAACGAATCCTTAATTTTAATATTAAGAAATATATTTTCTGTATTCACTTAAATCTTCTAATTATTGTGCAAGTGATTAGAAAAAAAGAAAAATGTTCGTATTCATTCAACATAACATCTCGAGAAATCAACGTTTCCTGAATTGCAATTCGGAAACCATTCCCTCTCAAACGTCGTCTTATTCTATTATCCACCTACTGCTATCGAACAAACACACAAGGGTCAAAGAATATTAGCCCGAACGCGTTCGCAGGTTGACTGGCTGCAGACGTGTAATGCATGTCATTGTCCAGCACGAGAGAGAGAGAGGCTCTTTGAGCAGTAACGCGAGAGAGAGGGGCGATCGCAAGTATTTCCGGGAGGACGTAATGTGCAATGCAAATTCCTACCTCGCTGTACTTGCGCTCCCCTACTCTCTCTCTCTCTCTCACGAGCTCTGCACTTCCTTCGATTCGGATGGGCTTACGTCGTCTTGGAGGTATGTGAAATACGATAGCTCGCGTGCTTTGTCGAAGTAGGGCTAGTTGCTGTATGTGCTACGCTTCTTCCGCCGCGAGCGAGTGAGCTCGAGGCCGTTGCTGCGAGGCTGAACTCGTATAGTATACCTTCTATATATATATGCCCTCGCTCCGCCGGATAAGACTGCTTATATACATATATGTATATATAATATATGTATATATATGGCATTGCTTGTGTATACTGCACCATGCGGTGTAGATTCAAGAGGGAAAACAGCTAGTTTCGCAAAATCGAATGAGCCTTTGGGAGAGTATAAGTAGGGGGTGATGGAAATAAATTTTGACAACTCTTGACTGCCAAAACGAAGAGAGAGACTTTTATCGAGGATTGCCAATGAGAGAGTAAATTTGTAGAGGTTATATCATGTCGCTTTAGCGTTTTTAACTTATACCGAGAAGTTCGTTTTTCTTGGATGCGTTTCAAAGAACGCCTATAAGGAAGTTTTAAAATTCTTCCTACAATGCGAAACTCGGGCAAAAGTATTTCAGCTATAGTTCAAATAGAATCCAATACATTCAACTTCACTCGCATGAAAATATACGTTAAATTATATTGAATGTTGATCCCACGGAATCTTGCCTGACCAAATTCGAATGTTTCACTTGCGAAATTTTTCGCATATTTCACGGCATACTATATATATAAACGTTTGCCACTCGATCCTTTATACAGTCGCGGGCGCGTGAATTAAAAAATTTTTCACGTTGCTTTTTGAAAGTTTTCATTAGAAAAAGCACTTGATTTTTAATGGCCACACTAGCCAGACTAACTTTATGAACAGCCCTTTCATACCATAATTAAATTGTGTCACACGGTCGCGAGATTTCTCAAGCCCGCCTTATCTTGAACGAAAAAACAAAATCGACGCTCAAGTTGGTGCTTTTACAAATCCCACATAGCGCCCGCATACGAATTCCATGCTTCGACACACTAATGAAGAGAGCTATACACATTAATCCAAGATTATTCAAATAACGCGCGAATATTCCTTTCAGTCCGCTTTTCGATACATGCGGTTAAATGAAAATTATCAAACTCTCGCGTGTCGGAAATAACGGCAGTGGAATAATCAACAGGAAGAAAAAGAAAGCCGCCGCAGGCACGTCAAAGTCTCTGAGGCTATATAGGTAAGTAGTCGAGGATATATTGGAGGAAAGCTCGCGCTAAGCGCCTCGGCGTTCGAATGCTTTTGCAGTCTAAAGTGTATCAAATGCCTTTAATCGGTAATTCCTCGCCTGCAGCAGCCCGAAAAGGCGCTTGAAGCGCGTTTGTTCTTTACAGGGCCCGGGCAAATGCAGAGAGAGCAAGGAGAAACAGCTCAGGGCGTCGACGCTCGCACTTGCGCAACGCAGCTATAGCGGCCACTTTAATTGGACGCGCGAGTCGCCAATTAGTAGTTCCGGCTTTGCTCTTTCTTTCTCTGCCTTCCGCTTCTCGCCTGGTCAAAGTGAGGACGTTGCTCGTGCCCGCTCATCTATATAGATATATATATCATACACGCGAAAAAGGGGGGAGAAAATCAAGGCAGAGAAAGAACACCATACGTATATAGCTTTGGAAAAATTTCCTTTCGTAGCACAAACGGACCTCAGATACAAAAGTAAACTGGAAACTTCTCATTCATCGGTAATTGAAAATAAATGGAGGGATAAGCGCTCGCGCGTAATATATATATATATATTCAACTGAATGTAGGAGTATGTATGTATGCATATTATGAGCTACCGATAATTGAGGTCGATTGTGCTTAATCGGAATATATATTGGCCGATTCAATGCCCGTTTTCGTGTGATCCTTCTCACGGACGTGATATATATATCTTGCGGGCGCTGAACCTCTTTATTATTTTCAATTAGCGGAGCCTGCCGTGTCGATTTCTATAGTGAAAATCCAGCTACGAGAGAATAGACGCGAGTGCGCAGTGGGTCAAAATGGCAAAGAGTCCTGTTAAATTAATAGACTGAATATTGAATTGAATGCTCAAAGAAATTCGAAATTGACCTAATTGAATCGCTAATTGGCCGCGGTACTCGAAGAATTCGCCATTCAATGTTTGCTCTTACGCGTGCGCTCGTGGACCAGAAAATCTCCCAAACTTGTACTCTCTCTTTCCTTCATTCTTTTTCTCTTTCAAAAAAAAAGAAGAAAAAATTGACCAGAGGAGGTTAATCGACGTAGCACTGCACTTAGATCAGCTTTTTTCCGGCCGACGGATGCTCGTTTATCGAGGCTAATCCGTTTGCCAATAAAAGTTCATCAAAGTCCACGAAGTGTATGTACATCTGATGCATTCTGTCCCCTTTTCGTCCGCTGCTTAATAAAGCTCTCGCGATTTTTCCGCTTATCTGTCAACGAAAGACAAGAGAGTCACGCGCAGCTATACGTACGTGTAATACAAGCGCGTATATATATATATATATATATATATATAGCTGGTTTGCCGCGTGTACAGAATACGCGAAAAACGCGCGTGACCGGGACTTGACATTCCAATCTGTCAGAGACTAGTATAGTCTGGTCGACAATAGCGGTCAAAGAGAATTTCAATTATTTTCATCTTGAATCACTCCCATGCACGATCGGTCTGTATATATACAACACGTATGCTGCTGCTGCTGCTCGACCAGCATGACATTTCGATTCGGCCGGAAAATATACCGGGAACTGACCACTTGCACTTAATTTCCTGCTTGACGAGCGTCGTATTACGAACATGATCCCCCTCCTCCTCCTCTTCTGAAACATACAAAATCACTCGATAAGTGTTTTAATATTAAAGTTTTTATTGCATTACTTTACTCCTCGTGAAATATCATGAGAGTTAATTTTAATTCATTCGCTCGGTGCATTGCAATTCAACAGAGTGGCGATTCCCGTTATGGAAATTAAACCTATAAACAGTTTATTGACCGGCATGTTGCTATTGAAATTAGAGCTTCCTCTGCGAGAACGTATAATGCGAGTGCGAATAAACGCGATGGGAGAATGAACTGATAACGGCCACGGTATCTAGCATCTCGCACGCGTAGTTTTCAAGACAGTCCAACGCAGTTTTTAGCCTAATTATACAGATACTTAAAATAATTAAATTCGTATTTGGATGCCAAGCTCGGGGTATGAGTCGAAGCCATCGGTGCTGCTGCGGTGAATTCCGAGGCACGCCATTATCATTCCTGTGGCCGCTCATTTGCGGCTCGTTTGTGGACATTCATAGAAACAGCCGCGTTGCAATATTGTGATAGCTCGTATAATCAAAGTCGAAGGATATAATAATCCAGTATCTTCAGAAAGACTTTACACGAGTATGATATTTCATATTTCATTTTATCGTGTATGCGTTAGGATTATGGACGCATTTATTTATTAAGCATACTAATGGTTTATGCATTATTGAAAAGCGAGATGCTGAACGTATCAATTGATAAAACAAAAGTATGACTGTTGATTGATATTGATTTATCTACGTAAACTGTATTCTCAAGAATTTTCAATACAGCTTCAATATATTGCATTACAAGTCTATTTCTTTCTTAAATTAATTTTATGATGTAAAGTAGAATAAATTATAAGTTATAATTAATTGGATAAGTAACTATTTACTATAAAAATCAATACTTTAATTTAATGAATTATTATATACGTACCGACGAAATGAATGAATGAATTATTGCAATAAAGTATCGTGCAGATAATTAATTTGTCTGAAATTATACAGAAGAGTTCTTTAGCTTGGAAAAGAGGCCCGTTTTTTAAGCATTTTTATATGGATGGACTTTAAAAATCAATATCTATGCTAGTCCATTTGCTAATCAAAATTTATTTGATAAACCTACGGCTTTTTATCATTACTTTATCAATAGTAAGGTGATTCTATTGCAAATGAAACCCGTAGTAAATTCATGTGCGTGTAACATTTTAAGTAACGTTGACGATAAAATATTTAATAAAAGTTTTTCAGAAAATCATCCTTTTAATCTATAACTTACCGAAGAGATACTACGGTGAACTGAAAATAATACTATTTTTTCTGAAAGTGTTCACACAGTAGCACAAAACAATAATCTAACAGTAGAAATTGAAAATTTTTATTTCAGTCTAAAAATATGTTGACGAATAATCTAGCAAAACATTGATTGTAAAAGAAAATGTGTAAATTTAATTATTTTAAAAATGTAATCTGTAAAATCTCTACTATCGATTAGAAAATAAAAAAGTATGAAATTAAAAAAACATTATTAGATTACTAAATGGGAAACTACTTCTATGTGTTTAACATAGCAAGAAATTTAATTATCTAAATAACTTTTTTATTTAGTAAACTGAGCCATTTTTGTTATGTTGTCTTTTTTAGATATTTCAAATAACAAGACAAGTTCTGTAGGTTACATTTTCCAAATTTAATAAAGATATTTCTAATATTAATCGATAACAATAGTTCTAATTGATTAATATACGAAAGATTTCAGGTAGATTTTACATATTTTATCGTGATTTAATACATTATTATATATTTAATATCGAAATCTTTAATCGACTAGGGAGTTGCAACAGAACCTCTATAAGATTACGAAAATAAGCCAAAAAGATGATAAAAGTTGTCCGTATAAAGTTTTGTCTTAAACTTTGTTCTCTTGAAAGTATTAATTTTTCAAAAACTTGTAAACAGACAAAAATAAAATAAGGAAGCAATTGGAAATTTTTATTATTGAATAATAAACATATTTGAATAAAGAAACTGAATTAAAGCTTTCTTTGCATACATTAATAATCTTTTCTCTTTATTTGTCTCAATTTAATATTGACATAACGCCACTAAAAAAGAAACATTATTTTTATCAAAAAAATTCAGTTTAAAATCAAATAATTTAGGCGATGATTTATAACGCCCGTTGGCAAAAATATTATCACGGATTTTTTTTTCAATTTATGTAGAGTTTCAGAGTAATCGCTGATTCAAAGGTAATAAACTTTTCTTGTATGTATAGGCGGATAGAATTTTCCGGTAGAAATTATTGTGAAATTCATGGGGAAATTGTTGGTACGGTATTGTACTGACGAACATCAGAACTTTTCGGAACTTTTTATAATGCGCACTGAAAAATTTCCCGTTTTATGACAAAAATTTCGGGTTTCAAAATATTCGTATTTACTTGTATATTTGTTCATGCTTCATTGTATTATCTCAAAATATTGTTCAAAATTTTAGTTTTTTATAGCTAGATTTTGCTTTTTAGTTGTCAAAAAAATGTAACAATAAATTCATTGTAAAGTCAATCATTTGCATTTTATAGATTAAGCACACGTCTCAAACATGCTAGTAGACAACGGCATCAGTAGCACCACGGACGAGCTACTTTTGATATTTCTTTTACATCAGAGTAAAATATGTATTAAAAAAAGCAGTTAAGATTACCGTGACCGTCGAGTAAAAAATCCTATAAATTTCTATAATTTTTATATTAATATTGCTGTAAAATTTACTAAAGGCAAAATTTACAGACTGCTGCGGTAAAATTTAATGTATGTATATTAAATTTTTCTGACACTACTTACAGAAAGTGCGCGTAATAATTTTCAGAAAAAAACGGTTGTGTCTTGACTGATGTGAATTTCATGATAATTTTTACTAAAAAATTCTATTGGTGTATTATTTATTATAAAGGTCAGCTTGTAATTATGAATAAATTTTATGGTAAATCATTTTTCCATTATATTCCCGTCTCACCGTAAAATTATTATATTTTTGTTAATCTATACTAGTTCTTACAGGTGCAGATGATGTAAAGAAAGTTCCTGCTAACAGAAGGAGATAGATAAATGTAGAGAGAAAGAAAGAAAAGGAGATAGAGATAGAGAGAAAGAGAGAGAGAGAGAGAGAAAGAGGAGCGCAATTCTGAACTTGTGAGCACTGGAACTCCTTGACTAATCTCGTTTAGGACAGTGCTTGCGCTCCTAAAATGTGGAAAGAGCAAGCCTCCTGCAACACTTAGCGAAAACACCATTTTCCGCGGCTCGCGTTCTGCTTGAGTGGGATTGTGGGAGTGTGTGAGTGCATTAACGTAGCTGTCTACGTTTCAGTGGACAACCACCTTCTGTGAAATTCTATGTAATCGTATCTTGTAAGTGTCGACTTGATACTTCTCTCTTTCTCCCTCTTCTCGTCTTGCCCTCTCTCTCTCTCTCTCTCTCTCTCTCTCTCTACTCCGTGAAGTTTTAGGATTCACTCTTTTATACTTGATTTTATTTAATAAAATTGAATTTCTCTCGAGTGTTGATCTCCTTTCCTCGTTATGGTGATTTTTACGTTATACGTGCGAGATGCATTGCACAAGGTTCCCATGCCTCGTTATCGTGTATCTGAGCAGATGACCCGGCTTGCAATGTACTTGCTAATACAGTAATTTCCAATCGTCATTCACGATTGGGAATTTATTCCCCGATGCAAGCGAAAGGAGAAACGTAAATAAATTTTTTATTTGCAATATTAAAGTTGCTTTGATTCAAACGTAATGCAATCAAGATAGTCCTGCTTGGTTTTGCGAGGCGTTAAATTGTAAAATCGAGAAATTTAATCAACTCTTGCTTCAAAATATAAATTATAATGAAAACATTGAATCGATTATATCGCTGTCTATAATTCATCGTAAACATTTTGTTCTCATCATGAGTGATACCCAGGAGAGTGTCGGTCATCCGGATCACGAGTTCGGTCTAAATGGCAAGATAAGCTATCGGATATGTAAACATCAATAATGACACAATATTGAACTGTAATAATTAAAAAACTTATTTGGAAATTTTACGTTACTTTTGGAAATAAAATTTTAATATGGGCGATCTCTTTAATTTTTAATATTTAAGCCATTTTATTTTACCTCTATATTTTATTTTGCCTTTATCGTGTTAAATAAAATAATATGTTTCATCAAATAAATAAATTAAATAAATAAATATTGCTAACTTTTTAACTTTGTAAGCTCTAAAATATTCATTATTTCCACAATTTGTAGTTGGATCACGAAAACTCATTTAAATATTTGTGAAGCCGAACAGTCAATTTTAGTAGCTTAATAATATTTTTATAATTTTAAAGGAAATCAATACTGTTGAATTCTCGTAAACGCAGTTAAAAACTTGTTTTTTCAAATTTAACTTTCTCTATTGAAAGTAGTATTTAAGATTTTCCAAGATAAAATGGTTACCGTCTTAAAGCTTTTATCAAAATTTTTAAATATAAAGTTTAAAATGTCCATAACTTCAGTTCTTTTGGGACTATGAGGATTTGATATTGTGGCATTTTTCATGTTTCTACATCAAAAAGCAGATCCTATAATTCGAGCCGTTTCCGCGATCCGGATTCCTGTCTTTCTCTTTGCAAGTAGAAATACTCAATTACACGCAGAAAAATGGTCCTTTACCGGCAAAACGAAAATCGTTTTATGGAAATCCTCTCGTGGTAAAACGATTCCCGTTTTCAACCTAGCATATTCCTCTTGAGGTAAAAACTTGATATTTTGCTTCCAGAATATATTTTTCTTGCCTCAAAAGTATTTTATTTGTTCCTGCAAAAGGTTATTCTTTTTTAGGCGAAAGGAATCTTTTTGAAGCGAAACGATTCTGAAGCGTCTCATATACCTTCTTATGTTATTCGTTTTCAAAGGCATTGATAGTCTAGAGGTTAAGATCTTGGCTTTCAAACCCAAAGGTCGTGAGTTCGATTCTCGGTGACGGACATATTTCAAGTTTTCGTAACACAGTTTTTTTTCAGTTGCTATGGTACTCTCTAATACTCCTGTGCAATTTAAAATATATTTGTATGTAATAAAAAATGTATAAATAAGTACGACTAAACAAAAAATTTTTTCTGAAAAAAATATATATATTTTCGTTCTGCCTCAAGAGGAATCCTCTTGATACAAGAGTAATAAACCTGAAAAGGATTTTTCTCTAGAGGCAAGAGGAATTAATTTTGACAACCAAATCAAGATTATATTCCTCTTGAATCAAAAGGATTCCATTTGCCGTTAAAGGACTTTTTTCTACGTGTATGTAATGGAACACTGTTAGATGTTCTTTTTTAATGAAATGTAAATTAAACCAGATCTCTACCTTTCAGAAATTCCAAAGCCCGTGTCGAGCCACAAACCCAACCAACGGCGCGAGCCGCCGAAGCAGTGGAACCGTGAGCATGGTTACGAGAAAGCAGCTGCGGGTATGATGGACGAATCGTCACTCAAGGACGTCAGCCTCGACGGTACCGAGGACCCAAGCTCCTCAGAATGTTCTGGCCTTGCATCCTCCTGTCAACATCTCCTCCTTGTAGCTTCAATTATCGTACGAAGATTGTCCTCGTAGATGATGTGCTAATACACGTACAACTCACACATGCGCACAGAGACACATTCGTCTCCCCCTGTGGGTGCACATAGAAAGAGGAACGGAGGGGAGGGGGGAAGAGAGAAACAGCCACCGCTCGCCGCGACTTCCAATTAAACTTCGAAATCGCGGTTGGAATTCGATTTAGTGTGGGGCTGCGCGCGCCAGCGACGATTTCGATACAAGCCCGCGAAATTTCCAATGCGCCCCTTCCCCCAGCACACAGGCGACCGCTGCCGCCATTTCTCTTTTGCGTCCCGCGCTAGCGCAAGCCTCACTTTGTCTCTCTGTTTAGCTCTTGTGTAATATACGGTATTTAGAGGATGGACTGGCGTGTTATTATTTCATCGTGGTTTTGGCTGGAGGCTTTTTTTCAGTGAAAGGAGAAATAAATAAAGGATGAGTATAGAGATAATAAGGTGTAGGGTACGGTTGAGAAATCGGTAATCTGCTGGTATGTGTGTAGAGAACATTTCTGTGATTTACTTGCGTTTTTAGACTGTGAGGGTTATAACTTAAGGTTCCGAAATTTTAAAGCATATCCCTATGCACACGACTGTAAGAATTGTATAAAGATTAATAAAATACTCATAATCTATTAACGGCAATACGAAATTCTTAAATCACATCGATCACATAACAATTGTGAACAATAAAACAATTAGTTCGCGAAATAATAAAGTGCTGTTCAATTATTAAATCAAGCTTTGTTTTAGAATTATAGATAGTGTAGATATTCCGTTATATTGATATAAATGAATATTGAATTTTAATTACCGAACGATTACTTCCATACATTAGATTATTTGATATTATATTTGAATATAATGTATTTAACAAACTAATACGAGCTTTTTATGTACTGTCGATCCTTTGACGCATACAATTTAGTACACTACGATTGGTCCACCTTATCGAATTTTGAAAATTTAATTGCACATTCGAAGCCAGCGATCGTGACAATACCAAATTGGTTATAAGCTCTATAAGTTATTCAACGAATTTTGTTAAAAACAATACAAATTAACTTTGGGAAAAAAATATAAATTATTTAATAAGTGTACGATATGTAACGCGTTTTAAGAATAAACCTTTTTTTAATAAAAAATATGTGGGAAATCTGATAACTTTGGCTACACGCCAAAATATTCGTTCAAGATATCGAAAAGGAGTTTTATATTATTGAACACTCAGATAAAAATGGAACCAGTATGACGCGCAATTGAGGAAGATAATGGTCTGAAAAATATAGTGAAACAAGGTGGAAATAGAAATTTGTTAAAATATTTTTGCTGTCAACCAATAGTTTATTAAACTGTTACCATTGGCGAATTGATTTTTGTAGAGGAATTGAGACAACGATATAATATCACGAGCCAACAAAACATGGTACCTTGTACTGGAGTTGAGGTTACTCTATCATATCATATATGAAGCACCTGAATATGAATTTGAAGTAAAAAATAGAGGTCAAAAGGCTTTTTGTTCTATATCTTTTAAATAAACAATTTGTGCAACATCAATACTCACCTTTTGATGCACTTCAATGCTAAATTGGAAGATATAAATGTTAGATTAATTTTGTTCAATTAAAAAAGCAAATAACTGCTAGTCCCTGACTTTAGGCATCTAATTAGTATTCGTTAACATGCAATACTATTTGACACTTGGGTTATCTATTGCACAGTACATGTTAGTAAAAGTCGAAGAAACGTCGTTTCTATTTTTTTTTCTTTTTCTCGGAAGTAATCTTTTTTACCCTAATTTTTTACTTTAAATTCGTGTTCAGATAAGCAAAATGCATAGCGATATAATGGTCATGAGCCCAGCGCAAGGTATGTTTTCGTGCGTATTTGAAATTATAGTTAAAAACATAACAATGAAATAATTTAATTATTAATGAAAGTATAATAATAGCGCAAGTAATGGAAATATAAATGGTTAGAGTATGTTTATGTTACTGATCATATTGAATTTAAAGTATGCTGCTGTTCTGCTCTTAAAATGATTTAATACATATTTTTTATTTTTCGATTTTACTTAAATTGCATGCGGTTTGCAATGTTCAAAGGTTTTTAGAATATTCAAACTTTGATGTTTTACTTCTATCTATAAACTGTTGTCATTTCATAATTTTTTCAAACTTTCAAAGTATACGTAAGCTATATACGTTGTTTTATACAGTTTACCATCCTCCTATTATGCAATTTTTATTCAAAAATAACTTGTTTAGAAAAGAGCATTTCCTCAGAAATACCATTTTTCAAATTGATTTTTTGTTTGTTTTTAATTTCATAGATATACATACAAATCTAACTATGTATAGAAGATTGTCAATTTTTTTCCATCGAAAGAGAAAAAAAATATAAAGTTCAATCGGATTTTTTTGATTAATAATGTCAATGAAAGTTTATTTACTTATCCAAGTAGGGGACACTGACAATGAGATAAAATTATATGAGCTCAAAAATCTCTGATCCTTTGAAAATCCACACGAGGCTATTCTTGACATGCCGGTCATATAAAGAATGAGAATAGAAACTCTCAAAAAGAGGGCATAGGATAGGATCGGCATGTCAACAATAACCTCTTGCAGATTTTAGAACCGGTCAAAGATTTCCGAGCTAATCCGATTTTACCCCAGTTTCTCCTAATATATAAATACAGTATATAAAAATGTGGGGATGTACATACGTACTCTCATCCAATGACCTTTATTTTTTTTAGATTTTTGCTCTGAAAGTATGATATTTACCTTGACAATTCTTTGACCCTCATATAAATTCCTTAAATTCTATGATATTTGTACTTATAAGCTATTCAACATTTTCATTTGTTATAATTTTCTATATTTTTGTAAAGATATTATTTTAATTACATCTCCATAATTTCTAAGAGTTTTGTACAAAATCATTAGCATCTTTACAGCTTCAGAAAGAGTTATGTGTAGTAGTATAATGCTTTAATTATTTTATATATTATAGCTAACAGTATAATTTAAAATCATGTGGATATGTATACGATTTAATATATAGGTGGTTCCTATGTATATTACTTCAAAAAAAGTTAGGCTTTGATTTATAGTACAAGGAAATGGTTTACAATTTAATATAAAGGAAATTCAACAGTTTTGCAGTTGTAAGTAATATATGAAAAAAAATTAGTTCACATTTTTCTAGTAATTAAAAAAATAATAATTTATCAAAACGAAAATCGTTTTTATTTAATTTGAAGAATCATCTTTATATTAGATATTACTGTTAGCTATATAATATAAAATGATAATTTCTTGTGGCTGGACTTGATAAGGGAGCTGTGGATGCAAGAGGCGAGCTTCAAAACATTATACTTACTCGCATAACTTTCTCGAAGGCTATAAAGATGCTAATGATTTCATTTAAAATTGTTCGCAACTATGGCGATGCAATAACAATAATATAGTTACATAAAGTACAGAAAATTATAAAAAAGTGTTGAACGGCTCACAGGTACAAAGGGTCATGAAATTTAATGAACTTATATAAAGGATGAAGAATTGACAGATGATAGTACATTACGATACATATGCCTTAAGAAGTCCATTATTGCACGGTGTAAGATTGCGTTAACGCCGTGCAATAATGGGTTACTTAAGACACGAGTATCGTACAGAATTTTATAGCACGGCCTACTCGCTGCGCTCGTGCGTTAACCTCGCGATGCAATAGCGGCCTGCTCGGTCACGGATTTGTGTAACGGCGGGCTTAGGCCACACCGTGCTATAAATCTTATATCTTTACGTATACTCCACTTCCTAAGACCACTTCATCAGACAACAGACAAAGTGCATTTTTTAAGTAAAAATTATATATTTTATAGATTTTTTAATTTTTATTAAAATATCACATAGCGGCTAAAAAGAGGTGATAAATTGATTATGATTTCGTTGTTATTAATGAATTATAAAGAATTTATAGTTTTCGCCAAAGCTTAAAACTTCATAAAATAACAGTAGTTTGAAGATAACCATGAATAATAAAATTTCAAGGGCTGAATATTGTAAGAAACTTTGCAATAAAAAAGACATGTTAAATCATTTTAAAAGCAGAATAGCATACTCGAATTCTAAAAGGATTGGTAACATAGATATTCTGTGGTCATTTAATTTATCCAGATAAATTTGGCTAAATTTTTCTACAATAAATAAATTACTATATTCTTAAAATAAAAAATGAAAAAATAAGTTTTTTTTTATCTTCTGACTGTGCAGTTATTCTATTTATAGAAAACTACTCGTTATATTTGACTTCTACTGGCACTTCATGTAAAAGTTTTTAACTAGGTTGATATTTGCTGTTTCTGCATTACCTTTATCTTTCTTTATTTTTAACCTGTTCGTATTTATTAAAAATTTCCATCTAACTTGTCCATTTATATCGACAAAGTATATTCAATTAAGTTGATATGAAATAATTATTCGGACAACAAGACTAACATAAGCGAAAGCGCGAAAGCAGAAAGTGATAGGAAGAGACGCAAAGTAGGTTCAACATTTCCCGGTGTCGTCTGATCGATTTATTCTGGTCCTGGGGAGTGCGCGCACTTTGAGCGCCGCTTTCGCCTATCACGTTTGCCCATAGTGCATCCGTATTGAAATTCTTTGAAAGCCCTGCAAGACGTCTTTATAGCGCGCATACGCCTTTCCTTTGGACGTCCAGTCGCCTCTTCTCCGCGTCTTATTTCTTCTCGTCTTTTGTGGCGCTCTTTTATCTTTTACATATATATATATACACCTATACCTCGTAAATAACGAGACTGTTTTTCTCTGAACTACCGTCTGGAGCAGAGCAGTACATACTTGACTGAAATTAATTAATTTCTTTTTTGGCACCACTTTGGATCTCGCGAGATTATTCTGGGATTGAAAACGCAGGTGAAAGTAGCGCGTTAATAAATGAAGTGAAAAAAAACACGCTCTGTCGAGATCGTTCGCCCCCTCACTACCACCAAAATATTTCATCCACTTTGAGTGCTCGTTTTATCGGTTCACAGGAGTTTTGAAGCAGTAAAAATTTTATTAGAAACAAGTAACGTATACTGTCGTAAAAGGTCGCGCAGTGACGATTGCCAAATATATTGTTATTAACGAATTTATACGCGTCACGAATGTACATAGGTCGATTTGAATTTAATTGAAGAGTGAATAATTGTATAGAGTAGAGAAAAGGTAAATTTTTAATTGAAAAGTGAAGTACTTATATAATTGACTGACTTTGAGAGTTTAGAAATATTTTACAAATTCTTCGCGAACAGTATTTAATCTAATAAATTGTATTTCATTCTATTCGTAATTTGATTATTAGTTTTTATTATAAGGGAAACCTTCTGATTTTAAACACGAAAAATCCATTAAAATTATCCATTTTCTTGATCCCAATAAGAATGCATATAGAATTAAGAAGAATTCATTATTTTTTAGTATATAAGAATGTTTCCCTCAGGTTCTTATTCAAGAATATATAACTTCAACAGAAATGAATTATATAATTAATTGTTTTTACGTTATTTTAGAAAATTTAATCATTGTATAAATGCATAAATGAAAAAATGTAAAACTCTGTAAACTATGCGGAACGCTTGGGAGCAATGGATGTTATAAACGAGCAATTATATTGTTATTATCATTTAAATAATGTTTAATATAAGTGTAAAACATATATTTATATATATAATAAGTAAAATATAGTGTCGAATAAAATATAGAGTATATGATTGACAAATATTCTTTGTAATTGGTGTAAATGCTAAAAAACGTTATTAAAGACTCTGAGCAATACTTTGTTTATTTCTAAATGCTTATTTAGCATATTACAATATCATCGATTTGTAAATATATAAGGACAGTGTTATGTGTGTTAAAGATATAGTATATAAAGTGTGAATGTATTTTCGAGGCTTTGAAATACAATTGTTATGTACAGAGTAGAATAATATAAATACATAGGATAAGCCTCAGAGATGTGTAAATATAATATACATATATATATACTTATATTAAAGATCATGTATTAAATCTCAAACGCTACAGTGAATTTTATAACCGTATCAAATTCAAAAGCATGAATGAGACATGTAAATAGAATTGCCGTCATTATGTATTTAAGTAATAAATGTTAGCTATACAAAGGTTATCATAAATTTTTCAACTTTTTCTTATTAACCATTCATAAATATTGAAATATGGTAAGTTGTCGTAACAAAACTTCAAATTTGAGTCTGGAAAAAAATAAGTTTATAAATTACCATAAATTTTCTCTTACTATAAAATGATAAATCATGAACGAAATGAACGAATATATGCATCAACTGAAATTCTCGTCTGTAGGTAATGTTACCGACACCTTCTCCATACCAACAGGGTATTCCTTCTTTACCTCTAACAATATTGATTTGAAGGGTAGTATTTCCTTCTCTATTAAAGGACGTAATTTTCCTTCGAGCTTTGCATGCAAGAGGGCATTACGGGTACCGCAAATTTTCTTTTTGATATTAACGTAAGAATGAAAACCCTTATTTCATAAAACTTTGATATTCATTCAAAAGAGTAATAAAGTGAGCGGCAATTATACTTAAAAGGTGGACTAATGTACCGTCGCATAAAGAGAAAGTAATTCCAGGGACTATTGCTGCTAAAATCACAAGTAATGAGAAAATTATGCCATAGTAAACATTATGCAATCACCGGATCTCCGTTAGAATTCACTCTTTTTTTGTGATGAATACGCAAACTAAAGAAAAAGTTTATTTGTCAGTTCTTTTGTTGTCTATCTCTGCTCCTACCTCACTCTTCCGATTCAATGAACTGTGTGCCATATTGAGGGTGCATTAGGTAAGTCAAGTATATTTATTATGCATTAACGCAAATATCGATATATTTAAAAATTTGATCAGTTTTAGCTTGTAATCTTCCATTAAATTGAACAGATTTAAATTAGATTATGACCGTCTATAATTCTTTTCATATATTTTTATTATTAAGGTTTCTGAATAATAAAAATTCGGTGTTCCGGATAACGGCTATTGATTAAATAAATTGGAATTATTCATATTCTTAGATTTATTTTGAAGAAATATTAAAATAATTTACTGTTTGAAATGTTTTAAGTAGTCTAGGGAAGCTCTATAGACAACTGTAAAAATATAGTAAATAAAATTAGAGCTTCAGGCTGTGTTTTATAATTAAAAATAATCAAAGTCTTATACAATCTTATAATAGTTTAAAAATAGACACCAGAAATATACTAAGATGTCGGCCAAATTAAAGTTCTAGTTTTTATCGATTTATCGGGGATTTTTCGCTGCTTAAATTCAAATTGCTATAACTTTGGAAGTAATTGATATTTTCCAATTCTGTAAAGGCAATCAAAATCCCTAGGTTTATTTTCCATTTTTACAATTGTACGTGAAGCTCTCTTTAACCTGAGTAAATGATATTTTGAACAGAGCATCTTCTTTAACAATTTCTTAAAATATACCTAAAAATATGGATAACTTCAGTTTATAAATGTGTTAATATTGTGGCTCTCTTAATTTCTTAGAATCTAGAAACGTATTCCAAAATTTAATTAAAATCCGTAATCCGAAACCTTGAGCCTCTCCTGGTTAGTCGGATAATGAACATTCGAAAACAAAGTTGTTGAAGCTTGCACTGTTTATATTAAAAGTGGCAAAATGAATAATATATTTAATAATACATATTATGGCAGAGCAGGCAGATTGTTGCTATGATATAATAATAAAACAAATATGTCGACATTTACGAATATTATTAGCGTTTTTATCTAATAAACATTTCTTTTGCAATAATGAACGTTAATTTCAATATACAATAGTAATTTGCTTTGAAAATATTTGCACTCTTATGCGAATGCCTCATAGATCTTCTATAGTTTTCCCAAAAGATAGTCGAGTGTCTTAAATACAAGACTACCAAACGCTAAACTAATGAGTGTTACGAACCCAAATGAACTATTACTCTTGTAAGCTCAACTCGGTAGAACTATGAGTTCACACTACCATTGCTTGAAATTATGCTAAAAGAATAGATGACCATACAAATATACTTTTTGACAGTGGACACTTATATTTAAGTTATAAGTTTTACCACGACTAAAGGGAATTCAACCATAAGTTTAAGATTAAAGATATTTTATGTTTATGATTCGTCTCTCAATAAAACATTATCGCGACATTGAATCTTTAAAAAAATGCCATAAAACAATGCTGCATCAGTATAGACCTGACAGTAATACTTTTATTTCTGTAAGAGAAAGTATATGATTACGTTTCATGTACCTTTTTCAGTTTAGTTTAACGAAATTTGGTAGATACATTTTGAAGCTCATATAAACCATCATTAGATTAACTTTGCCGTATTCCCTCTTGCTTCGTGCCGTCGTTTATTATACATAAACTTGCTCTCGCGAATTTGATGCAAAATTATTTAGATCTACCTAGACAGAATGTATTATCACTTGGCGTATTACGCGCGGTGCTCGTATAAACTATATCATATTAGTGTGCTCTTTGAAAATCTAGAATAAAATTGTCTATTAGTTTTAATTATACTCTCTTCTTTATTATAATTATTTTTATTATAATAACTTCTTTTTAATTCTAATACATTATACACTGCCTATGCACACACACGTGCAGACAAAACTAAACTTAGTTTAATTATAGTCAACATTAATTCCCTCTTATAACAAGTTGAAAATCCTTTGCCAACCGATTCTTGTGGGAAGAGGATTTCTTTTGAAAAAAATAAAGGATATTTTTATATTAATAAGACCTCTGAAAGCTCGATTTTGATAAAACGTTGGAGAAAGGATGTTTATTAAGAACAAAAATTCTCGTGTTTCAAGGTTTTTGACAATGGATCTTCGATTAGGACTTACGGGGCCTGATATCTAATATCTTAAAAAATTAAATCTCTCTTCAAACTAAAATAACTCTTAAAATACCGTGTTTCTATTTCAAAATAAAGTTTATGACAAATTTTTATTTTAGCTCAAAAAGGAAGCAAAAATCTGAAATATTTTACATACACTTCTTTTTTATAATTAACTAAAATTTAACTATAGTTTTTCAAGACCTGCATAAGACTTTTTTGTGACATTACCAAGAGCTCATTAAAGCAGCAAGATGAAATTTTTCTTCTTAAAAAGGACCCTATTTGTCAAAATACTAAAAATAAGTTTAGCAGAATATAAAGATAATGTTCAATCAAAAAATTAATTTTTTTCTAAGGAATTGTATATTACGTTTAAAGGGATAATTAAAAAGATTTTTGAATAACGAATTTCCTCTTGTCACAAATAGATCATTTCTCTGCACGCACAGCTCGCAGACATTGCTCGTTCTTCAACGTATCTCGACGCTACGTAATACGATCATTAAAGCTGTTAAGTGACGTGAAAAACTTGACGTCGTAAATATTTCTAGAGATAATTTCCCCTCTCTCGAGCTCTTCTGCAGAAGAAGAGAAAATTTTACGCTTAGGTTCAGTCCTGGCCTTTGTTTCTGCGCTCCCTCGCTCGTTCATTCGCGCGCATTTTGCCGAAGGGTCGCTAATTTTAACTTTCACACCTCAGTCGTGGCATTATATGGCGCTTTTTTGCGCTCGGCGTAGTTCCAAAGCCATATAGTGACGCGATGTTGGCAGAAGTTTTTTTTTGCACATGCTCAAGATGAGCCGATGTTTGCTCAACCGAGTGACACGTTCGAATTTCTCGCATAGTAGACTCTCTCGCTCTCTTTCTCTCTTCACCTACCACCATCTCTTCCCTTTCTCTTGTGCCTTCGGTTCGCGACAGCAGCCGTACCGCGGGCACGGCTACTCGGATAAAAGTGTTATCGTATCGTAAAGTTTCGAGAAGAGGAGCGTGTCTCATAACAAAACCGTAAAATGTATAAAGAGAACATTGTTATAGATTGTGTATATATACACACACAGGCACGTGTACATACATACACACACAGACACACACAGACACACACACATAGATACTCGGGGGAAGATTGAGGGGAAAAACGAGGAGGCCAACGCTGTGTATTTCTTTTTTCCTGTCCCACTCCCGGCTGTGAAAATTCAAGCCTGAAAGTAAAATTAAAGAGGCAAACGAAATTTTTGTTAGCAGTGTATGCTCGTGCGCGTGCGTAGGTGAAACGAAATTTATTATTACTTTTTTTCATATTTTTCATCGCACCCACTGCCACATACTTTTGCGGAAAATACATTTTTAAATTATAATGCGATATTATAACACGGAGGGCAAGAATTCTTCGCATTGCATTTCAATACCTTTCTATGAATAAAAAAATACGTTGTTTGCGTTTCATATTAGTAAGAAAAGTAGCTAGTATATATACCATACTAATAAACCTTATTATGGCCGTAGTTATTTATTATTGATAGAATATATTACAACTAATGCCTATAATAAATAAAACCTATTTCGCTTTTCATCCACAGTGTCAATTTTACAACAAATTTTCTGCATTTAATTGCTGAATTTTTTTTCTCGTTCTTCACCTTATGGTGGTTATGAAATCAAAGCAATGTTGAGTATCTATCATTTATTATATGTATTATGATTTTTAAAACATTTTCACATAAATATGATTGATATTTCAGTGCGCAGAAATGGCACCATTTCGTTCATTGCGAAGCTTACTGTTAAAAACTGACATAAAACTTTGAATATTTGCAATAACTGGTGTCCTTTCTCGAAAATGTTTTTTCTCAACGACATTTCCCAGAAGAGCGCAGAGCTTGATAAATCAATCTGGCGACTAAAACAATAAACAAAGCCATTGGATTCTATTGTAATAATTTTTTCCCCCTTGCCCGCGGAGAGAAACGGAGAAACAGAAAAAGGGATAATGCAGTGATTCAATTATGATTTATTGGATTTGATATCGAAGTTTTGGTAAGCTTGCTGGTAAAGAAGGAGTGAGAGAGAATGAGAACATCTTCGGGGCAAATTCATCTGAGTTTTTCCGCTTGGTCGACAAAAAGGCGGCCTTCCCTTTCCCCCCCTGCGCAGGTTATCCGCAAAGAAATCGCATACGCCTTAGGAAATACACCCGAGGGACAAATACACTCGTCTCTTTCCTGACTTTGTGCTGCGGTCTCACACACCCTCATACACACACACACGCGCGCACACACACACACACACACACACCCACAAACAGACATACAGCAATGCATATAGGCTGGGTTAGCTTCACGTACGCAGCACCAATCATTGTGTAGCTGAATCGAGAATTATTATTTATTTTGTTTTTGCCGCCAGCGTGGGGCGGTATTAAAGTCGTCGACTTCTTTATGTATTAGTTTCTATCTTGTTCCCCTATTTGACGCTGAATGTGAGTACGATCAGGATGTGAGAAAAAGCAGATGGAGAGATAGCCATGATCTTGTCAATTATCTTTTATGACCGGCGAACTTTCTTTTTATCTTGTTACGCTCTGACGAAAACTATATAGATTAGACATAGGTATAAAGCCTCCCCAACGAATATTTGATATCTCAGCGTCATATGAGTGGCCACTCATGTAATCGGGAGCAGTGAAATATCATTTGGAAATTAATCTATTTTTAGTATAAGGATTTGCATCATTCAGAGGACACGTTACATTATTCATATAACACGTGAAAAACATGGCGTATATTTTATTTTATTCTTTTTTTAAGAAAAATTAATTTTTTAATTTAAATAATTAATATAGTTTTCGTTTGTATTTAAGCTAGTTTAAAAAATTGGGTTATTTCTTATCTTATTGAAATTGGGTTATGAAAGAACTTAATGTAAATAAATAACAGTAAATTTGCTTGAAAAATGAAGTGACGTTTGCCAAAATTAGCAGAAAAGTCAATATTTTCTGTAACATTCAGTAGTACAAATTGAATATCAAAGTGTATACTCAAATGTTAAAAATAGCATAGGTTCTTTACGCTCGCAGACAGTTTTATAGATTCCCTATTAGTTTACTAACAAGGTACTCGAATTATTTTTTTTAACGTTGTCACGTTCAATTATGGTTGAGAATTGCTTCTCTGAAAATGGGTCACTTTTTGAGACGAAAAATGTTCAAAAACATGTTTTAAGACTTTTTGCAATAATACTTGTCGTTTTTGATAAAAATTCGTGTATACGCGTGCAAACGTGTCAGCACACGCGCGCGTGTGTGTATTATAGGCGTGTGATGGCGATAACTTTTGAATCATTCCGCCGATTGTCATTAGACAAAAATTTATTCTCCACATTTGGAGTATATTTTGAAAGACATAATTTATTTTTCAATCTTATTAAGTTGCTTTTGTTTTATAACCAAAAAGGATTAATTTTTTTTATTTTTTAAAGTGTTACTGTCAGTATTACTTATTATTGTAAAGTTTTATTAAAATGTCTTTAATTATCCTACATTATCTTCTGTTCATATTAAAATTATCTTTATTCTGTTATGTATTATTAATGAAAATATAATATAAATAGTATATATACATCTATAATTAATTTTTGCAATGATATTTTATTTCCCGACTTAAAACTTTTAATCACATATTAAATTTGTCTAGTAGAATATTTAGCTTTAATTTTAAAAGATTATCTTCGCGTTTCTAAATTACAATGTTAAAATGGAAGTAGTAAAAAAGTAATAACATTTGAAAATAAATTATCATGATCATTATTATAGAATTTATCAATAATACTTCTAATATTTGAAAAAAAATATTATTTATAAATTATTTTTAAATTTGCACGTTAATTAAACTCATTATTACGAAATACTTATATACATGAATTAGTGCAGCGTTTTACGTATCGATAATCAAAAAATTTTTCTAAAAACTAGGATTCTGTAGGAACAGGAAAAACAATGAAGTTCATGCAATCGTGATAATTAGAGGAATTTCTGCGTCTTTCGATAATTCTTCAAAATTAAATTTCATTTTACATATTTCATTTTCTTGATGTACATAAATATGTAGCTCTATAACAGCTCTGGCTGAAATACTCTGAGACGGTGTGTGTTGTATAAATTTTGAGAGCTCCATCTTAACTGCTTCCTACTTTACTTTAAATTAAACATATAAATCATCAACATAGCAAAGCAATAACTTTTTGCGTGTACGCGTTTTCCACTAATTATTCAGCCTGTCTTTGTTGCCCAGTTGCATTAAATTCAGTAATAAGTTTCAGTTTGAAATTTAGAAACAACAGTGAAGAATAGCATTTTTTATTTTTTTCTCCAGATTGGATAAACTTCTGTTCACATAGTAGTAAAAATATTATGAATAGTTTCAGTTAAAACGTTTCTACAACTTGAAATCTTAAAAAACTATTCATTGAAATAAATTAAGTGTTGGTAATTCGTAACTAATTTTCATAAACTATTTTAGTAAACCAAAAAATAATAGTTACTAGCAACAAATTTTAATAAACTGCTTTGATATAAAAATTTGCAATAATTTAATAATTATTTACGTAATTGGAATATAAATGCAATTATAATAAATAATATAATCAAAATAAAAACTACAGAATACAAAACTTTGAACTTTGTAAATGTATACAAACTGAAATTATGATTTTGAAATAAAATTTGTTTTATTCGAAGCCAAAAAAGGAATAAAAGAAGAATGTGTTGAAAATATACGAAGTTTAAGTAAAACGTTTGGTACTCACGTAACGACTTGAAATTCTTTCACGATGAGTTATAAACATATCATATGTGATGTATTTAGTATGCTTTACACCACCTAGTTAATGTAATAGCAAACTCCGAACGCCAGTCCTTGCACCGCTTGCGCAATGCCAAAGAATACTGACGGTCGAAGAGAATACTGCTTCACGTGTATATTATTATAAAATAAAACAGCCCAATTTTTTATTGTCTCATTTAAATAAAAAACCTCAGATTTTTGTTACAAATGTTTTTAAAAATCCCAAAAATAACATTTCATTTAGAAAAAAATCATTTTTTTTTTAAATCAAATCTTCAAAATATTGAAAAGCATTTGTCACTATCAGAAAGATAAACCAACATTTGTAAATGTAATCGATGATGCCTTTATTCAAGAATGATTGTAAATAGACCATTATTTTACCAAAAGTACTATCAAGATACATTTTTAAGTTTAAGCTCGGGAAGAAAAAGGAGGGGGAGGGGGGGAATTGAAATCGAATAAAATACGTGGATTATCCTTTACAACATTTTTTGTAAAAAAATAAGATCATAACGGTACTTTTTGAATTCCACGTTTTCTCTACGTTAACATTTTTTGTAAATAAGTGAGAAAAACATGCTCCGAATTGACGCATTCTAGTTTTCTGGGAATGGTGTCGACGTTCATAGAGGAACATGGACTTGAAAGATTATTCTTTTATAAATATTTTGAAGCGCAAGCTTATGGAGAGAGAGGAAAGCGAAAATGAAATCTGAATAAATCACGAAAGTAGATCCTAATGTTCAAGAGCTTTCGTAAAAGTGGCAACACGAAATTTGAAGATTAGCCATTGAAAAGTATTGCAAATTTTAAATTTTTTGTACTTTTTCATTCTGTATAGTATTTTGCTGTAACAAGTATTGTCTAGATTGTTTTTGCAGAGTAATTATTTAAGATTTAAAAAGGTCTGAATTGCTATATGGAATAACTAGTGTTTGCTCAGTTTTAAAATAGGGATGAATCTATTGCACCCATTAAAAATTATAGATATCACATAATATTACTCGCAATTTTTCGTAAGACAACTTTTCCACTATCATTAAGTGCGGAAAAAGCAGGATTTTAATCGATTATTAAAAATAAATCGGAATAAGCTCTAAGTCACATAATCGCATTAGATTTATTAAAAACACAGAACATAAATTTAGAAATATACAAACATCAATCCTTTTCGTAAATAAATCAATGGAGATATATTGATAATTTGCATAAAATACGGCGGCTATGTGCTTTTTCAAATCATACATAAATTTTCCTATTTAAGTAGCGAAAATTTAAATAACAATTTTCTCTGGGTTCCTTTAACTTAAGAAGATATTTTTGCAATCTACTTTAGATCTCTCAATGGAAGCCAATAAATTGCTGACAATGTTTTTTTTTTAATTGGTTATTTAGCGTTGCATCCCCCGTTAAGGTATTAGCGATTTGTTACAACTAATTAAAACTCATGTTTGGTACTGTGGGGTTTGTTCTATTGTTTAACTATTGTTCATATTGTTTATGTATAATTATTTTGTTATTTTAAGAACTTATTTAAACACACAAAAGTTTTATACTCTTTTATAATATTTAATATAAAATATCTTTTCAATACATTTTCTTCGAACATTCTTTTAATCGTTCCAAAGTCTCCTTTTAGTCGAGACATAATATGTATTGCACTATTTTTATCTTGGACTGTTAAGCTAATGCATTCTTTAAATTCTTCCTTAGCGACTAAAAAAGCATGTTCAAAGAATGTATTATATTGGCCGTAATCCACTTAACAGTATTTTTGCCGTGGGTAGAGTTTCGTACTAATTAGCTTCTTCAAGGTGCGTTGAAATCCTTTTTTTAATGTTACTGCTTAGCTTTGAACGGTAAAAACTTTAGAAAAGGAGGGTAACAATCTCTTCCTTGTGATCTAAAGCCAAATATTTTTTAATTTCATATAACAAGACTTAATAGACAACAATGACTAAAATTTAATTAAAAGCAATTTTTGTGGAATTTAGAACGTAAGACTTTTTCGCGACAAACAATGGGTTTAATATTTTCCGTGCACATCAAGATTACGCATACAATTATAATTTAAATTCTTCTCCGTTAATATTAAAATTTTATGAAAGACAATTAGCAGGCGATCATCGACATTCAGCGCAACGCCATAACATTTTAATCTCTACAATTACCGCGTGAAATATGCAATAGGATAAATACGTAAATTATCGCAGTGAATTTTTTCTTTTTTTTTTATCATTACTCGGCTCTTTATACGTAACGCACGTCAGCTTGGAACACTACAACTAAGATATACACACATATACACACAGGCATATCCATCTCGATCTCAACTGTAATATTCATAGTGCTTTTAATGGACGGGGATGAATCGTTATTAAGTCTTCTTTTATCATGTATATTCTGAGAAAGACTTTGGGAGACTTTGTGCGTGTGCGCGCGCGAGAAAGAGAGACAGAGCGAGGCATAAAGCGGAAAATACACGCGGGGGATAAGTTCGCACGGTTGCGTGGGGGGGGGGGGGGGGTTGCGAAGGCGGGCGGGCGCGATACTTTGCTTAAGCTCGTTAAAGCTGTACAACGTGCTGTCAAAGAGGGAAGGGCGCGCGCATGCTAGAGAGAGGGAGAGAGAACGCAAGAGGGCTGAAGAGCACAGCGACGCCAAAGAGGCGGCGGCAGCGGCAAAAGAGAGTGCGAGAGCGAGAAGAACTTATCGCTGGTACTTAAGTTTTTAAAGGTGATCGTAAACACGTGTAACGAGAGTAACGCTCGTCGAGCCGCGCTCTGATGTAAATTCGTTTTATCCTTCTTTTCGCCCCCTTCAATTTACCTTCGGACTCGCGCGCGCCTTTCTTCCATCTTTGCATCCTTCTTTGTTACCCCGGCTTCTTCTACCTGCTGTGGTGCGCAAGGTTTTTATCTAACCGGGGGCAGATGCAGAACGTTGCCCCACGCTGCCGCGGCTCTTCCGTCTGTTTCTTTCCTTTTAAACAGCCTTGGCTCGCCTGTATCATTATACGGCTGCGTTTAGTGCAATTAAGGCGGCATCCCTCCAGAAAACTATTTGCAGTTTAACTAGGCCAATAGATAGTTAGTCATTTACATCGCTTCTGCGTCTGTCTGTATATTCAAAGTGTAACGTGCCAATTAAAAATGGTAGCATGCTACCTTTGAAGTAATATGTTAATGCATTTGACCAATACCATTAAAAATGTGTATCCATAAAATATATTATACCGTTATGAGTGAGTTATCGCAACTTTTGATAAAGAAAAGTGATGGACTCAAACTCGACCAGAACCTCCGAATCACGAGTCAGACGCACTATCATTTAGCCATGACCGCCACTACTCAGCTTTCTACTAATTATCGTTGCATTATTGCGAATGCTGTCTCTTTTTATTCTGCATATTCGTACAAATATTCGTCGGTAACAGAATTCTTTCAAAATTTTTTTAATGCATTAATATAATATTCATCAAAAGCCGAGCGTACAGAGCTTTTTCATACGTTTTTATGCTTCAACTATATCAAAATACATTCATATACTGAATTTTATTTCCTTTTATTTTGAGACCATTATTTTAAAAGAGCTTTGCATTTAGTGAAATGATGCGCATACCGTTTAGCCCATTAAAAAATATTTTGCTAGCAAAAAATATAGGTGTGTACGTGTACGTAACTGTCACATACACCATCATACATGATACAATTGTAAGGAACTTTTGAGCAATAGCTCGCCATCTTCATCTCCTTTTCCCTTGGTCCTTCGCAAAATGTCATACTTTTTTCGTATGCTCCACTAATATTCATTTCTTCAGATTATAAAATCAACAATATCTTGAAATTAAAATCATTAATAGCAGATTAAATGACTAGTGTGATTTATAATGCCATTGAATTAAAAATAATAAATAGCTAGTAAAAATAGCTAATTTCTAGGTAGAGATGAAACGATTTTTTCGGTCATATTTTCTATTTAATGGAAATAATATAACCTGAAAATACTTTACTAAATTTTCTGTCATTAGATCATACATTTAAAAACAAACATCAAAAGAAGGTAGCCAACTAAAAGGCAAGTACAAATTACTGGTGTTCAATTCGTTTATAGTACTGCTTCAGACGATAAAAACGAAAACAATGATATTTCCATTTGATTCTGACTCTCTCACTCTTCGTCATAATAGTAAGCCTCTTATTAACCATTTCCTAAGTAAAAAACTGGCCAACTTTAATATCTTTTAAATACTCATAAATAAGCTAATGTAAATTTGTGAAAAAACTGAATCTATTATTCCGCCTATTAAATGGAGAATATGACCGAAAAAATCGTTTCATTGATGGATAGAAATGGCCAAGAAAAGTGTCTAGTTTTTAGCAATTATTGGAGAAACTAGCTATTTATTAGGTAAATAATGGAATCGATTTCTACCAGGGAAACTATCTATTATAACAAAAAGCGAAAGAGATAGACGTAAATATATAAATCGTCGATACTTCGAAGACTATTAAATTGTTAAATTGCCAAAATTCTCTGTATTTGTGTCGTATAATTAAGGTTTTATTTTGCAATAATCTTTTATGTTTTTCGATTTCCTATACACCCTTCAGTTTGACTAAGACATCTACTTTCAGTCTAGATGAAGCGCCATGTTTTGCATGAAGCAAATATATGTATATAGGCACACCTTGTCCAAAATCTCAGCGGTCCGATCGTCTCGGCGCGAAGATAGCGGTTTTATGGAAATTTTCAGCCACAAGAGCGGTAGCAAGACATAAGGCGGAGAAGAGTAGGAGCGGCCCGGTCTAATGCTCTGAATAATATTCCGCAAGCTCGTCTGCAAGGTCATATAATAGACGCGCCTCCTTCTCCTTCGCTGAGCAGCTCTCGGGCTCTCGTGTAATTGATGATCTTCTTTTTCCGCCTTCTCTCGCACTCCTTCTCTTCAGCTAGCTTCCGTGGTGTAATAAGGTGCAACGTGCTCGCGCGGTTTTGATTTTTCACTCGCGCAAAGAGAACAAAAGTGCACTTACCCGACTATACGCGTCGCTTGCTTGCTTTTCCCCACGAAACCGCATATTCTGAATATTCTCTTCTTCTTTCCACTGCCGCTTCTATCCTTCTTCGCTCTTTTAGCGTGTAGCGCATTATGTTTGATGAGTTCGCTTAATGGAAGCTGATGAGTGGGAAATAAAGGGGGCTTGGAAAACTTTAAGTAACCGCGCTGAAACAAATACATTCCGAGTGAAAAAGCAGTGGTATTTGTTCGCTTATTATAATGAGTAGTGCTGGGAGGTGTAATGCAACTACTGTGATTCAGATTAATCTTTTTTAGGAGAATCATTACTGCGGTAGGTACACCCTTATCTTCTAAATAAATTGTTCAGGACGGGGTTACCAAGTGAACGTACATTTTCATTTTCGAAAGAATTAAAACCTCCTGAGCAAAGTCTGTCAGGTTTTTCTGTATACCATGAATGAATTAATTCACTTAAATAGTAAAAAGAGTATTTTACTTTACATTTACTTTAACTGAAAGGCACTTGCGAAAAAGTTTAATTTTCTAAATGGTCTTCTTGATCGACATGAAAAGTTTTCTCATTTCACAAATATAAAACATTAAGAATGATTTTACGCTTAAAATTGTTTAATTTTTCGATCGTCTTTAGACGTATACAAGGATTTTTCGTGTTATTAGTACGACATTTACAGAGGGGTAATTGCATCGTCTAATTAACCGTGCTTTGAGTTTTCACGACTTTTACGAGCCCTATTTCTGTCTGTCTCTAATTATTTTTTATTGATCTATTCCGTCGACGACGCCACCGAGCATCCAGGAATGTTTGAGACACTCTTGGAAAATGGCGGCACCTAGTTTCTCTGCTTGAAAATTTATGGAGTACTGCCTGATGGAGACTCATGTTTTATGAATGATCGCGCGGCATTGGGAGTATTCGAGGGTGACAGAGACAGAGGAAGAGAGGATAGCGGGGGAAGAGACGGCAGACAAGTCGAGCAGACAGAGAGGGAGCGAAAAGTGAACGGAAGAAAATGAAGAAGAACGGAGAAAATAGTGGGGCCGAGATAAAGCCCAGTTTGATTCGGCAATGCGGTTGCCTGCTGTTGCTACTGCTGCTGCTGCTGCTGCTGCTGCTACGTGGTGTGCGCACTACTCCGTCTTAATTGGAAAATAAATTCGGATCTTTCGAAAACTTTCGTATAATAATGCACCCGCGGCCTTTTAATTGAATGCCTTCGCCGTTTAACGCGATTTCACGGCGCACAAGGAAACTTTTTCAAATGGACTTTGCGCGCCCATACTATTATTATTTTTCATTTCTTCTTTCTCTTCTTTTTTTTTCATCGCAGTAAGGGAGGTATGCGAGAAGTCAGTAACTATGGAGCGGAACTTATCATTCACGAGTTGAATTCGAATGCTACGTCCGCGTGCGACAGATTTGAATAATCTTTCGTTGATTCATGCTAGTGTAAAGGCAAACGATAAAGAATTATTTTGAAGTATTTCCATTATTTTGTCCATCTTATTTTATTTAACGAAGCATTTTCCAATAGTTAGCCAGAATTGATTATATAAATTGAGGCTTTAAATTTACAACCGAGAGAAAGAGAGAGAGAGAGCGAAGAAATTCAGTTACTTATCACTTGACCAAGTATCGACCAGACTGGTCCAGCTAAAAATACACCGTGAGAATAAAATTCTATTTTTCCGGAAAAATGTATTACTTGTAATTCAATAACGGTCATAACAGGACTTTTACGCAAGCGCGTGCTCTCTCTCTCTCTCCTAGCCAGGAAAATGTTATTCTTTCCGACTTTTGCATAAACGCTTTTCCTCGCCTCTTCCCTCCCTCCATCTCTTTCGTTACGAGACGTGGGCGCACTTCCGCCTTTACGATGTACATTTATTCAAGGTTGAAAAGGGAGAAAAAAATAAGCGTTTCGCGCTTAAATTTTAGCTGTAAATTTTCTACTTTACGGGCGCTGGGACTTCGAAGTCCTTCTCTAGTCTCGCCCGCGTGCGCGCACGGCAACTCATACTCGGACAGAGGATGGCCAGATAAGTGAAAATCGTCTCTGAAATTTAAATTTCCCAAGCAATGTGCATTTGCATGAAGGTGTATACCGGCCCGCTCCACCTCGTACTGCCGCTCTACCTTCGGAAGAGTAAAAAAGAGCTGTTAAAAAGAACGTCAAAAGAGAAACGGGGCCGGGAGAGAGAGAGAGAGAGAGAGAGGGAGGGAGGAAGAAGAGAGGGAAAAAAGAGAGGTCAACTAGCCTGCAGATCGGAAAAATTCAAATCCAGCTGAAATTCGAAAAGTTTTTAAGCTCCCCACCCGTGCTCTTATTAAAACAAACGCACTGTCTTTCTTCCTTTTCTCGTCCCCCCCCCCTCTCTCTTCCACTCTTACCCTGACTCTATACCGCACATTAACATATTTTAGACGAACAGGTCGCGCATACAAGTCTAATATGATTATCGTATCTATATTTAATAACATTATCGCATTAGTACACTCGCGCGTCGAGAGATTTACACATATGGTGCGGAGAGTAAGGCTCTGATAACGAAAGTTCACGGGCGCTCTCTCGCAGTGATATATACATTGTCGCGGAAGCGAGTGCTGCATCCGCTTACATCCACGCCGCCGTCGAGAGGGGTGCTGAATCCCCGGGCCAATTTCCTCCTTTAATTCAATTCATACGACGAAATGGTAATAACGTCGACTCTCGCCTCTCTCTCTCTCTCGCAGTGGTCTCCCGTTCACGCGCCGCCACCCTCCGTCTGGCCGCGCCGCGCTTCTATGCGCGTTGAGGCCGTCCGCGGGAATATAATGGGCCGAGGAAGGAGGTGTACGAACGCGCGCGCCTTGTGCTACTTTTGCATTGCCACGGTGCGTTGTTACACGCCCACGCGTTCTCAGTGTATGTATCTGCATGTGTGTATGATAGCGAGTGGGAAAGGGGGAGTTGTGTGTAGGCTTTATTATGAGGTCTCCGGACTGCTGCTGCTGCTACTGCTGCTGCTGCTCCTTATACGTTGTGTTCCGTTGGGAATGCGCTTGGTGAGCAGGTTGCGGTACGATAGGTTTAAAAGGATTTTCGAGGATGCTTGTTACTTGGATTTTTGCGTATTATATACTGAATAGATTATATTATCTATGTATTTGCTTGTTACTATTTTAAGTAAAGATTTAGGTTCTATATAAAATCGATACATACATGTATACGGTTGAAAATTGTGTTTCTGTATTTTTCAATATAAATGAGTACTGAAATTGGCTGTAGCAAATAAAACTACAAAATACGTGCTATTTAATCTGATTTAGTTTATATTAATATGGTAGCATACTTTTTGCCTGATAAATCATAAATACACGGAAAAGTATATTGTTTGTTTTGTTTTTGATCACAAAGCATTGCATTTAAAACGAATCTCTTGAATTTATATCAAATGTAGATATAAGCACGAATTCATTGACACGCTTGTGCATCAGGTTCCACTGCTATAATGATTGTGCGTTCTACCTCTTTTTTTCTTCTCTTTCACTCTCTTACTAAGGCACTATCTCGAAATCTTTCGTTACTCAAAATAGTAACGACTTGAATAATCCTAGTTATAAATAATTTCTCTCTCTCTCTTTCTCTCTCTCTCTTTTATTTTTAGACTTTTATTAAAGACAAGAAAGTTATGAAATCAAACAATAAATTGTCGAGTATTTAAAACTCAGTCAAACTTTCGCTGATTTTCTGCTATATACACATACTTGACGGACGCGATAAAAAAAATTTAAAAAAAATTTAAAAAAAATTTATTTCCCTTGGAAATTGAAAATATTGTTTTAAACAAATATCGTTACGAGCTTTTTAAGGATTCTTTAAGTATAATAAAAAAATTATAAATTTTAATAGTGAAAATTACTAAAATAAATTGAATAAACATTATGATTGTTCACCTAAGAACTATAAAACAAAGCGCCTGGCAAGTATGCATATTTAGCAGAAAATCAACGATTGAGTTTTAAATACTCGATAATTTGTTGATTGATTTCATAACTTTCTTGTCTTTAATAAACGTTTAAAAATAAAAGAGAGAGAGACAGAGGGAGAGGGAGAGAAATGGATATACTTACTCGCCAATATTTTGATTTCTTTTTTAAAAGTAATTTTATAGAGATTTCACGAGTTTTTAAGAGTTCAAGAGTATATAGATAATGATATAAGATGCGTATATGTACACGTCGCTTAGTTGTATATACGAGCATCGTGACGAGTTATATACGTATATATAGCGCTACCAAAAAATATCAGCTGATTTATCAGCTTAATCAATTCCCCTTTTTGTACCTACCGCAAATGAGATGGGTACATGGTACATACGCACACCTAAAGCAAAGTATAGATATCTATAATATACAGAAGTATAGACGCGTACTCAACTCTGCTGTTTCTTCCTAATTGCATTTTTATTCTCTCAATATATAAATTTATCGCGTCAAAGTTGGAAACAAAGTTAATTAATTTTACAAAAATAGAATATTGATCCGAAGAGTTTGAGCAAAATCTAAAGAATGATCACTAAATCGTTTAAATAGGTCGAGTAAATCATGAGATATCAGCGTTGGACATACATACACACATACATCTATACGGACATTTTCTAAAAATAGTGTGTTTCAATTACAATTTTTATAAATAACATTCCTAACATATTATCTCAAAAAAATTTTTTTTTACTATCACAAAGCTTCCTTTAGGAAAAAGCAAATTCTTAGAGTAGCGAAAACGAATTCTGACTTAAAAATAATTTAGACAAAATTACGTTTCATTGCTCGATAGAGCATTGGTCTTATTAAGTTACAGAGTTCAACATTAAATGAATTTCTTCTGTTCAATGAAATTACATATGAATCTTAAAAAATGAAAATTATAGATCATATATAGGTACGTCACGTATGTAACATTGCGACCATATAAAGTTTATATTTTTAACAGAATTTTGCAGTAACTTGCTTAATTTCGATTAAATATGAACTAAAGATGATTTTTTTTTCAAGGAAATTCTCTTTTCATTTTATGATGTTCATTAGGTACTATATGAGTGATTTTTCAGATAATTTCAAACTTATGTTTCGAAAAAAATTAAAATTTTCTTTTCAAAGGTACCTTCATGACAAAGTTTTACTTGTTCTTTAGGCTTTTTCGAATGAAAATAATATCTACAATCACTATTTTATGGTGTACTTTTTTCTGACAATAATCGAGAAAAGGTTTGAAAAGCTTTTGCTTGCTAGTTTCATTTTCTTTCTTTCAAAGTTCATACTGATGGTGAGTGGATTGGGTGTAATGATTCAGGACCGAATTAAAGCTTTCATCAACTAAATATCTTCTCATTTCTTTAAAATCAAATTCTTGTCAGCAAAAAATTATACCATCAAATCAAGCGTGTACATATTTTTTTATATTTAGAAAGGCCTGAAGATAAACAATTTAATCTAATGAGTCTGCTGTAATTAAATGTTATAACTGGAGAATTATCCGTAGAATTCATGCTTTATACTCAAATAAATATATCAAAACAGATATACGTAATATGAAGTACATTTGACAAAATAACTAATTCTTCTTCGTTGATCAAATGTTTTAGAAAGCCATCGTTTAAAATAAATACGCTTAAGCTGACATTAACAATACTTGTATCATGAGTCATTTGATTGGATAATACAATATATTTTGTTAATCTAAAATAAAATGACACGTATTGTTCATCAAACTAGTTTTGGTGTCAATAACAATTTTAATAAGTGTTAAAATGCATAACTGTAATTTTCTTTTACGAAAAACCAAACCCAATGACAACTGTTGTGATTTTAATAGAATAATCATCTTTTGCTAATACCGAAATTACGAAGACAGTACCGATTCAATTTGCATAAAAGTTAGTTCAAAAATCGTGAGTGGAAAAATATAAGAAGGAAAGAAATAGCTGTATGGCTTCGGCAGATTTTGGAAAATCATCTGTCACACACCGCAAACAACTTACGCTCACTAGTGCGATAAACAGAAAACGTGAGACATTTTTTCAAGGACGAATTAAAAGAGGGCACCTGCACGTCGCCATCTGTGCCGACGCGTCGATTCGATTTTCACGGATTCGCGTGTCGCTATTTCGAACGGAAGCGTCACGTCGAGGTGTTTCCTATACGACAAGCACGCGCGCGCACCGCCCTGAGCGGATTCTCAAAATTGAATATGCATTTCGTGTATATGTCTATATAGAGAGAGTGAGAGAGCACGAGAGAGAGAGAGAGAGAGAGAGAGAGAGAGGGAGGGTGGGAAGAGAAAAAGAGAGGGTGAGAAGGCGCGCAATACCATTCGCATATATATACGTATTGATGCAAGCGATTTCGCCCCGGCGGCGATTACGGTGAAGGAATTGCAAAATTGTAGAAACCAAAAGAAAAAATGACCTTATGAAACGATGTTTGACTGTGAAGACTGATTCAAGAAAGAAATACATACATACCCATCGGTACAGAAATTTTTCATAATAGTTGCATGCGAATTTCAATACACTCGACGCTTTATGCATAGTCTAATCGATAATAAAAATTTTAAATTTGTATGCATGAAGTATTTATGTACGTGCAATGTTTATAGTATATGAAATGGCATTTTTATATTTTTCTCTATACTAGTAATGTATTTACAAAGAACTCTGATAGTCCTCAATTTTATTGTATGTTACAAATGAAAACTCGTAAATAAATTAATAAACAGAAAATGACTCGATAAAAAAACGTCATGGCGTGACTCAGCGGAGAATCGAACCCTGGATGTTACGTTTATACGACGTGTGCTCTATTCACTGAGTTACTGATGCCGATACGCGTTTTTCCTGGAATTGACTTCACGGCACTCAATGCAATCAGATCAGCCTTATCACGTTGTGCTTGTATGTAACATATACATGTTATATATTTTTAAATATTTTTTTATTGTTCTAGATTGTCTAATTGCAAAAAAATATAGATGGATAGAAAATTATGAACAATTTAACAATTGTTCTTCATATCCAACGGATTTTAGAGTCTTCTGGCTTAAAGAATTTTTTGGCATTTCTAATGGGTGGAGGTTTATTTGAAGAAGAAAAGAAGAACAGCAATTTTAAGTGCAAATTTAGCAATTATTTTTACCTATTAGAAAAAACATACTAAAATACATATAAACTTACCGATCTCCTACGATACTACTTGTATCAACTGATTTAAAATAATAATTTTTTACAGGAATTTGTACCTGTTTAACCAGTCTTTTCCAAGTTACATCAATGTATTGAAGATGTTTAACTTGTTAATACTGCCTGTACTGTTTGACAGCTTGAGTCCGTACGTGCTGATACAGAACATGGTAAGCCACATACTTTTTTTTCAAATTGCATAAAATATTTACTAACTTTATTAACATGAAGATTAAAGGCTATTTACTCAAAATATCATTTTTTAAACTTTGGCGTAGACTTTCTTAGGTACCACTGGATGGATTTTCATGGGGTAAAGCTTAAAATACTCGTCATACATTCAACTCTGTGCCAAAGCTTCAGTTTTTGAAAATTTGTTCTCTAAGTATGTTTTAATGCAAAAAACGATAAAAACTCAAAAAATTAACAAAACAAATGGTTTTTTGCATTAAAAATATACTTAGAGAAAAAATTTTCAAAAACTGGATCTTTGGCGCAAAGCTGAATGTAAAACGAGTATTTTAAGCTCTACCCCATGAAAATCCATCCAGTGGTGCCTGAGAATGTCTACGCCAAACTTTATTTTTTGAAAAAATCATAGCTCTCATTAAAATGGGCTTAGTGACCTGTATTTGATTTTTTTTAACAATATTTAGTTATATTTCTAATATTTTTATGTATTTTACATGTACTAATATTTTAAATTGTTTTAGGTCATTTTATGAAGATTGTCTTATAGGTGTAAGACCCCGTTAAGAAGGGTCTTGATATTAATATTATAAAAGGGGCAGCTAGATGTTCCATTAATTCTAAGGTATTCTTTAAGTTCTACAATCACCAAATACTAAATGTAGAAACGAATTTTGCACAAATAGTAAGAACGTGAGCCTGACTTACCGGATTCACAATATACGACAGATCAATCATTAAATCAGAAGGCAGGAGTAGAGTTTCATGCAATTTGCCGCAATTGTTCTGTATATATAGACAAATTTGAAGAAATAAACTCTATAAAATCTTGTAGTGTTTGTCAAATCTAATTGGATTTGTCAAATCCCAGTAATACAAGCTTTTTTGTAATTATTGATCCATTCACACAAGTAGCAGATTTATTACGCATACATGAAAGAGATTACAACTATATTACGAGGGAAAGACAACAAAAAAATTATCATATAGAAGATATATACTATGGCAACGCCTACAGAGAATTTTTAAGTACCTTACCATAACAACAGGGTCGGCACAATTACGTGACAACTATCTTAAATACTGACAGAGCGTCGAAATTGAAAAGTTCCCAATATTCTATATGGCCTATATACCTCATGCTAAACGAATTACTTATTTACATTAGGATGAATAACCTCGTAACATGTGGTTTATGGTGGCTATAAGTCAAAACCAGAAATGAATGTTTTTCTTGATCCGCTCGTTGACGTTATAAATAACTTATCTGATGAAGGAATATCATTGTACAATAGAAGAATAAGAGCGTATAATTAAGTTACACGTCATTACATGTTGTGTAGACTCATCTGCACGTGCTCCAATGCAAGGAATAAAGCAATACAACGGTTATTTCGAATGTAGCTGGTGTCTCCATCCAGGTGAGTATTATCCCCTCGGGCCGCCTGAATCGGTTGTGGAAGTCGCGGCGCTGCGTCACCTAGCGGAGGCGCGTGAACTACGCTATGTCGCGCGCGGTTTATACACAAATAAACATTTTTTTATTTGTGTATCACCCTGACCTTTATCTTAAGATGAATATCACGTCAAAATTTACAAAAATTTGTAGAACTAAATGATTTCCAAAAATTTTTAAAAGCTGAAAATTTGTGAAAATTATCGCAGATTAGGAAGTTTGAAAGAAATTGCAAATAAGTAATAATTTGTAAGTTTGCAAGCATGTACATTTTTAACTTTGCGATTTTTCGCAAACTTGCCATTCGTAACTTGTGCGAAGTTTTGCTAAAATAACAGCGTGCAGAGCACTCTTAGATATGACTAGTAAGGGGACTTTCTGAAAATATTCCTCGACAATGTATTTAAACCTTCGTATAAAATCGTAACATTAGAAAATCGTCATTCGTTTTCTGTAGTAAGTTAAATAAACTTGTCGTACTGACTGGATCCACCATGAACCCCGACTTTACCAGGCAGATCTACCATAAACCTCGTCTTAACCTTAGATCCACTATGGACTTCGTCTTAATCAGCTGGATCCACCATAGAACTCCCCTTAATCGGCTGGAGTCTCCAACAGGCCTAGTCCACCATCGACCTCGTATTGAGCTGCCAGGCTCACCATGGACCTTGTCTTAATTATCCGGATCCACTATGCACAGCCTCTACCATCCGTATCCACCGTGGATGTTGCCTCAACCAGCTAGGTCCATAATAAACCTCATCTTAACAAGCCACATTCACTCCGCGCCTCGCCATAACAGGCTGGCACACCAAGGAGCTGGGATCACGATGAACCTCGTCTTAACTGGCCACATTCACCTTAGACCTCGCCTTAGATTACCGGTAAACCACGGACTTTATATTGATCTACGGGACCCACCATGGACGTTGCCTTACCAGGCCTGACCTACCATGGACATCGTCTTAACTGGCGAAATCCACCATGGACACGACTTCACCGACCGTGTCTCCCATGGACCTCGCACTTATTGGCCCAATTCATCAGGAACCTTGCCTTCACCGGTCGGATCCACTAGGCACCTTTTATTAACCAGCCGGATTCAACATGGAACTCGCCGTAACCAGCCGGATCCTTAATGAACCGGATCTTAACAAGCGACATCCAGCACGCACCTCGCCTGGACAAACCTTTACACCAGGGACCAAGCCTTAACCTCTAGAAGGCCGGAAAGCCAATTTATTGGCCCACCCCATGATGAACATTTTGCCTATGATCAATCAATGATATAAGATACCTTTTATACCAGTTTTCTGAGGGTGATATGTCCCCTGAAATTCCGGCCCTCTAAAGGTAAACCGACTGGGTCCATCATTTCAGATTAACCACAAAAGTCGCATTAACTAGCTGAGTTTAAAACGGCGTCCGATTTTATAGGCCAGACCCTGCCTTTCATGATCGCACCAACAACGAACCTTACCTTACCAAGCCCGAAGCACTATAAACGTCTTTTTTACTGACTACATGGATCTTACCTGGACCATCCAGACCTACCATTGGATACGCCTTAACCGACGAAATCCACTATAAACACCGCCTTCACTGCTGGACTCACTATATACGTTTATCTTTACCAGCTGGAGCCACCCTGGAACTCACCTTAACCAGCCGAATCCACCATCGATCCCTTCTTATCCGGTCAGATCCATTATGGTTCTCGCCTTAATCAGACGGATCCAGCATGGATCGAAGATTAATTGGCCAGATCCCCCATGAATAAAGCCTTCATCGGCTGTGCCCACTATGTACTTGGCTTTACATGACTAGTACACCATGGACCTTACTTTGACCTGATAGATCCACACCGTGGACCTTGGCTAACCCAGCCCGATCCACCATGGACCTTGGCTTAACCGTAGACATTCACTTATCAACCAGCTGGATGCACCATGGACCTTTCTTTAACTAGACGGAGCCATGATGAACTTCAATTTAACAAGCCACGTCCATAACCCACGTCCATAAGGTCGCCTTGACTTGTCAAATCCACCATGGACCTCCCTTAACCGGCTGAACTCGCCATGGACCTTTAATCGTCCATATCCGCTAGAGACCTTCCCGTAACCGACCGGATCCACCATAGACCACGCCTTAATCACCAGAATATACCATGAACCTCACTTTAACCAGCCGGATTCACCATGCAGAGGAGTTCCACCCTCTTAAACATACTAAATTCATCATGGCACTCGTGGTAACCTGACAGATTTATATAGAACATTTCCTTGACTAGATGGACCCAGTTAAGACCTTGCTTTAATTAAAAGGATCTACCATGAACCTAGTAGGCTGGATCTGCTACGGTTCTTGGCTTAATGGTCAAGGTCTACAAAGGACCTCGCTTTAAAATATTAATATTTATTTGAATTCTCATACGCGTATCTAAAAATATTGAACATATAGATAAAACCTCACCTGAGATCTCACCTGAGAGGTCATCTAAAAATCTTATTCAAAATTATATAAGTATACAGGGTGCCTCTTACATTAGTTTCGGAACTCGTTCTGGTGGAGAAAATCAACAAAAATTGCATTATGAAAAAATTAACTTTGTAAAGTTCCAATGAAGGTGACATTGTTCACCGAAACGTCATAAACATACAGACGTTGTAAGTTTTTATTTCTTACACCTTCTGCCTCGGGAAGATCGACAAATTTTCCCATCAATATAATTACAATAAGCGAGGGATAAATTCATGCAATAACACACATCATGTTATTACATCAATATTATTAATAACTATTACTATCTAGTTATTTTATTATCAAGATTATTTTGAAAAATTAAAAACCATACCTTTCACCACTGAAATGAAAAGAACGAGAAATTTTCGGTTTGCATATGGTCTTGTCTTAACTGGCTGGTGGAATTTAACCTTGCCTCAACTAGCTGGGTGACTCTTTGATCTTATCTTAACTGGCCGGATAATTTTTTATTGATAATAAATTTTGACATTACGTTTAAAAAAATCAATAAGATCCTAAAACGACCTTGTAGGTTAAGGACAAGGTCAATGTCATGTTCCGACGTAAATTCTTCCGCTCTTTTCATTCCAGGGTAAAAAATAAGGACGTCCATTTAAAAAAATCGACTTGACCTTGAAATGACCTTGACGCTCAAGGTCAAAGTCAAGACCCTGGTCGGACATAAATTTTTCCGCTCTTCAATCCCAGGGTCAAAAATATGGAGTTCCATAAATTTTATTTTCAAACTTTCTTCCATCTCCCTTAGTTTTCGAGATATTTACCTGTTGGTTTTAAAATCAATGGCTCACCCTGTATAAGATAATAATTTTGAAGTATACACATAAGATAATAATTTCGAAATATCCACGGTGAGTCATTTTAATCTTTGATCCCATTTATCTTTTCGGCAATGCATGACAGAGAAAAAAGTTTCGCATAATAATTTTAGGATTTTTCCCTGGCTATTTAGTATTGCCCTCCACCATTTCCTTAATCATGACCTTTAAAGCAATTCTAAGGGTAAGTTGATTTTATTAAATGGGAACCCTACTTTTGAACAAAAAATTTCAAAATACATTCCAGGCAAGCTAGTAAGTTGTACTACTATCGCTTGACCACTGACCTCAAGGTCAAGATTATGATTATCCGGACGTAAAATCTTCCGCCCTTTTCATTTCCGAGGTCCAAAGTAGAGGTTCCTCATTATAAAAATCAACTTGACCTTGAAATGACTTTGTAGGTCATGATCATGGATATGGTCAAGTACACCAATAAGTAGCCAGGAGAAAGGCCTAAAACTTTTGTGGGAAATGTTTTTCTCTGTATTATACACAGGCATACGCCTGATTGCACAGATTTGAACTATGTTGAATCGCACTATTTCAGCTCCCTGTAACGGGTATACTTATATTAGTGCAAGTGTTACAACGCGCTAAATTTCTGTTTTTTTTTTGTGATTTTGGACATAAGTCAAAGTAAAACATGCTCTAAAGAATGGAGACGTAAAAGGAATTTAGTTACGTTAAGTAAAGTACTATCAGTATGTGATTTCATAAAATATTTTATGAATAATACAACTTTCAATATTTTTATTTAAACTATGAATAATGTAAATTTTTTTTGTGATTTTTAATATTATCGATTTGTTGACCAACCGCAAGCATAATTTCGTGACGAAATACGCCGTATTTCTTACCAACCATTGATTAAATTTGATTAAAGTTGACCACACCTTTACAATTTGGTGAACGAATGTCGAACTGATGGTTATTATTTCTACCAGAAGATATATAATTTTAATGGAGAATTTCATATTTTCGGATGGATGTAATGAGTTCAATAAAAAATAATTTCTAGCGTATATTTTAAATATACAAGGTATCCCATTTTAATCGCCCACCCCCAGAAATTGGCAGAAGATGTACTCGGACAAAAAAATGATAAAGACAAAAGTTTTAGGATTCAAAGGGGGCCACCTAATGGTACTAATCACTTTGACCTTGAACGCGATTTTCAAGGTTATTTCAATGTCAAAGTGTTTTTTTTTAATGGGAACTGCTATTTTTGATCCCAGAAATGGAAAGAGCAGAAAATTTTACGTTCAAATAAGTACTTACACATGGGGTCAAAAGTGGTCCCCTAGGGTCAAAAATGGACCCCTGAGGTCAAAATGTCGAAGGAATCGTGCTTGGGGTCATTTGGGATCATATTAATTTTTTAAAGTGGATTCAACGGTTTTTTAACTTCAGAAATAATAGAGCGGATGACTTTACGTTTAGATGTGTACTCTTATTTGCGAGTTACTTAGGAATTTAAAAGTATTTTTTCTCTCTCAAATGAATTGAAAATTAAAAAGACTACCCTCGATATTAGCATTACCCAATGTGCACCGCGTGGAGGTTACCGAAAGGATTTCGCACATCTTTGGCCCTGATAAGGGCCGATTGATGAACCGTTTGATATTTCAAAATCTAAGGCAGCAAATGTTCGATCAAGTGCCCGTTCTCTCTAATACACATTTGCACCCTATTTCGGAAGCTTGTTTGAACGTTCCTCAATGTTGCCACTGAAATGGATTGGAAAGCTTCCACAATTCTTTCTCTCATATCCTCTAAGGTTGTGGTAGGTCGTGCAAAAACTTTGTCTTTGACTACTCCCCACAAAAAAAAGTCAAGAGGTGTGAGATCTGGTGATCTAGGTGGCCACTCGTGTACTTGGCTGCCGATGCCAATCCAACGATTACGAAATTTATCATTGAGGAAGTTCTTAACTAATCGAACGCGATGTGGAGGAGCTCCATCTTGTTGAAACCACATATCCC
>JAWWEQ010000055.1:17361804-17412452 GCA_035583055.1 Torymus tubicola | reverse complement strand
AGCGTTAGGGTCTAATATTCTAGCATTCTTCATATTTTAGCATCTAAAAACATACCTCAAAGTTTGAGCAAAATCCGAGATTCGGAGGCCGTGACCTCTCCTAGTTAAATTTTTTTAGTAAGAGTTACTCATTCTAATATTATAAAATATTATAACGATACAATGAAATTAGCAATATTAATGTAACATATTGTAACTCAAATTACGACACGTGTATGAAATTGTCCCTTTTAGCAATACCAATATCGAATGTATTACATATGAAATTTTACTTACAATTTTATAAATGATTAATTTTGACCAAGATTGTATACCTTATAGCAATTATTAGGATAAATACTTTAAACTGAATAATTTGCAATGAAAAAATTAAAATTATGTAATTACAACATTACGTAGTATTCAAAAACAGGAAAAGCAGAATGAAGTAAGAATTCGTCAACATCACTTTATAGTACATATATATAATATAGTATAGGACCGACTCTTCCTCCTGCTGGAGAAAAAGTATTCATTTTAGATGAAAATTTTTTCGCGCGCCTCAAAATGAACCGTAACTGCTTTCCTTTTTTAACTTACGGTCCTCCCCACCTCTCCTTCGCCCGCGAGTAAATTTCTGGGGTAATAAAAGACTTACTAGAGCAAAAAAGCTTCGCTGCAGTAACGCTAAGTAATGTAATGAAATTCATGCAAGTACCTACCCTGGATCCGCACCCCCGCACGTTAGTCGCGCGCAGTTTTTGCCGCGTGAGAAGACGTTTCCTCGGCAGGAGCAACAGGCACAGGCTAAACTGTCTGTCTGTTAAAATGAAATTAAATGAGATTCCCGTGTCGACGAGTTTCGCTCGCGCGCGCGCGCACGATGCCTTCGTCTTTTACTTCAATTTTACGGGCACTCGCTCGTGCACCACTCGTATAAACTAATTTAAACTGTACCGTAGGAATATTATATTTCTTTCAGCAAACTATATATATGTATATATTAGCAACAATGAATCTCGTGCAGCAACGATCACCAACTTGGCTAATTCTGCATCTGCGCGCTATCGTTAATTAAATATGTATAAGATTATTAAAAACTAAAGATTGTTGGCTGACGAACAGGACCTAGCAGTACAATTTCTTATTATATTTCAATATTAACTATATTATTAATACTTAGTTTTAAAAATATTAATAATATTTAGCGATAAAGGGCAAGCGCGGTGTACAAAAGGTCAGTCTTTCAGGTTATGCGAATTAATGTTTAGTATGTAAGTTTCTCTCGACCAAAAGGCTAAGGGTGTGAATTAGTCTTCGATTAAGCTGATTAGTTTTGAATGGAATTACCAGCCATAATACAGATGGCTTAAGAAAGTCCTCTCAACTCCTTAGCAATCATCTTGTATTAACAGCTATCTATATTTCGCTGCATTCTCAAAACATGCCGTAATAATATATCTGGATAGTTGGCGCTTGTGGCTTGATAAATTTTTATCTAACTCACCCATCTATTATTCAAATAAACTTGAGTCTGCTACTTTTAGGATTTTTTTAATCTATATTTTTATTCTTTACATTTAAATAAAAAGTTTGTAAAAATTCTTAATCCATTAAGTAAATAAGTATGTATCAGCATTTCAACGTGTGTACTTTTCCTTTATATAAAAATCCTATTCGAGAGCTATCGTTTTATCGAATATATAAGCAATCGAATATTGAATTTTGTTTTTCACATCTATCAGAGCAGACAATTATCTCTTGTGGATGTATTTCCAGTAGCAGAATTTCAAATATTCTCAACGTTTTATCGAGAAATATATCAAGTATATTAATAAAAAATCGTTTGGTAAGTTGGTTGTGAAATTTATTTAAAATTTTTAAGAAATACTTGATTTAATTATACAGGGTGTTCAAAAGGTCCGGGTACGACAAGATTTAACTCGGCGAGGGAGCATTTTAGAAAAAATGTTAAATACAAAAGTTTCAGGATTTTTCCCTGGCTATCCAGTGATAACCATGACCTTCACCTAGACCTTGACCTAATCCTTAATCCTGAAACTTTTGTATTTATAACATTTTTCTCTGAAATACTCCCCTGCCGAGTCATCTTGCCGTAGTGGGACTTTTTGAACACCCTGTATAATCTTTAATTCAGAAGGAAATGCTTTAAATAATTATTATTAGTTACTTTCTTGCACGAAGTATGTTTAACAATTTATGTTTGTTGTATAACCCACATCTAATCCAATGAACAGATTATGAAATATTTAGTGTTTCGTAGTATTTTATGTTAATTAATTACAACACCATTTAATGTTTAAATTGTAAAAGAATATGAAAACTTAAAAAGATAATTTTTAATATTTTCTTTCATAATTGTTTATACTTTTATTAATATATTCACTGTTTTAATCGCATGATATATTTTTTTTTTGTTTCAGCTTAACATTGTGAAGTTGGACTTAATCGTTTAAAATTAAAATTAAATATAAATTACAAAAAATAAAATATATATGAATATACGAAATACATATTTTGAATTCATTAAATTTATGAATTGACGTTTCTATATTTACAAATAAAAAGTGACATTGAATTATTATTTTATATTTTTGTTGTTATTATAAATCCTACATCAATCCCTACAAATTTTCCATTGCTCATATATAGTTCTATTTGTAATTTATTACGATAATTTGTCTTCCAATCTTGATATGAATGAGAAAAATAAACCTTTTCGACAGAAAGGTGACGAACCTAATTCAAAGAGAAAAAGTATGAATCAACGTGTTATTGAATTAGACAAACCATTTCAATTTACAGTATCTTCACGCACTATTGATTAAAATCTATTATCTTCAAATAAGACAAATTTGACGAATAAGGATATAAAGCATCGATCAAGCGACTCATCAACAAGAAAAACCAGAGTAATCGATTTAAATGAAATATTTAAATTAATTATAAATATAATGATACTAAACAAAACAATAAAAACCAATTTTTAAATAATGCATCTAATTTGATAGTAAAAAAACGAAAATTAGAAGATAATTCTAATACTTATATAAATACTAATAAGAAAATTAAATCATCTGCTACTGATAAACATTCTTCCAAAAATTTAAGTTTTACTATTGTATCTAGAACTTGAATCACATTTTCCTACAGATATTCAGCAATTAAAAAAAATTCTTCTATAAATACAATTCTTCGAAGTGATAATGATAACGCCTCTGTGCTCTATGCTGATCATAATAATTTTTTAGGCAGTTCTACATGCAAACAGCACAATATTGTTAATTATATTTCAAATCATATAGAATATATACAAGGCTCTTCGATTTCTGATAAAATTGTAGCTAATAATGTAATTAAATATTGATGATTGCATTACAAATAATATAGAAATACAAAGCTTTAATTCCTGATGAAGTTGGATTTAATAATATTATAATTAAAGATATGGATATTGTATGTTCTTTTTGTGGAGCGAAACACTTTTTAGAAGAAAGAGTTCAATCGAAGGATACTTTTGATGATTGCTGTATGGGAAAGTAAAAATCCATTTATTTAATAATTATCCTAAAAAATAAAAAAATTTATTTGAAGGAACTGATAATAAGTCAATAAATTTTTTCCAACATATCCGACGATATGATGATGCATTTTCTTTTGCTTCACTTAGTGCAAATATTGTCAATTTTAATAACAGGAGATCTGGGCCATTTTGATTTAAAATTAAAGATTAAATCTATTATCAAATTAATACATCATTAAATCCTGAGTCTGGTAGTAATCCTTCTTATGGACAGTTGTTTATTTACGATAGAGATGAAGCTAATGAATATCGGTCGATAAATAATAATTTAGATTCTGAAATAATATCTGCTATAGATAAAATAATGAGAACGAATAATGTTTTCGCACAATCATACATTATGATGAAGGACGAACTAAAAGAATTAGAAATTGAAGAATTTTCTAATAATGTACCATCAACAGAATATATATATATATATATATATATATGGCATTCACTTCAAAAGAATGATTAGATCTAAAACGTTACAATATTCAAAAATATAATGAAGTTGCAGCAATTTTTACTACTAATGCAGACGGGGAAATACCAAATACCTTTGTAGTTATTAAAAATAAATTTACAAGAACTTTAAAACAAGTTAGTTCAATGAACCCTTATGTTGATTCTTGGGTATATCCTTTATATTTTCCGCATGATTCTCAAGGATGGCATCTAGGAATTACAAAATGCATAACTAATAGAGTGGTAACTAGACTACAATATATCAGAAATCAAACTCAAATCAAAGCTATACGGGATAATTGTAATCCTATTCTATTAGGGAGACGATTATTTCAACAATATACTGATGATATTTACGTTAAAATCGAACGAGATAGAATTAATTCGTGTAATATTCATCAAAAAAAATTACGAGCTGAAACGTATGAAGGACTGATGGATTACCTACAAACAATGCAAAAGAATTTATCAAATTGTCAAATAGGTAAGATTGTTATTTTGCCGTCAACGTGCATTGGATCACCTCGAAACATGATTCAAAAATATCAGGATACCTTGGCTGTAACTATAAGGGTAGAAGGGAAACCAGATTTGTTCCTAATATGCCGTGTAATCCAAAATGGAAAGAAATTCTGGATAATATTTTACCTGGCCAGCAACCATGTGATCGTCCAGATATTTGTACGAGAGTTTTCAACTAAAAGTAGAACCTTTAATCGATTTTGTTGTAAAAAAATTTTTTTGGTGAAGTTACAGCATATGTATATACAGTAGAATTTCAATAACGAGGATTACCTCATATGCATTTATTGGTGACTTTAAAATCGAATGATAAAATGAGAACAGTTGAAAAAGTTGATCGTTTTATTTCAGCTGAGATACCAGATCCTGAACATAATAGAAAATTGCACGATTTAGTAATGAAGCATATGATCCATGGTCATTGTGGAGATTGGTGTTTTATAAACGGTAAATGCTCAAAACATTTTTCAAAATCTTATCAGGAAGAAACTTTAATAGATGATAACAATTATCTACAGTATCGACGAAGCAATAATGGAAAAATATTGAAATGACTTAATAATTATATTGTTAAATTCGGTTAAAATAAGTATGTAATTAAATAATTCTCATGTATAAATAAATTCTTTATTTACATTCTATTGTATCAGCACGCTGACTAGTTTTTATGTAAAGGATTAACACATCAACTACGGAATAAAATATTCTTTCGTTTGTAAATATTTTCTGTATGTTTTGACTTACAAAACTTTATGTTTTTTTTTTATTTTTTAAATAGAATCCATTACTATGACGACTGCTGATTCTTTAACCCATCTATCCAGAAGAAAACCTTTTACTCTCTTATCTTAGTGCCCCGTCAATTACGAACCGCTAACGTAGTTAGAGGAGGCGAAACGACGTATCACTGCCTCTTTCTCTTGCTGTCTCTCTTTCTCTCTCTCTCTCTCTCTCTCTCTCTCTGTCACTCTCTATTGCTCACGATTTCTACTTCTCAAATAATATTCTAGAGAATAAACAAAGATTATTACAAAATATAATTAATATTAAAATTAATAATTTCTTTACTATTACTAGTTTAACAAGAAATTGATATTCTTTTTACTCAAATTTCTTCAAGAACATAAAAGTGCGATGACTGGCAAAAGTTACAGAAATAACACAAGGAACTTTCACGCCACACTTTATAAAGAAATATGAAGTTAGCAAGCGCAGATTTGGTCAGAGCGCTAAACAATTGAGGCTGCGAAGAAGGAATGGTACGTAATACAGAAAGAAGTGAGCCTGCACGCGCGTCCAAACGGGATCTATCGAAAAATTCTTAAGTGAAGTCGAGTAGTCACTGCCAGAAAATAATGGACCAAGGTGTGCTGCTCACGCGCGTCCGCAGTTGTAGAAAGTTTTAACGCTCCCAGCGTGATCTTGCAAATAGCCCTCGTAAATCAATAGCCGCCTGGAAGAAAGAGAGTGAGAGAGAAAGGGAGAGAGCAAGAAGTAAGAAAGCACCGTAGTACGAGCATTGCAAAGAAAGAGTCTGGACTGCGCGACTGTTCGGATAGCCATGCGACGCAAGATAAAAAGAGAGAAAGGAGTAAGAGAGGGCGAGGGAAAGAGGCAAGGGTACGAAAGTGCTGGAGAACTAGGAAAGAATGAGTAGAAAGGAGCTAACGAGAAATTGAAGGTGCCTTCCTCTTGCTCCACTCATCTCTCTCGTAAATGGATGTTGCCGATTACAAGAAAAATCGTATATAAATGACGCGTACTGGAGGCAGCAGAATGGATTGTTTTATCCGTTCGTAGAAACGCGCAGCGCAAAACCCACTCTTTCTCCCTTTCTTCCTCGTTTTATTCTATATCAGCTGGTAGGTCGGTCCTCTACTCTGGAACAGAGAATAGGGGAAAAGCACACGCGCACAAGAGAAAGAGAGAGAGAGAGAACCATTGGCGTCAGGTTGTTTCGAGGAAAGCATCGAGAATCGATTGCTCGAGATTCCTGCGCCACCCGCTTGAGAGAAACGCGACGAATAGCTTTACGGACTGGTGCCCACGAGTATGTGTGGGCGCACACCTAAAACCTTTCACTTCGAAATTATATTCTAAACACTGTCACTATATGTGGATCCCTACACGGACAACTTTAAGAGTTTTTTGTAAATTGTGATTAAATTCATCAAGTGTGTTTGAGAAAGAGAAAATTAATTCAGATGAAAGCGTGATATTTTTATTTTGCTATATATTTTGTTTTTTTTTTGCTGAGTTAGAGATAAATGTTATTTCAGACCAGTAGGGAGTTTCTGAAAAAGCTTTATCTATACATTTAAATAATGATCCTCTTTTTCGAGAGATGATCCAAAATTGCAAGTCATCCAACGGCGTTGCGGGGAACCCGTATTGAAAGCCTGATTTACTTTCTATAAGAGAAAAATTGTCTTCCATCCACTTACATGACCTCCGCTCTGTTTATGGTAGATATTTCATTTTAAATACATTAAAAATTTAGAATTTAACAATATTAAACTTTTCAAAAAATTTATACTGAATATAATTTTTTGCTATCTTAAAGAGAAACGTTTATATAACGTTGACATTTCGGAAATACAAGGTTGTAATTTTAAATACTTTGTACGTCTCTGATTTGGAATACGTTATCATTAAAAATTATGTGTGTGTATGTATGGTGCATGAGTGTGCTTGCGTGCATTCAATGTTTAAACAAATTGAAACAAATATCCAGAAATAGAAAATAATTTTCCGTTACTAGGAAGAGCTTTTAAGTTCCTGAATTATCTCAGTGAAATATTGACAAATCCAACGAATTTCAGCCTAGATATGCATCTAATTATAAGTACCAGGCGGTTCTATATTGAATCAAATTCATAAAATAATAAGAAAATGCTAAACCAAATAAAGATTTGGAAAAACATACTTCTACTAAAATTAATTAAAATGTGCCTTTTTTTCATTGAACATTTTTTCATACAAACTGATGGAATTTGAATTGGTGATGGTATGAGTGCGGGCGATAAATAAATACTTAAATAATTATAGAGAATTTCACAACACAAACAATATTTATAAATGCAATAGTGATACATGACGTAGCCTGTAGTTTTTTAGCCTGTTAGGTTTATACAGTGGAGATTGTATGTGATCGGTTGTAGCGGTTACTTATCATGTAGGTAAAAATAATGATTTGGTCTTCGGGTACGTCTCTAAAGTGAAGTAGCTTCCAATATAGAAAGTAGCTTTGAAAGAGTTCGGTTGATTATGAATTTGTTGAAAGTTTAGTTAAAAGAGCTTATTGCAAAATGATAGTAGCCTGTATAGAAGAGGTGATAAGTAAGGTTGATTCTGAGACTCATTGTCTTCGACAGATTATTTGTTTTTTTGATTATTATTCGTGTGACCGGGGATCTATGTCAGGATTACTAACCGGTCCCTAGCTTGAATATTTTAATACTAAAAAGAGGGATGTGTTGTAAAAGAAAAGAGTACTCACTAGTTAAAAAAAAGAACTTAAAGGGTATTTAAATGTATTATTATATATTACGTGGTGGACAATAGTCGGGTGGATATATTTAATCCCTAGAAGAATCGCGAATGCTTGGGGTATAAAGATTGAAGTTAAGGATAATATAGAAACTTAAAACTAGTAGTGATGGGCAATTTTTTTTAAATAAAATGCTCAAAATAGTTGTTAGTAGATGGGTTTGCCATAAGATTTTATCTAATTGGTCCGAAAAAAACTGCGAGAATTTAAATCGTTTAACAATTAAACTAAAAAAACAGAAATTAGAAGTATATTTTTTGTTAGAATCTGTTTTTACATAATAGAAAGCTGCAAAAATTGTATGAATCTCAGAATATTAAAAAAAAAATAATAAATAAATGCAATATAATATTGCAATATTCATTGTGATACATTGTTATACTAAAAAAAGAGCGCGTGAAGCGCCCATGATCTTGTTAATATAATAAAAATAAGCATGATATAATTTCACGAAAAAAATTACATTTACTGCGGATACTATCATAGATGTAAGGCGGAGAAGCATGACTGAAAATGAATTTTGTATAGCAAAAAACAAGTTATAACAATCCAATGATTTGAGAAACTCATTTAAGTCTATGATCGCATCTTAAGATTAACAGCGTTGTCAAAGAAAACCGTGTTTTTTTTAATAAAAAGAATGAATTTTTCATTAAAAGAAAATAAAGTTTATTATCAATTAGCTGAAAATAGGCGCACTTTCAGCATAAAATAATTCAGTTTCAGCAATTTTTTTACAGTCTAAAATCATTTTGCATTAACATTTCTTTCTAATTTAGGGTTTTTGAAGAAAAGTATAATTATGATGATACTCACACTAAACATACAATATCGATATTTTCTTTTCTTTTAGTTTGAAAGCTATCTAAATTATGAAGAAAAAACTAATTAATATAAAGATTTATAAGAGTGATTATAAATTAAAATTTTATAATATATGCTAGAAATAGTGAAAATTTAATTTTTTACCTTTCTTATATCCAAAAATAATGGCTTAAAAGATCTGAAAAAATTTATTGGTGTTCGGAACGCGTAGTGAAACATTTTATGAAAGTTTCAAAAAGATGGATTTTTTTTATCTCTTAATTAAATAGATCAAAAAGATCATCTATTCCTCAGAAGATTATTTATTCCATCGCAATGAGAAGCGTACACGTGAACTCTTGCAACTCTCTGAATCGCGGTGTGCACTTCTTTCGCTGTACGTCCACGTACACAATTCTTAAATGCCGCGAAAAAGGGGAGGCATGAAGGAAAAGGTAGAACCGTAGGGAGCACCAGAGAAGGAAAAGGAGAGCGAGAGAGAGAGAGAGCGTGCGCGCGTCCTGGCTTTAAAATTTCGCAATGCTCGAAACTTTCACGTTCCATTTATCTTTGGACTCGGAACTCTCACGCGGGAAACGTAATGAGCCGGCAGGAGTTACGAGGTAACTTCGCCGCGAAAAAGCGCTTCCCTCTCTCTTTCTCTTCCTTCCTTTCTCCCCCATTCTCTACCTCTCGCTTTCGACGAAGCTAAGCGTGTACCGCAGTCACGTGTTCTCTCTTTCCGCGCGCGACGCCGCGACTTTGCGCCGAAACTTCGCGCACCGAGACGTGCATGTGGCATTTCAAGATCCGATTGAAATTGTTATGCGCGGAGTTTTCTTCGCCAAGATGAAACGCGATGTGAAAACAATTCTCGACTTTTTCAAATTTTAACAGGGGACTGCCGAGCTCGTGAAACTTTCTTATTCTCTTAATTGGTATATAAAAACTTGAATTTTTTTCTCTCAAGCACAGAACGTGTGTTCATTTTCTTTCATGCTACTCAACACAAAGAATCGGAAAAAGGAGAGGCTGTAGGGAGAGAAGGGAGGGGATGGAGGAGACGGAGTGGATGAAGGTGAGATAAAACAGGGCTTTTGAAAAAATTATATATTTTTTTTTTAAATTTATTTATTTAACGTCGCATCTATCATATGGTCATTAGCAACTGCTTACATTTTACATAAACATAATTACATATTTACATAGATTTGGTATTATAATATTGATTATAATAGAGATTATTATTTATACAATAATATTAATTCTAGAAATAAATATTATTTTGCAATTATATTTGATTATCTATATTCAACTCTTTAAGATAACTTTAATACTGATTTAGAAGATTTTTTGAAAAATTAAACATTTTTTTATATATGAAGGTAATCTTAGTTTACTTCTTATCTTCTTTACTGATGGGCAGTCTATGATGATATGTTGTACTGATAATTCGTGGTTGCAGTGATGACATTTTTCCTTCTCACTTTTAGTGATTAAAGGTAGATGTGTAATATCTGCGTGTGTTCAATTCGTAATCTGTTTATAATTATCTGTTCTTTTCTATTAAAATATATAAAGCTGGATTTGTTTCAAATATGTTTAAATTAATAATATTAATCTTAAAAATATTAAGTTCGAAAAAATATACAAAAATTTAATTCTCTGCTGCAGTAGTAGCAAGTAATGTGAAAAATTGCTTGTGAAAAAATAAAAAATAGCATTGTTTAGTTAAAATATTAAAAGCTTCTATTTATAGATTTATTTCATTTTTACAAATCGCTCCATATAATTGAATATCAAGTTTGATAAAATTTATCGATTGCAAGTGTCGACTAGAGAAATGGCTGGAAAAGTTAGTAAGTGCAAATGAGAAAAGACTTTCTGCGAACGAAAATTGCCGTGCGATCTGTAGGATGCACAAACCACGATAATAGTTTCAAAGTATTTTTCTTTCTTGACTTATTGCTTCTCTAAAGTTAGGAGCTTTCAATGTCTCTTTAATACGACGCATAACGAAATTCGATGAAAAGAATTAAGAAATATTTTTTATAAATTATGAAAAACAGATGGTAAGATTTTGCTTTTACAAAATGGTATCACTTGATACACATTTTATTTAATAAATAACTGAAAGTGTAAAAGTGTCAAGAATTTTTGTTTTCAAAACGAAATAGAAATAATGTATAACTGGACTGCATCGTATGCTATGTTTGTTAAAACTGATGACGCACTATTCCTTTACTGGACACTCTTTTCGTATTAAAAGTTATACGGAAAGAGCGTGTACTCTTTGCCGTCTGTATAATCCTCTGTAAGGTCTACGCTTTCCTCAAACTTCTCTTATAATGTTTCTTCACTTATTTCACACTGTTGCTTCTACCCCAATCACTAACTTCGATGTCAGGTACTCTTACTCACAGTGATATTTTGTTCATCTATAAAGATATAAATAACTGTCCCAACGATATAAGTAAAAGATTCTATAGTACTCTTCATAAACAACCATACCATAAACGTACTATTTAAAGCTTTTGATATTAGTAATTTATTATCTCTACTATAAGATATATAATCTCTCACATAACTTCGCTTACTTTAATTACCACGAAAGATTTATCTAAATCATAATTTAAAAGAGGTCTTGTATAAACTAGCATTTGGATCGTAGTTCATTGCAATACTTAGTATTTCGTATTAAAGCAGTTCTGCTATAATCTGATCTGAAACAGCATTATTAACGCGATTGATGAACTTTTGAAACTTCGGAAACTGGAATGATGCTTACGTTACACAGAATCTTCAGCTGTGAAGCAGATGCCATGCCAATCGTTCTGAATGTGGTGAGATCAAAACCTAAAACAGAGATAGTATTTTTCTTTTCTTCATTATTTGCTAAAATATCTCAATGTCGTTCATAATAGTGAAAGGGTTCTTCAATACTACATTAGGTAACAAATTCACAAAATAAGAGTTTCACGCGCGAGTCGATTTTGTCACCCGAGCGTCGAGAGTAGAGTTGGGTTTAGAGCGGGGAGTACGGAGGTGTTTGCACACGCGAATTCTATTTTCCGTATGGTAATGTGCTATATTGCCTACTCAAAACAGGTATGTAAAATCACGCGCGTTAGAAAAAAAATTGTATGTGTTCAAGCAATGATGATAAAACTATAACATTCACTATAAAGAAAAACTTACGAACGTTGTCACTGCTTCTACACGTATTATCCTAATGTTTGACTTTAAAGCTTCATGAATTAAATTAAATAAATCGTCATTCTTTGTTTAAGAAATTGTGATATAAAAAAAAAATCAAATTGTGAACGTTTAACAATTTTTAGTTTATCAATTTCAATTATCTGTTTCTTTGAATCGTTGAAAAACTGTTATTAAACTGAACCTGTTTCATAATTATGAATCAACGATATAAGAAAACATAAATAAAGTATGAAGAATCAGACAATTTCTGACTGCTAGTGAATCCCAATTCAAAAAATAAAAATTCCGACTTCTATGCGAGGTGACTGCTTCTTCAACTGAAAGTCCAGATGCCCGCTTTTTCAGCTGAATATCGACGTGTGTGATTTTTAGACTACTTGGGAGAGCCTGATAGTGAAAGTATTAGTTTTACTAACTTCATAATGGAATATTATAATTTTACTATCCTGAAAAATGTATTACCATAAAACTAAAACTCTAGTTCAGATTTGCAGAGATCACTTGTTACGTTATACGAAAGGTCTGATTCTAAATATATAACGAAGTTTTAGATTGACATCTGCCCTTACATATCAACTTGAAAATTGACGTTGTAACTTTTCCATTTAGCCAACAGTATAATCAATATTAATAATTACGATTATTTAAATTGATAAATGCTCTAGAAAGCCGAGTAATTTTTAATAATAACACGCTTTAATATTAAACATTGAACAACTTTCTTTCTCCAACAATGGCTGTGCAGCCTCCTGACAATTCACAGATGTTTTTCAACATACAAAACAATATAAACTATAAACCAACAGCGTATCCCATCAGTATCGCAGATTTTTTTTCATTCCTAACCGGATAGAAATCACATTTCGTAATCAAACATGCGGGGGCGTATCTGTTACACTTGTTCGACGCGTCAACGCAGATATCCGCGGAAACGGGGTAGTGTTAGCGCGTTTACGATATACGCCGGCAAAAAGGTAACGCTGGATAGAGAGAAAGGGGAGCAGGAGATTGTGGATTGGAGCGAAATAGGATAGGGCGTGCGTGTTTATCGAGGAAAAATAGGAGAGCGTTGGACGCGCTTCCACAAGCGCACGATCGAATAGCGCTGCGCCAGCAATTGGATCTCGATAATCAGGGATTACCACAGGAAATCTTTTCCCAGAGACGTACATGTGTATGTGGACGAACGCAAAAAGAGAGCAACAGTATGGTCGCCTCTGCTGGTAGCAGAGATATAGAAAGCCACCTCTGCATGTGTGTTCCTCTCTCTCTCTCACTCTCTCTCTCTTTCTCTCTATTTCTCTCTAGCGTTACCTCTATATCCTGATGAATCATTCCACCTGAAAATAACTTTTTTTGCGGGCGTACGATCCTACGTAGCGGCGCCATGAAAGGACAGTCCGCGAGGCCAATAAAAAGCTATATTGTCAATCCTCGGTTTCTCGCAGCTTTAATCGTAAAACGCTGTGAGGGACAAGCAACGGTACTAGTAGATGATAGGACTGGAAAAAACTAGGCAGGGACATATAGGATTATGACGCACACGCTTGCACGTCTGTAATATGGTATAAATCCCGGTGGGTTGTAGAATTTCGTCGGCAGTAAAAGTAATGTGAGCCGAAATTGGAACGCACATTAGATTTTTTCATAATTGTACTGCAATTTTATTTCAGCAACCACTGTCAATTCATTGTAAATCACATTCTTTTGTCAAAAATTATTGTTTTATTACATTGATTCTTTGTATCAATATATAAGTAAATAAATGTAACTTATCAATTTGTATATGATTTATATATTTTTTAAACCTATTTATGAGATCAACTTTATACATGGCGGATTCTTGGTCAAATTGACCGGCGAAACGTAGATTTCAGTAAAGCTTTGTAATAACGTTCTATTTTACGTACTGAATGTTGGGGAATTTTTTCAGATTGTTTCAAATTAATGTTTTTGAACTGTAATATGTCAAAATTGAGAATTCTAGCATTTTTTGATGAATTTGATTAATTTATAAATTCTCAGGAAAGCATTATTCACGATAGACACGGTAGGCATATGAATAATTTATTCTTGGAATATTCTGTTTTTCAGTAAAAGGACTTTCAAAATAATACGAATATACTTTCGCTTACATATGTGCCAATAAAAAATTTAAATTTTGAAAATCAAAAGTTCATGCCCAAATATCTCTACCAAAATATTCATTGGGATATCTTTTTATTGTACAAAAGTGTCAGTATGAATCCCAGCATGGAAGACCTTTTTTTGGATCTATAACCAATTCACTCAGACTTAATGTCTCAGAAAAGGTCTGAAGAAAAATACAGTTAAATTCTATAGAAAACTTTAAAAAAACGTGTATGTGAAATATTTCAGATTTTTATTTTTGTCGCTAAAAAGGTAATAATATTAAAACAAATTATTGATGAATTTCATCTTAAAATTCAGAATTTCTATACGTATAAGTCACATTCTGGGACGGATATGGACGTTGGGCGCGGGAGGATCCGTATAATTATTTCCACTGAGCTGGTGAATGTAAAACCGGCCATCTACTGCTGCGAATAGAAAATACAAGAAAAGATTAGAGTTTGCCGAACTTTACATTTGTCGATCGTTTGTTCTATTCAGCCGTGCTAGGAAGGACTATAAGGCCAGACTCTCGGTTAAAACCCACTGAATTTCGAATTTCTCTAAAATCACTTTTTTAAAAAAAGGTAAAAATATTGGCGAGTATATCCGTTGCTCTCTCTCTTTTATTTTTAAACTTATAGACAAGAAAGTTATGGAATTAATCAATAAATGGTCGAGTATTTGTGTGTATATGATGATGATAAAAATCAGTCAAATTTTCGCTGGTTTTCTGCTAAATACGCATACTTGCCGGACACCATAAAGGAAAATTAAGAAAAAAATGTATTTCCCTTGAAAATTGAAAATATTGTTTTAAACAAATATCGTTACGAGATTTTTAAGGATTCCATAAGTATAATAAAAGAAAATTATGTATTTTAATAATGAAAATCACTAAAAAAATTGAATAAACATTCTGGTTGCTCACCTAAAAACTACAAAACAACCACCACTTCGTTCCTTATACTCGCCAAGCAGGGCGCTGCAAAGGCAAGTTATACAAAAAGCCTAAATACAACATTCTATCAATCATAGTCAATGCACGAAACCCTAGAATTCCAAATGTTGACTATAACCAAGCTATAGCCGCTCACTGATTTCTCTTCCTAGAAAGATCGCAATATAATGGATCTTTGGAGACACCTTTTTTAAATCGCCTAAACGCGTGCGAGCATATTAACGACCCGAGAGAATCTAATTCAAAAGTTATGGAGTGCAATTCTACAACTACAATAGTCTGATCGTACTCTCCTTGCACGCGGATTTCGAATACATCAATCGAGTAATGTAAATAAGCGCTCGCGACTCCTTGTGAACAAGAGCCAAACGATTTTAATAGAATATACGAAAAACCAAAAGTTGTATTTTATTTCGTATTTTATCCTCGAACTTCATTACAATATATGTATTAAATTTTTTATCTTTCACTACTATTTTTCATTTATTTTAATATCAACTTCAAATTTCCACAACTTTTAAAGGAATTCACATATTTTAATTCTAAAAAATTATGTAAAAAGATTTTACTCTCTTGTTTTATTTTATTTTTTTCCGAAGATTATATTAAATTCTTTCTTGGCGGCTTTTTTTAAGGTCGAATTAGTCAGAAAAAATAGGCCATTTTATCGAGCTTGTAGATATAATATTTTTTTTACATTCAGAAAGATCTAAAATAAAGAAAAAATGTGAAAGGATAATTATCTGTGCAATATCTATTTTATGTCCGTCCGTCCGTGCGTCTTCTACCCAATAGTTCATGTGTATAAAGAGTTGTGTAAGAAATAATAATTGATATAAAATTTTGAAATAAGGGTTAAAAAAGTTTTTGTATTGCCGAGCGACGTCAGGAGCGAGGTATATATATAGCTAGTTAATATAATATATAATATGGATGCGATTTTTGACATAAATAGGAATGAACTAAATTGGAATTTAAAATAGTTATGTACCCTTCTTTTGTATAAAATAGTAACCTAACTTATCGATAGCAATATATTCTCCTGTTTAACCTTTATAAAAGTTTGCAAGCATTTGTGTAACGTGTAATCACAACTATGATTTTACATGTATTTACTCTAATGTCAGTAGCTCCTTTATACATAATATTTTACTTAGTTCTCACTTTCTTGCATTCAAACACAGATTTAAAAGAGAAAATTTAGTATTTTATATATTAAAAAATTTTTTAAAGTGAGATAAAAGTGTGCAGTGACAGATTAATTAATGTTTTGATAATAGTCTTTTAATACTTTAGTGTTATAGATTTGTCTATTTTTTTTATTTCGTATGCGATTTAGTTTATCACAAATCGAATAAGCAGTATGGGGAAGTATCAATGTGCAAAGTTTAAGTTTATATTTTTCTCATGCTTCTAATACATTTAGCAATAACTTTTCTCTTAAAATATTAGTCCTTTTAAGATACTACATGTTTATTTCTACTCTTAAACAAAATAATAGAATTTTATTTTTATAGTCGATATGACTTTAACCTACAGCTTTCGCGCTTTGTTAACGAATATACATGAAAATCTATATTTTGTCAACAGTGATATGCAAAATCCAATTGTTCGTAACGTGCAATATTTGAACAAGACCGGTGGACACGAAATTCGATAAAAAAGAATCAACTTTGCTCTCAAAAAAGTGTGTAAGCGCGCGTGTGCGGCTTTCTGGATTCCCCTGTGTATTTTTTGTAGAAATTGGGTACGCAAAAAAACTTAACGATTGGCCGAAAACTGCGGGCGAGTTGAAGGAATTTCACGCTTCCATTCCCGTGAGGGAACCGAACGCGATGCAAATCCCATCGATAAATGGCGCTCGACGCCGGCGTCGGAAAAGGCCGACGAGCTTAATAGAAATTTAATTGATCCTTCGGCTATACGCGGTCGGGCGTAATTCAAATTGTAGTGCCGGAGGTCCTGCACAAACGCGGCTGGGTAGGTGGACTGAAAGAACGGTGGCGGTCGGGCGATATCGGGGTAATGAACTAGAATAGGACAGCTGAGTGCTCCGGAAAAAAGTCGAGAACCGACAAACCAAGAAGAGAGAACCAGAGAGGGAGAAGGAACATTTGAAAATTTACCCTGGTCAAAGGGAAATGAAATTAGGCGACGAAGAAGTAGTTGCGGGGGTAAATCTGTGTGACATAGTCGGCTTTTCTTTCTTTTCGGTTTATATAACTGAAAATACCATTTTTAAACTAGATCTTAAAAGTACTTTCTTAATATAAGACTGTTTATAAAATTTCGAAGAAATATATGCGAAAAACTTTTGATTTATGTAGTTTGGAAATTTGCTCGAGTTAAATAACTAGATTGTAAATATATGATATGTTTGATGCTAAGCTACTTGTGCATTTTAAATAATAACGAAAAAATTTAATCAATATCTGACATTGTGCATTTTAAATAATAACGAAAAAATTTAATCAATACCTGACAAATTAGGCGACAAATTCATTGTGATATATTTCATTCCTAGTTTTTAAGTCCTACTTTTTCTTAAGCCAATTTTAATTCTCCTTGATTCGGTAATCAGCTTTTACTAAAAGCAACTCTTATGAAAAATATATCATCCTTCGTATGTAATACTGTAATAAATAAGAAAATAATTTTCATATTTCATTTACTAATGAAGTTTAGTTCATAATTTTTATTCAACTTTAATTTTTAAATAACAATAAACTTACAATAGGTAGTTGCAAAACCTAAATAAGGTTACAAATCGTAAAAATATTTAAACTAATAAAATAAGTTTTTGAGATTTCTTAATTGGATAATACGATTTTAAGAACACCGAGTGCGTAAAATAGGCTTTATTATGCTTGTTTTACGTTTACAAAGCTCTTCATTCGTACACTGCATTGGTAACGCATACAAAGAGCAATTATGCATAAGCACTTCGTTTCACTTCACACACACAATTATTTTCACTCGGCTGGTGTAATTGTCAAACTTCTCACTTATTAAGCGCAAAAAGCTCGTTACGTTGACTACGTAAAAAAAAATAGGTCAAATGCTTAAAAAATTGTGGTTCTCGCACATACACACACACATAGATTTTTTTCTTTCAGAAATAAACTGTATAAATAACTAAGATTGATTTAGCTCTACGATATACAGTAACTGTCACCAACACGTTTTTCAGTGTAGTTCTTATTACGTTTTCAAAATGTAACTACCACTCTGAAAATAATCATGAAAAGCCAAATTAATTGAGTCACATTCATCATTTATCTTACTGTTTTTTCTCGATGACCGCAGGAAAAAAACCAACTTCGAGAAAATAAACATTCTCGCAACAGCCGCGAAAGAGTTAACAGTGCGAGATCCTCCCCCTCGATCGGCCTGGGTCGCGCAGCCATGAGGGAAAAAGTGCAAAAGAAGACAAGAGAGAGAGAGAGAGCAAGGCAGAGAAAAGATCCTCCTTTCCTTCTCCTCTTTCTCCTCCCTCTCTTCGCACGTCGCTTCTGTTCGCACGTGTGCGTTCGTGAAGCCGCTCGCTTTGCCTGAACACGAATCGGCGCAGCAGAGCGCGCACGGCCAGCAGACTCTCCACTGTCCTGTGCCGCGTAACTCAAGCTCTATATCCTCTCCCCGCAAGGACTGCGAGCGTCAGCGCGAGCGCGTTCGTTCGCCCGATTTCATCCTCTTGTTCCTATCCCCTCTTTGTATCTCGGTCATTCGCGGCAACAGCACCCTGCGAACTCAAGCCTGATCCCGATGAGGCTAGCCCCCCTCGGAATCTCGCTTAATCCGCTGTAGTACACAGAGGAGCTAGTCTTATCGTACGTTTCTCTGAAGGCGAATGAAGGCTGTGCACAGAGACAGAGATGTCGTCGTTAGCCCTATGTGTGCGACTGCGGAAGAAACGCGCCAACTGGATTATTAGGGGAAAAGCGTTGTGAAGCGGTGGCTAAAGGGTTTCTAGAAAACTAATGTCAGCACGTGATAAAATCTTGTGGTTAGGCCTTGCGTTATTCTCACGCGGAAGATGTCTTATTAGATAGGTTGTATTGCAAGGAAAGAGAAGGGAGAGAAAAAGGGAGAATAAGTCGGAAACCACCGGGTATTCGTATTCGCTTGTTGTTTTGTACGATTTAATGAAATTCCAGGACGTAACACTAAAATGGATACAGTACTGCAAACAGAAATTATATCTCGTTAATAGTAAAAGTGTAGAAAAGATTTCAAGTAATGCTTCGTATTTTAAACATAATTTCTCCTAGCAGAAGCAACTTTTTTAAGTATGCTAAGTACTAATAACTCAGCTTCTCTAGTATCATTACTTAAGTGCGGAAACTCTGAAAAGAGCACCGCGCGTAAGCTGCTTACGTGATGGCTCACGTTATTTTGTTACTGCATAATAGGTTTAAATTATATGCCAGTGGTGTTATTCATTAAAAGTTGTTATCATTAATTAGTGATCGCATACATTAATCTTTTAGCAAAGTAAATCTGCAAATATTTCGAAGTATTATACTTTTACGTGTTGTAAGAAACTTTAGTTTCGTAAGTAAATATATGTACAAATGTTTCAAAAAGTAAAAATTTACTTCTTTTCTATTATACCATCATGCAATTTTATTATTATGCAAAATCACCTAAGTCAATAATCCAAGTCCAAATTATATCATTTTGAAGTTTCACATAAAACGCTGTTATATATTTTTTATTTAAGCAGGTATTAACAGAAGTTTTCATTTTCAATTCATAGCAACATAAATATCACATGAATATCACACCTTCTACGATTAAACAACTAAATGGTACTATGATTAAAGAAAATTACAAGAGCAATATATTTTTGGGTATTTAAAAAAGAAACGACCAGTCCCACGGGTTAACATTTTGAAAAAGCGAATTAAAGTAGAAACTACTTTTAAGGCCACAATTTAGTCTAGAAAATTCTTAAATAATGTTTCACTGAAGAAAATAAAATTACAGAAATTCTATAAGGTTTGTATTGAGCTCAAGTCTTGCTTGTCTGTGCACTTTCATTTTGAGAAAGCAAAAACATAAGCCACTTCAAGCGAACACTTTGACGTTAATTTGACATGCAATAACAAATGCATGGGCTGCCGTAATTATACTTCTGTAAGGTTTTCTTAATTATACTTCTTTTTGGATTTCTATGAAAAAGGGGTTTTAATGGTCAAACGTATATAGATTAGAAGAAACGAGATGAGTCGCGATACTTGACCAATCGTTTGATACATTCGAAATACATATTTACACGGTGATTTAAGTATAGTTATACATTTTCTGATGCATTAAAAACGATCGCGGACGATCGAGGCCTAATATTGTAAAATTTTAAAATGTTTATGAATTGAAGGTATATATGAATTATTTACATAAACAGATAAATATGCATTAGCCATCATATAATATTTTAGCTACTGCTGATAGTGTTAAATGAAAAAGGTTTGTTTAAAAATACAAAATCGGAGGTTTTACCGATTTTCCTAAAAAGTGAACTTATGTGGTTATATCTTGAGGCGACAGATACTTAAAAATCCAATAAAGTACTGAGAATGAACTCAAGCTGATTCTAATTATTTTCGGTGGATTCGTACAGGGAGAAAGCGCGCGAATGCGAGAGCTCGAAGAAGGCGCAGGTGTAGCCGATATTTCATTCGAACGATGAGCTAGCAAAGGTCGGCATAATTTCAAATTAATTACGCATCGGTGCTGCACGAGGGGGTGTCAGAGTTAGCGGTAGGCAGGCGTCAAGTAATGGGCCGGCAGTTCGCGCCTGCTGCCAAAAGAGGCAGCTAATAAACCAGCATCAATTAACCGACACGCTACCCGAGCAACCGCAGCCAGCCAGCCAGCCCTCGCTCGCGCGCGAGTTCTATACCAGCTGCGGCATTATATCCCTCCCTGTTCGCGAGTTTATATATACACACGTTTACACGTGGCCTATGTCGGTGTAAACGTCTATACACTGAGAAAAAAAGATAGGAAAAATTCCAAATGTGTTTGGAAAAATTACCATATTTCTAGTAAAGCCACCATAGGCTGTAAAAACCCAAAAAATTACCATAATTTATTGGAAAATTTACCAGAATTATAGTAATTTTTCCTATATTTATTTCCTATATATAACTTAACTTCTGAATCGAATTCCACAAAAAAGTATTTTTTTTTTCGTTTGAAATTCAATCACAAATACATTTTTCATCTTGTTGGTGTAAGAACGGTAACTTAGAGCCATTCAATGATTTTTAGCTAAGTATTTTCCTTTTGTAAATGCCCTAGAAGAGATTATAAGAAATGCTTCCCATCCAAAAAAGGATTCGTAGCCAATATATTGTTTACAGTATGGGCCATATACTTTGGATATATGCGCAATATAAAGATAAATATGGATGATATATCGCCACGGCGCTGGAGCCAACCTTTGACCATACTATTTCGTATATAATGCCTATATCACTGCCATATTTTTTTTTCTTGAAGTATGAAATAAATATAAAAAACATGTTGGACATTCCTTCCCTGGCCAAGTATGACCGAAAATTGGCCCCACATTTACCCATACACGAGCAATCAAATTTTTTATGTATATATTTTATGAAAAGCATAATTCAGCAACTATTGTGAAATTATTATAAATTAAGTGATAAATTGTAAAAATTAATATCTCAAGTAATAACAAAATATAAATACACAAAAGTATCTGTTAGCATAGTGATTTATTACATTAAATAGATTTTATAGTCAACTAAATCAAACATTTTTTTTGACCATATTTTCAATTTTTCCGTCTACAAAATGTTCAAAAATAACTCAGCTGTATCATATTTCGTTAATTCAATGCATTATTCATGTAACATCATCTTGAAAAATTTCGCACCTTTTCACATGTAAACTCTCAGTTTTTTCTAAAAATTTATTAAAGTAGGTGGATTTATAGAAAAAGGTATCTTATTTATAAAAATTTATAATATTACTTCCTTACGAATTACAAAAAAATGTCTGATCTTTTTGATCGTACTAATATTATAGAGGTCTTTTTCAACTTATAAATGAAATACTTGTTTTTTTTTTATTTTATAAACGTCGCAAATCACTAAAAATTAAAAAGGAACATTTCTTAAGAATGCATTGTATCTTCTTAAACAAATAAAAACAAGTTTATAGACTATTTTTCATATTTAGAAGCCGATTGATTCAGGCTTTTGAATTCATGGCGAAAGAGAGTAGGGAAAGTAGCCGACCTGCCTCAAATTACCTGAATTGAAGTAATTTAGTTATAAGATATCAGAGCTTAAAATCAACTATTGTATATTTTTAATGTTCCACAACTTTCTAAAATATCAATATTTTTTAACGAAACTAAAATTTTCTGTTAGCTTTTTGTTTACCATGTTTTTTTCGTAACTGAAATATATATAAAGCTATTATCAAAAGGAGAAAGGGAGGAATATGATTTTGATTAGAAATGGTGTATTTTCAAATTTAAGATACCGAAATAATATATCCATCCTGAATAACTATCCAATCGTTTTGAAAATTTATAAAAAGTTGAAGTTATTTGATCTACTGAACGAGTTCATTGAACAGAACGATTTGTTCGTAAATTGTAGAAACATTAAAACTTTGATTTTTTCATAGTTTTTTAAAACATCGGAAAAGGTTTAAAAATGCGCTAAAATGGATATCTAGGTTAATATTTAGTTTATAATCAGAAAATTCTCGGTATATGGTTCCCTTTATCATTATAATAATATGCGAATTTGTACTTGACCAATGGATGCCCACGATTTTACTATACATTTTTAAATATTTTCAAATAAAATACAATGTTATTTATTAAAACCTGGAAAATAATCGATTTCAGCAGTACTCACACAAAAAAAATGCAATTGCTTAATTAGTCGACCAACTCTTTTTAATCACCAGTACTTTTACCTCTTTTTAGATGATACACTCACTCTGTACGGTCAAAAGTAAATTATCAATATTCACCTGCCATTAATCGAGCATTCTTTTGGATTTCCATCTCTCCTCTTTGCACGCTTTTCGTTCGATCCACCGACTATTAGCATGTGAGATTACTGTGTCGCGCGTTCGTGTATGTCGTGTGTGTGTACGTGTATGTGTCTGCGCTGAGTAAGTCATGCGCGATGACACGTCCGATACTGATTTCCCATTAGACTCGAGAGCGCGCGCGAGCGACGCTGTCTGGCAAATTAGCGCGTGGGTGCTCGCGTTCGATATTGGTTAATGAGTCAACGAATTGCCACAGCGGTTACGCTTAACGAGATTTTACGTATCGATTGATAAACCGCGAGCTCTCAATTTTCCGTGCCAATTCTATTTTTCCCTCCGCACCCTACCTATACCCCGCAGGCACGGACGCATTCATCGCCTCTCCATTACGTCCTGGCCGCTACTGTCCCCTTCGCCCCCTGTCTCTGTTTCATTTATTTCAATTTTATTGCAGTAACGATCAAATTCAGTTTTGCAACTCTAGGCCGCTTTCCTCTCGACGCGCCGCGTGAGCATCAATCTACCATGAATATGGAATCCATCGTCGTCCTATGCACGTTTTCGATTTTACTGGACAGAGCTTTGTTCATGTACGCGACAATTTTCCGCATTTAGAAATGTATTACGTGAACTGCACCAGTGTACAGGATTTCTGGCTTTTCACATGAGCTAGGTAGTGACGATCATTTCCAAACAAGCTGAATAAAATCGGAAATTCTCAATAAACTTTTTTGATGCCTAGAATTGTTAACATTTCAAATATAGAACTCTTTTTAAAGTAAATATTGTATTTTACTACAAAGTTGAATGTGAGTATGGTTGAGCTTAGAAAAAAAATCGTTAGAAACGGTCATTGGAAAAAAAATTTCTAGATATACAAGCTTGCATGAACTATGGTATAAAAAGCGGAGGTCGATCATTTGTGTTTAACTATACCAGAACAGAGCTTAATTATAATAAGAAGAATATTTATGAGGTGCATGATGGATTAAACGTAAATAATTTTTAGGTAAGATAGTGTTAAAATTCATTTTTTTGTATTTGACAACAAACGATAGAAATATTTATTTAAATTCATTTTTTGTTTTAACATAACATTTAAGAATATTCAATAAGAGCAGACCGCCTAATCTTTCTTCAGACAAGATCATGCTACGTACTCCCACAACAATGACGCAGAATAATTCATTCAATTTCACACTGAGAAAAATGTCGTGGGAAAATTTATTAAATATCTAGGAAAAATTACTATTTTTAATAGCAACCGTGGGATATACTCGAAAAATAGTAAATTTTGCTAACTACATATAGTAATTTTCATACTGAAGGCGAAAAGCTAAATATGTATTTATTTTTTTTTGCTCGACTTTATTTATGTTTTTTAGGGTATTTGAAAGAGAGAAACACTTTATATATTTATATTATTTAATAAAGAATATAACATTAACGGAGAAAAAAACAATTTTTTTTTACGACGGCTGGATTCGAATACGGGACCCTTGGAACAGTAGGCGGGTGCGCTAACCACTTACCCGCGCAAGATCTCTTATGTGTAAAATTTTGGAACTGATACATTAGCTGCACGTGTTAACTGTAAATAAAGTTTAAATAATAATATGCTAATAATTATCTATTTGCATTACATGAGATTGAAAAACACAAAATATTCTAAAATACAATTGATATGATATAATAGCTTAATGTGCATTGAAGAATAAAAACCCTTTCAAAAACAACATAACCTTAAAAAATCAGTTGGAAAAATTCACGAATCTGCTAACAGGTGAAATAAATTTTGCTATATGAAATAAATTCGCAAATCTCCAATTGAATGCTATAAATTTTATTACGTTTGTAAGAATTGTTGCTATTTTATATAGCAATTTTTACGTCGTAAAATTTCTTATTTAAATAGTGGTTTTTACTATATTGTGTAGCAATGTTCATTATAGCGAGTATTGTAAAAATTATTACATGTGTAGCAATTTTTATTAAAAATATAGTAAAATTTGCCATAAATCGAGTATATCCCTCAACTCTTACCGAAAATTGCACTTTTTTTTAGATATATAGTAAAATTTCCTACATCATTTTTCTTAGTGCAGTAATATGTATAGTACTCTCAAAGGCCTCCATCATCATCAGTCGACTACTGAGTACCGTTTCGCTAAAATAGAAGAATCTGATCCTACTCAGTGTAGTTTGAAAGAAGCGGGAAGAACACCTACTTAAAACTAATAAATGCTAGAAAATGAATTCCTTATCTTTTGAACATTATACTTATTGAGTATCAATTTGATACTGTATATGCAGTAATAACATTAAAAAAAATTATTCTTCTCTTCGTTTATGATTTTTCTTTCATAAATTCATATTTTGCATCTGGAAATCTTTTCATATAAAAAATATAAATCATTTAATATACAATTGTTAAAGTAAATCTCAAAATACATAGTAGATGTGCCAACAATGATATAAAATCGCATTTTACGAATAACTGGTGTTATTATAGCGATCTCACTCAGGTAAAATCTGCTGTTTTTACAGATATATAAGCAAATTGATTTGTAACAGGATTTGTAATTAGATTTGTAATAGTGATAAGCAAATGATAACAATTGCAAATGCTTCCATTAAAGTGATTAAAGATGGACATAAAAACTGGAAAACAATAAAAGCAATTAATTAAAGTTATATATCTTGAGTGGCGAGGAGTATAAGATATAATTATATATTAGTTTGCACGCTTTGTTATTTTACAATACTATTAGCTGGCAGATGTTTCGAATTATTACTTATAACAAGAGAAAATTTTTAAATCTATACTTGAACTTTAATCATAGTGTAAACACGATAGTTTTGCGCGCACGAAATAAATTAATGATGCAATCCGTCGAGTGTAGCAAAGAATATTTTTTGTTTTTATTATAACTTTTATTTTATAAGTATACAGTGATGTAATAGGTACAACTTGCTTCCACAAATGTCAGCAAAAGAATGAAATTTTCGCTGCCTGACGAGAATGTTGTTTCTTTTTCGTTGTCATAGAAAAAACTGCATTCTATTGTTCTCCAAATTCGAAAGTCTCTTTGGCGAACTGTCCGCAAAGGAACTTCAGCCCCTTTGCCCCGTACTTGTCACCTTTTATTGATTACTCATGTAACCAGTGATGAGAAAAGAAGCGGCCCCGGAAAAACCTCATAGAATGCTGTACACGCACGCCTACACATCGGCTACAGTGTTCCCCGATGTGGCGAGACGTTCTTACTTCCTCTCTTTTTCACTCTCACTCTCTCTCTCTCTCACTCGTCAAGCAGGAAAATAATAATAATAATATTAATAAATAATCACATATTTATTAATTTAACTTAAGACAGTAACACATAGTATTGTATGGTGAGTTCACGAAGACTCCAAAAGTAAGCGTAAATCAATGTGATTTAAATCAGTAAGCCAGCCGGAAAAACCCTGGCGATCGGCTGGTCGTTGCTGCGTTTGGGGACTGTTTGGACGAGGATTTTCACGACTTCTGTTAAAAAAAAAAAAAACACAGACCCATCGATGGGAGGTAGGAAGGGAGAAGAGGGAAGAGCCAGGTGTACTGACAAGCTAACCGGAGGTCCTCCGAAATGTCGCTTTGTTGACGCTTTTGGAACGCTCTTCTATATTTCACCGCTCCATGACCCAGCGAGTTTTGAAATAATAGAAAAAAAAGGATCGCACATGTATGCACGTACATGTTTCGTCACGTGTATCATTGTTATGTCAGTAAATCATAAACGCATTCACAATATAAAGACAATTATTAAACTCTATTTACAGTATTTATTCAAAGAATAAATATTCCATCTGCTTGCCGCTGAGGTCAGACAAAGTCTATCGATTTCTTGGTTTTCATCGTGTAACTAGAAATTGGATTATTTAATCCATTTTAGAATTTATCTTGCATTGTCAAACCATCCATGAATCTGTCTCTTCGTTCATCGTGACGTAATCTTTTTTAAATTGATTAATCGAACTGGAGAAATAGCTGCGGCCCTAGACGAATGACAATTATCCTTTTCTCTGTAACGAAAGAATCAGTAAAACCTTCCCGCTTAACGTTCACTTGGGGAATATCAAAAATAGTATTAAAAATTTATTAAAAATTATACGGGTATACTACTTATTCTACGAATATTTTTAATGAAGCTACTGAAATAACAATTATCGCACACACAGCAATTTATTAGAAGGCAGTTTAAAAAAAAATCCAATAAATTCAGGGATATTGAGAAAATGTTAAAAAAGCATACAGTAGCAATTCGAATATTTTCTGTTTCGGATTTTTTACTTTTTATTGAAATATCTCGGAATTTAACGATTGATTGAAAATTCTTTTTAAATATAACCGTATCATATAGGCAAAATATTTAGTTCAAATACAAATAAGCCGTTTTTCCTGGTAGATATTGTATCAGAAAAAAAATTTACTTTTCGTAATAAAAAAAAAGTAAGCTAGGTAGGAATTTATACCATATCAGTCTAAAGGCAAATCAATTAATTTTTTATTTAAAATACTGTTTCTAAATAAATATTAATATTTTAGTGCGATGTTTTACATGTAATGTGTATTTTTCTCGTATTTCATTTACAATTGTTATCTAGACTGTCTACAAGATAAACAAAAAGTGCAGTTCAGACGTTACTTTCTGTAATTACAATTTTTATTTTGATGTTTGTTGAATTATTTGATCTATCACCTCTTCGTCTTGAAGGGGAGCTTCATAAGAAGCATTATCAAGTACCTTTGAATAATCAAAGGTCTGTCTAAGTACTCCTTCTAGTATCGATCAAGTTACCAGATGAAGACATTAAGGATGCCATTAGCAATACAGTTTCAATTTAAATCACGTAATAAATGTATTCGCATTTACGACCAACTCACTACACAACAAATCGAACTTAGTATTTAAAGTGCTTCCAAGTACACCATCAATTAATCTGTATTTGTCGATGAAATGTATTTTTCATTTAAGAAATGAAAAATAATTAATTAATTACATTCACTACAGCTGCCTGCAATCAATCATAAAGTAGAAAGGTAGTATCATGTCAGATTAGCATCATTCATTTCTTAAAGCTCTATGAGCGGCAAATTTATACAGTTAAATAATACATAGCACATTGGATCAAATTCAAGAAGGTATTACAGTTATTAGCATTCTGAAAATTCGTATCTTTCCAAATAAATCCATCTTTTATGTTTGTGACAATATGTCCAGTTTCTTCTATAGAATCGATTTTTGTTTACAGAAAGTTGGTAACATAAAGAACTTGTACAGGATCTTTAACGATATTTTAGTATTCATTGGTATTTTCTCAAAAGTTGAAACTCGCGTTTGCAGTTATCTGTTAAGGCCTAATATAAAAAATTTACTCATACTGCAGTATGAAAATCAATTCGTACGTTAAAATACAAATGAGTAATAATCCAAAAAAGTTCAATAACATTCAACACATTTATTTAAATCAAGAGATAAAATAATTATTTACAAACGGAAACACAAAAGACTTTTCCATTCGAACTCCATTATTTTTTCTATTGATAATCTATTACGTATTTTACGGATTGCAATTGACAAATCTACTCATGAATGCCTGGGTGTAACGGAATTTATTCAAACAGACTGATTGTTACGAAAATAGCACAATTAAAATTTAAATGGCTTTCAGAATATATACACAGGGGCTTCATCTATTCTCCATTAATGCGGTTTGCAGCTCCGACGACGACGTGCACAACGCATTGGGTACAACGGGTCGAAGAAAGGCATGTGCAGAAAGCCGATAAACAGCATTGCTCTAGACCAGCCACATACACACGTATATATTCAGCACATGCCCCTCTTTATACATCTATAGCCTAAAAGGCGAAAATGCGAGATGATAGCGAGCTCTTTTTGATGGTGGTAGCCTTCTCGCTTACTCGCTCGATCGGCATTGAAAAGAAATTCAGCGTTAAATCGCGTAGGTCATGGCGTGACTGGCTTCTCTATAGGGCTATCCTCCTTCTCCCTCTCGCATCATGAGTACGTGTGTTGTAGCGCGTTGGAGCGGTGGAGGTAAATGCGGCGTTTGGCCGCTGCGTCAGAGAGAGAGAGAGTGAGAGAGAGAGAAAGGAGGGGGCAAAAGGTAAGCCAGCCACTGAGTTTGACGTGGAATTGATTGAACTACGCCGGATATATGGCCCGGAGGCGAGAAAGATAGAGCGAGAGAGGGAGAGAGAGAGAGAGCGAGGAATATCGCCGGTCACGCGACTAGTTTCGCGCGTGGAAACTTTTCGCGCATGCCGCCTCTGCTGTACACTGATTCCAACGGGCGCGCGAGAGTGCGGAATGCAATGCCCTCTCGGAATTCGGGCCGATTCCCGAGCAGCGAGCGCAAAGCTAGAGCGCGTATACTACTAAGCCCCCCCCCTTGTATAACTATGTGCGCAATGGAGAGCGATTTATTCTTCGCGCCTCGCGAACTCTATATATATATGTGTGAATGTGTATAGGCATATAGGTAAAAATGCTGGATTTTAACACTTTTCTCATCTCTGCTGGATAGAGAGAGAATCAGAGAGAAAGAGGGAGGATAGAGAGAGAGAGAGAACATCTGGAAATAAAACTCTAGTCAGCACACGAGAGGATATATCCAGGAGGAGCCGGTTTATTTTGAAATGGCCAAAGTTTCTTCATTTTCGAGCTCAGATACGTTTGCCATCGTACACAGGTAGAAAGCATTGCCGTAGGATGTTTCGAATTTCTCGTTCATATTGTGCTTTCGTGAATGAAAATAATATCTTTAGTAAAGTTTTCAACCTATTTTTATGAAATAATTAATCAATCAAAATAATAGCTGTACGTACTGTTTTGTATATAAAAAGTTATTTTATTAAAATATTCAAAATTAAATAGAATGATGATTGACTAAATAAATAGTTTAAAATTTTAGCATAATAATAGTAATTCTACTACTATTCTTTCGGTATGAGTGAACTATTTTAATTTTAGTTATAAAATCAAGGCCACCCAATCGGTAGTCGGACACACTACCAACTATAAGTTATAGCCGTCACTAATTGATTTCCTACTAATGATCGTCATATTGTAATTGGACATCTTCCTACTTTTTATTATGGATCGCAATAAGCGATTCTACAGATAAAAAATTATAGCTATAACTTATTTAAAATAATTAAAATTAGGTGTGGTCTTCAATCATCAACCAAAACTAACCTAATACGGACTCTGAAATAATAAAATAAAACTAGAGGATAGGACCTTTTCTAATCATTGCTTGGTTAAATTCATAAAAAAATGTTGATTCGTAAAAAACGGTGTCAAATGATGAAAAATTAAATCGATATATATATGTTGCAAAGTATTATAAGCCCATTCTAAAAAAATAAATAATAAGAAAAACTTTGTTCAATGAGTATGCTGTTAAAAAAGATTTTCAATTTATTTTAGACGTATAAGCAAATTTTTTTTTATAAATCATCATATATCCATTAATTATACTTGACATCTTTTGATAAAAAATATTTTAAATAAAGAATAAATGTCTTTTTTAGAGTTTTGACCCCAAAAGTAGACAAATTTTTCTTATTTTCAAGTTCAAGATGTTTTTATTTAAATGGACTTGAATAAATAATACCGGTACAGAGTCGTGACATCTTCTTACTAGTTCTCTAAATATATTTCAGCTTTAACAGACTGCTTAATTAACTTTAGATCAGTAAAACAGAATACAACTTTAACTCGTAGAAATCCCTTAAAGCATTTGAATCATCTGATTTGATCATAAGACGCACTACATTTCGAACTTTGGGCTATTGAGTATCTAGAAATGGTTTCTCGCACTAAACATCTTTCCCTTAAATAGGCATTGATGAGCTAACTATCATGAATTCTTAGATCTGCTGAAGTTGAAAGAATCTGTCGTCTAGAATGCAGTGTAGGACAGGTATCAATGCATTCTTTCGCCAGACTGCTTTAGTTGGTTCGATCAAGACCTAACCGAATATAATATAAACCGCGGTGGCTCTTAGCTGAGCAGCGTTATCCTTAATAATAGACCCACACGTATAAGCATCAAATATTGCCTTAATTTTTTCTAATGGGGCAAAATTAATGTCCTACGGGAAGACATTCTAGATAAGGAAACTATCATTTAACGATCTTTTCGACAGATAATAAAGGTTTGAGCAGGCAATGAGTAGTGCTTGCATCTTAATTTGACAAGTGGCAGTGCCCTGAAGTCCTAAAGTTGAAGTCCTAAATAGACTAATACTGGCTAGTGATTCTCAGCGCTTGAGCTGTCTAATCAGAGATGAAGCAAGATTCAGCTGGGTCTCTCTCTCTCTCTCTTTTAATCGAGTCAAAGCTTCCACCATACACATCTCGCGAGTGCTCATCTTTTGACTGTATTTTCTGCTTTTCAACTATCAAGTAAAATATCAAAGACGAGTTGATTTCTTGCCTCGTTGCACTGTCTTGCTGCTAATTTGAACATTTTTGTCGGCCAGTCGTAATATAATTCAACCTACAGTATAATCAGCCTGTGGTATCCTGAAATTAAATAAAGAACAAAATGAGTCTTTCTAAATTGTAGTCGGATAGAAACTACAAAAAATTACAGTATTTTATTAAATATTTTTAGGTGGTGGTATCTACTTTGATAATAGTTAAATTTGTCGCAAAAAATTGTTTTTGTTACTTAACCACCTTAATAATCTTTAATGAATTGTAAGCTGTACCAATTTGAGATGTACCTCATGTTTGTATAGATAAAGAATTGTTTTATTATATATTTTCTTGAAGTGTTACCATCAATTTCTCCGGCTCTTTTCCTTATACAGCAATTAATGTTAACCAACCTGTGTTTTTTCTTCATACTTCTAGGGATATGCATCCAAGATTCGCGTTCAATTTTTGAATCGTTTCAATTATACTACTCGATAGTTTACAGTAAGATAATCGGTTACTCTTTGACTCTTTTGTGTTGTAAACGCTTTAACATTTAGTGGAAGAATATAAATTTGAGTGTGCGTGTGACTTCATGTTTCCTGCAAAAAAAAAAAAATTATCGTGAGTGGCTATAATAGTCTATGTTCAGATTAAACTTTCACTCGCAAGAAAACTATGGGTGATAGAAGCTATTGTATGGTGGCAAAAGGAAGGATGAACTTGCAAGCCAGCGAAGGGATTGGCTGCGTGTGTATGTGAGTGCGTGTTCGGCTTGTTCGGTGACAACTTTACTCCATCCATTAATCAAGCGAGTCGCTTTTGTCGTGATAACTTGGTTTAGTCATATAGTACCGACAGTCACGTTGTCCCACTACTCTTGGTGCTAATGCCCTCGTGCAGAAAGAGAGAGAAAGAGAGAGAGAGAAAGAGAGAGAGAGAGAGAAAGAGAGAGAGAGAAGTGAATTCATGATACCAATAGGTTCATCAAATACTTTCGATAATTACCGAGTAACTGACAAATGTAATTGGTATGCAGGTATGCGGGCTTTGTATAGGCCTTTATTGGACATTCAACGATACCGAATATAGAGTTTGATCGAGAAAGTTTAGATTATCGATTTAGAATGAGTTTTAATTTGTGATTTTTAAAGTACTTGACATGTTAAGTATACAAATCTTTATTGAAAAAACTCGATATTCTTACTAATTCCAACCGTGTAGGTCTAACGCCTTTTCATAAGGTCTCAAAATAATCTCTACGATTATTTACCTGTATCGACATATATATGACTAGCATGATCTTCTTCAAGTGTTCAACAGCTTCAAACAGTGGACATTTTTGGAGAAATTATACATACAGCAAAATGTGTCCAACTTTTAATTGTGGAAGATTTGTTAAAAAATATTTCCCCATAAGGACTTTTGATTTTTATTTTACATTTGTTTTTTTTCACTTTTTAGTATTGCAAATTCAATATTATATTTTTTAGAAGTTTTAATCCACCTGCAGATGATAATAAGGAAAAAGATATACCAAGTTTTTTAAGCAATCTTTTATACTATGTATTTTAATGTGACTGGGTAAAAAATAACCGATATGATCGTTAATCAGTTAATATTCTAGAAGAAAGAAGTATTTTTTCAGATATTTACACGTAAATCTCGTTATCAATGACTTTGAGCTTTTACAACTTTTTTTAATAATGCAATATTCATAAAGATTATTCCAACATAATATATCTATACATATTTTTTTATGGAACTATTCTGATTTAAATAATCTTTGAATATTATTATAATTATTATTATAATTAATACATTTTAATTAAGAATGAATTGTACTGATAAAAATCAAGATTCGAGGTAACGTAACCCTCCCGACTTCTCAAATACGTGTACAATAAACAGAGGTATAGGTGGAGAATTTTATTTCAGACAGTGATTTATTATTCGCACGAAGGATTAAAGCCTCGAAATGAATGGAAGTTGGAAGAGGTACGGGGTAAGGGACGCGGCAGCAGCGTGCAACAGACTTCTCCTGCGGGAAGTTGCTAATAGCGTTTAAGAAAAAGGAATAATTAAGAAGAGAAAATAATGAGATTGGAGTTCCAAGCCTTGCACGTAAAGGAGGAAAGGACGAGAGAAAAAGAGAGAGAGAGGGCGGAGAAAGAGAGAGAGAGAGCTAAAGAGAGGGAGAGAAAGAGGGAAAGACAGACTGTTAAGATGAAGAGTTATATAGACAGAAAAGATCTTAAAGAGCGCACGAAGGCGATGTTCATGTAACGATGAATTCGCATCTCTTCTACCGATGGCAAGGAAAAATTCTGTTTGCTCAAGATGAAAGTATGAGCGTGTGCGCGTGCATTAACTCTTAAATTATTCGTTGGCGGTCGGCATAGCGTTATCTTGAAGCGGGTAGAAGTCGGGCCCACTTTTTGCTAAGGTCTTAATTAAGAAAGAAGACGAGCGCGATTATGAATGAAAGCTGAATGACTAGGGAAAGCGCAGTTGTTAATTGCTATGGTAATGCGAATTATCATCTTTTGAATGTATAATGATCATTAGATTTTCAAAGGACGTTATTTCGTTTAAGTTTCCGAACAAAAGCTAGTTACGTTGTCATTTATTTCCCTTACTCGGAATAAAAAATTATTCCACGATCTAAAATAATGATCAAAACTGTTGTTTGTGTGTGTGTGTGTGTGTGTGTATTAGGAAATGGAAAAAATCAATAGTACTAAATTGATGCGTCGACAGAAGAGATTGGAGAGATTCGTATTGGATCCCTGCAAGATTTTCGAATTTGTCCAATAAGGCTTATTCTGTACGTGAGAGGGGACAAAGTGCGGTTGATATCTGATCACAATGGAGCCTTACAATTGTCACATCCACTTCAGACCACTCAAAGAAATTGGCTGGTGGGCTTCTTGACCTCCCGAAATTCTCGACTTTACCGAGAGAAAGAGAGTGAGAGAGAGAGAGAGAGGAGGGAAGAGAAGGAGGGAGAGGAAAAGACAGAGAGAGAGAGAGAGAGAAACTCCGGACTGCAGGTGGCTACCCGATTCGGTATTCCGACTCCATTCATTTTTAATAATTTTACCATAGCTTGAATAGCAGGAAAATTGAGTTTCAAAATTAAGAAGGATAATTTTATTTCCAGAAAATGAAAATTTATTTTTGTTTAAAAACAAATGTAAAGACATATATTCTTTTTTTTTAATGACAAATACATTTTAATTAAATATAAATATAATCCGATGATTTCTTAAATTACTCTATCTATTAGTAAAAATTATGCTCAAAGTGAAAGCTCTGTTTATAAATCGACGTATACATGTGTAAAGTAATTGTGACCGATAAATGGTTAACCTTTAGGGGACCGGAATTTGAGGGGGCATATGATCACTCTCAGAAAACTGTTACAAAAGGTGTCTTGTATGAAGGATTGATCGTGTTCAAAGTGTCGACCATGAGTTGTGATCCAGAAGGGAACAGTCCACGTTAAAAATTTCAAGTTCGAAAAAAATGGTATTTTTACTACCGGATGACTTCGTTTTATTATAAAAACAACATATATGTTGAATTTAAGGGGTATTATGTAAATTTAAGGGGTTATAAGGGCTATTTCACCCTTTCAGTCACACATTTCAATTTTTTTTATAAGGAATATGGGGTAGGTAAAGATGGATGGCGAAGAGGTAAATTTACATTATAATTATAATAAAAGCTTGCAATGATATTGGAATCATGAATATTTTAATCTAAAAACAAAAATTGAATAAGCTTTTCTGATGCGTCACTATACTGGCTGTCCGGCCCTTTAAAGACTCATGTAACATGCTTCATGATTACTCATCTAGGTTCATAAAAATATGTGTCAGAATTCAGAGCGGAAAATATTTGTTATTATGTACGTATAAGGTTTTTGGTTGTAAGATGCTTAATCTAAATCTGAAGTCCAAATAGAGAATTTTCCTGACAAATCTTCTTTGAAAAACATTTTATAATCAGTTTCCAGAATTGTTTGACAATAAAATTGTATCTGAAAAAAATTTGTCTGGAATATGCTCTTACTTAGATTAACTTTATGCGAATCTCGCACCTTGAAATAATTTAGAAAATATATTTGTATCTCGTGCCAAATCGAAATATTTTCTTTGTATTTTCGGGTTTGTGTTGTTAATTAATTCTTTACATTTTATTACATACACGAATGTCACCTATTCAATAGTATATATAATAAGTTTATATCTCTATAATTATTTTCCGCTTATAGCCTATCTTATCCTTCTATCTTTACAGAATGAGCCACGGTCTCCTTATCACGACGTGATCACGACACGTTCTGGATTTGCTGAAAGATTTTTACATGGAAATGCCGCGCATAGCTGGCTAAGTAACAATGGTAACGCGCACTTCTTAATGTGCATCTCGTTGTGGCTTATTCGATCTTTGCGTGCAATAGAAACACAGTACAAGCACATACGTTTTCCATTCTCTCGCATTTAAAATAGAAAAGAAAATGAGAGTGGCGTGCACGACTGTCTAATTTTCGCAATTACTAAATGACCTGTAAATAATGCTCGACTGCCATACTCTCTAATAGTCCCTCTAAAAGAATGTCATCTGCAACTATGATTTTGTTTATTGTGAAGATTCGTTAATTTGATGAAAACAATTTTTTCTTTTTCAATTACAACATCGTATTCAACCATAACCTCTTGAACGTTAACTTAAATCAATAAGTTATATATTATGTCATCAAATCTATAAACCGATTAAACTGTACAAGTTCGCGCGACGTGCATAATATACTTGCACAATGGCAACAACAAACATATCACGTTTGCATGCGCAGCCTCACCAAGACACTCGCTCTCGTGGCTTTTAATTAAGTTTACATTCGTAAGTCATTTGAACACATATAGGTGAACGCGTTACTCTATATATAATACGTGTATTTCCTGGATCCGTACACACACACACACACATACACACACGAGTGCGCTCGCGCGTCTACCCTCCACAAGAGGACGCAGGTGGAATTCGCTGGCTGGAGCGCTGATAAATACGTGGTGATTTTCAGTCTGGCGCGTATATAGGCTGGGGGGGCCTTCGCCAGTTCGCGTATATATATATACGAGAAAACGAAAGCACACCAGGCGTAAAATGAAGAACGAGCTGCTTCTGTTTGCTCAGCTCTGCCGTCTCGTCGGCAGCCCCGCGAGCGGCTGCTTATTCCCTTCCTTCCAGAATGCACGGCATTGTTCGAACTTAAACGTCTGCGCGTATACACACGTATACATATATAAATACACAAACGTACGCATTGTGTTACTCGTCATATATATATATATATATATGTGTGTGTGTGTGTGTGTGTGTGTGTGTGTGTGTGTGTTTCGTGGCGACGTCGCGCATGCGCTTGTTTCTCTCTCTCTCTCTATATATATGTTCCTACTAGAGGTATACGTGCATAATGCAGTGGGCGCGCGAATCGGGACTCGCGTGCGCGCAGCCGACCGCAAAATTGGATTTCTCCGCAGAAGCGCGCGCTCGCACGCAGTGAAGCTTCAAACGGATCGTAGGCGCCGGGTTTGCGTTTTCCTTTCTCAAGAACGAAGAGGATGAATGCGAAAGGGAGACGAAGAAGGGAGGGAGGAAAAAGAAAGATAGTGGGTAAGGGGGAAGCGAAGATGCGAGATGAAATAGCGACGAGGTAACAGCAACTCTGAGCAATGACAAACGCATCGGAGCTTTTGCGTGTTTCTCGGTGCGGATTACTGTATGTATACATGCGAGCATACAAATGTGTGGGAGAATTCGATGATTTGTCGAAAATGATGTTCCATTTTCAGACAAAAGTTGTATATTATGAATAAATATGTATCAATAATTTAGGGTGAAACCGAATAAGGCCGAAAATCTTGATCTTTTAAAAAACGTACGATAGACTACTTCTGACATGTTATATTGTATGTAGAATGATAATAAAAACTCTTTTACAAAGAGGACATATAATCTGCACATCAACAATACATGATGTTGATTTTACAAATATTTCCGGTTTCATCCAGTACTTAACGCAGTATCTCCTACAGATACTCTAATTATTCATTGGTAGTATAATCTTAATAAAAAGATAGCTATAAATTTGAATAAAACAACAACAACTATCGTTAGATTCTTGCAACTAAAGTAATAGTCTTTTTAAATTAAATATCAAAATTAGCATCAAAACGTATCTACCTTAACGAATCAATTTATACAGCGTTAATTAATACCGTTGATGAAATTCAGTGTGAATGCATATATATGTATATATGTATATCTTAAACCTTCGTCGCTAATTGGCACTTTAAACTAGTAGCTGGTGCTTTTGCATGGAGGACCAATCGATAGAACCCTTCTTTCTTCGATGTGCTAACGCTGGTTCTATCAAAACCACTCGATGAAGGTAATGGATTAAGTTACTCTTTGTCTCATTCGTCTGTACATTTCAAACCGCGTTGATTTGATTTCATTTATTTTGTCTCGAATTCTCAATTTTGAGAGACAAATTAAACCACTCAGTAACGGACCAGCTCGGATTTTTTGCCAATTCAGTTTTGATCATTACACATTCCGGTTTAACTTAATTTTTTAGTTGATAAAACTAAAATAAAGAAAAGTCAATATGGTAATATAAAAAAATTCATGGTTCTACAAGAATTTTTCAAACTAGGAAAGAGGGGAAGAAGAGGTCCACCTACTCTCCCGCGTATACTATTGCACGGCAGTCCTCCTCTCGCTGTTTATGTAAAAACTAAGTTTAATAAATTTTCGAAATAAAATAAATAAAAAGTACTGGAACTTTTACTTAATTGCTCGACAGTGGTTTCAAAAATATTCATTCTGAATCGCATTCATAAATTTTACTTAAATGAATATATTATCAATAATTTCAGTGTGACATTATATCATACTTTTCTTTATTATTACATATTTACGGGGTCCCTCATTGAACTCAATAATCTGTCAAAGTGCTGAGATCATCTATGAAAAGACAAAATGTTTGAGTGTAAAAGCCAGTGTGGTCGCCGGAACCGCTTTCCTTTATTCCTATGGCTCACCTTGTTCACTTACAGGAGTTTCGCCGCCGGACGGAATTACAAATGACTAAACCCTTGCAAAAGATCGTTACAATGATCATGTAACAAGCTATCTTACAGACTTATTCCTATAATATAATAATAGAAGGGCTTAGAATGAAGAACCTGAGCGCAAATGCAGCTGAGGGGTCAGTGCTAGGGCTAGCCAACTGAAATATAGTTCGTCCAAATTAATAGATTTATCAGAAGGCATCTTTCTTTTAGGATACGCAGACAATACTGTATTAATTATCACAGGTAGTAACTTTAAAGAGACTCAATGAAAACTAAATACGGCTATGCGACTCATTCTCGAATAGCTACGACAATACCGATTACTGCTGGCTACTCAAAAATTTAAGATACTACTTTTGTAACGGAAACAAATAAGTTCGATTGCTCCAATAAGAGTAGTTGATACGATAGTCGAATTGAAGAAGGCAATTAAATACTTAGGTGTATTACTTGATAATATGAATAACCTAGGCTTTTTCGATCATGTTAGACAGATTTTAAAAAGGACTACTACAAGCTCTGCGATATTGAGCTGATTAATGGCAAGGGCTGATTAAGGGCGAACCAAAACCAGACAGGTAATAATGAATGATAATAGTGGTAAATAATAGAAATTTACCATAATTATACTATAATTATGGTAAATTTTCCAATAAATTATGGTAATTTTTTGGGTTTTTACAGACTGTGGTAGCTTTACTAGAATTATGGTAATTTTTTCACAGACATTTGGAATTTTTCCTAACTTTTTTTCTCAGTGTATCTTTATATACAACACTAAAAACTTTGAAATATTATAGAACTAATATAACAGCAAATATAATGATTAAGAAAATGCATTAACATATAACAAATATCGTACCATTTAAACATTCTCACTACATTTTCTGAATTCACACATATACAATCTCATTATAAAATAAAATTTTTAACTACCGTAAAATATAAGTGAAGTAAAATGATAGCGTTCAATGTCATTTCGCTGTAAGTTCTTCGTTGGCAGAGTGCCAATGAAAATAATCCTACCGTCAGTATAGAACCTATACAATGCACATGATGTGAGGATAATGCATTGGAGTGGTCGTTCAACCGTCAATTTGATAGGAGTTTGTATTTATAGAATGGAAAAATATGAAAAAAAAAACAGGAAGGAAAGACCATTGATCGGAGGTGTACAATAAAGTGCAAAATATATTGTTAATTCTCGTATCATTGAGACTGAATGAAGCAATAGTCAAATTTTCTTGGACCTTGTGAGAAAAACTTTTCTTTTTGAGTTAAATAATTAATCAGAATGCTGAATTTTAAGGTGATTAATGAATTCGCCATTAATTTTTTTTATATATTAACAAAGTTTACAAATTATTCCTTCACCAACTTAATTGATTCTATAATCTAATCAAATAAATTTTTAAAATAAAAAAAAATAACTTCAAGTATTTTATTAATGAGTATTAAAAAGAAACTCCTTCAACCATAAAATTAAATTTCCCATGATATATTTGCAACATTTTTATTTTAAAACAAAATTTTTTTTGTGATTATGAACTGGATTCTGATCTTGCAAAACATGGCAGAATATTGCAAAATCCAAGACAAGCGCCCTGTTACCGCAGGTAGCTTAAGAGAGCGTCGTATAAACTGCATGACCGCGCATACAACGCTACATCTAGAGGAAGAGCCCAAAATCTCTGAAGGGGGTAGGGGTAAGGGACAATGTTTTGGTGAACGTGGGACTACTACTATCTGGTGTGAAACTATGATACATAAACTGTGGTAAATCATAAAATCTTAATGACGGGTATTTATATAACAGTCTTTACTGCAGTTGAGTGTGAATCCGCAATATTTGAGAAAAAAGTTTTGGCATGTGAAAAATAAAACTTAGCAGATCCAATCTGTTTTAATTGATTGATTTCTTGAAATATAAATAAATATTACATGTTTTAATATTAACTATACATACTTATTTAATAACTTGCATATGCAGCACGTTATTTTATTTTCTTAAATTTATTTTTTTAAATTAGATGTTATTGAGATCAATAGATCAGATGACTTACAGAATTATTTTATTATTATAAAATTTTTTGATTCGTAAGTTCAAAAATAATAAATAATTTATCTAAAAAATATTAATTAATCTGTTCATAATAAAATAATATTAATTTTAATCTCGACAGTTATGTTATGTAACCTCCAGAATAAGCCGAAATATAATTGGAAATTCAAACAAAGTTGAAAATGTTCCTTTAAATAGAAACCTCAATAAAGTACGCATCAATGTCTATATTGTTATGTACATTTTAATTATTACAGGTTAATACAACTTTATCACTTTAAAAAAATCGATGTTTTTTTTGAGGGATTTCTAAAGGAAAACAAAAAAGCTGTGTACAAATTTCAAAACTATCTGATCACTGCAAGTGTGTTTTGTCGATTTTAGTTTGGCGCACTCTACGGCGTGCGAGTCGCGGCTTTAAACTTTAAACGCGTTTTTCTGAAAACCACTTTTTTTGGTTGGCGAGCACGATTTCTCAAAAGTATTGAACGGTTCATTTCCAAATTTTTATCATAGCTTCGTCACATGTATGGCTATCGCCGGAACTAGGATTATGTCAAAATTTCAATTCTAAATATATTTTTTAACCGAAAAAGACCCAAAAACACGATTTTTCGAATAATTTGTTTTGAACACCCGCCATTATATTAATTTTTCATGAAATTCAATTATCCTAGTTCCGCCGATAGCTACGGCCCTACTGAATCTAATTTTTTTTAAATTTTGTATTTCAGACGATTCTTCGCTTCAAAATCATGCCCATCATCAATATCCGTTTTTTTGAGACGCTAAGTGGTCATTGTACATAAATTGCACAATTGTACATAAATAAACAATATAAAATTGGTTTATATACATTGAGAGTGCCTTTATTAAATCTAAAAGGATTCATATCCATATTTATTATAGGAACTGTAAAAAAAAATTCGTAAAATAGCTTAAATTTCAAGCGTCTGAAGTGGTATAAACCCTTAAGTCTGGAACAGTAATGGCATGCGTGGAAGTAGCAGCATTGTATTGTGTATTTGCCTTGAATGACACCGAGATAATTTTTTTAATTTCAGAGTACAAATTTCTACTTTTGAAGCCTGTTTGCACCCGCAGTCGAGTTTTGTACCATAGCATTGTTTTTCCACCGAACCTCAAGGTTTTAAGATATCATTTGCTATCGTACTTCACGATCCAGGAACAAAATGAACTACTGTACCTTTTAAAGTCCACAAATTTGATTTACTTTATCGCCAGGAGGGTGAAAATGACTTTTTGTATGTTACTAAGATTTAAATATTATTTTATTTTACAAATTTTCACATAAACTTTTGATTATCATCAAGTCTGGTAGAAGTCTTAATAAAATCATTCGCGCAGTTATTGCTACTATATTTTCCGTTAAACCAACTAAAAATTATTTTTACAAAATTATAGTAAACGATACTTCCAACATCGCTATATTTCTTATTAATTCAGGCGGTAAAAAATTGCGCATCTCCCTTCCAAATAAAAGGCATTTGCCACCGAGGAAAAATAAAGGATTCGCGCGACGGCAATCTATACACCTATACGTACACACACACACACACACACACACACACACACACACACACGTGCGCACGCGAGAGTAACCGAGTCGAAATGATTTCGGAACATCGGCGCACAGAACGAGAGGCAAGAAGCGGCTCGTATAGTGTTCGGCAGTGCGAGAAAGGGAGGGGATCGTGTGATGGGAAGGGGGATGTGCGCGACCCCGCGGAAAATTTCGGGTTTTACGATCGAGCTCGAAAAATCGCGGTTATTGCTGACGCCGCATGGCAGAAGCGCCGGCTCAAGCGAGAGAGTTGACGCGCATGGCTGCCTGCAAAAATAATGTGACACGAACTCTGGTAACGTCAGCTGCCACGCTACTCTCTATATTTCAGTCGCCCGACTCGTTTCGGCCTTCCACCGCTACTCCACTCTCTTTCGCTCTCATTCGTCCTTTGCTCCATGCTTGCGACTGTTGCTGAGAGAGAGAGAGAGAGAGAGAGAGAGAGAGAGAGAGAGAGAGAGAGAAAGAGAGAGTGAGAAGCAAAAGGAATATAGACTGATAGACGGAGGGGCAAACAGAGGGGGAGAGCGAAAGAGGAAGAACGGAAAGGCTAAGTAACAGCGTAGCCAGTTAGAGCACATGGCATACCGTCCAATGCCCTCGTATTTTTAGATATGGGTACTAAACTGTTTTTGATGTGGTTGTACCCGTACGTGTGGTGGCACAAGCTAACAGGAAAGGGAGAGCAGGAGGGAGAGGGGGGGGGGAGAAAGAGAGGAGCAGACAGACTTCTATATTTTTAATAAAAAGGGGTAAGGGTTATCTTTTCGCTTATTGGCATTCTGTGAGGTTTACAGGTACGTAATTTCATTTTAGAGATGGACATCTGGTGACTTATGGAAGATCATTTTTTTAACAAAAAAAGTTGATAAAATGGCGAGATTCTTTAACCGTACAGTTTAGAAAAGATATAGTTGCTAGACAACTATAGCTTAAATTATGAAGTTTGTAACGAGCGCGATTCAGATTTGAATTACACGCATCCTTTATGTAAAAATCTGCGATAAAAAGACATGACTAGCGGTCGATAATGAATCAAGGCCGCATAGATAATTCCAAGAAGGAACACTGTGCGTAGTTAGTGTGCCGCAGAAATATAGTCGCGTGCCAAGCGTGGCTCACTTTCTGTCGCTTCGGGATCCGCTCCAGCATCGTCACCTTTCCATCGTCGTCAGCTTTGAAGGATTGCCACGATCAACTGGACTCAACTCTAGCTACTTATATATGAAGAGGCTAAACCAAATTTTTATATTGTATTGAATTGACACGGCAAGAGGCTACTGACGGACAGGATGACCAAGTGGCGATCTTCTATCCTTCTCACCCACACGTAAATGTCGTCACGTTCTTTAAGAATAAGTGAGACAAAAAATCGCCACCTGGTCACGCTGCTGACAGACTCAAGGTCTCGGTGTCAGCAAGGGTGGTGGACTACGTCCGAGTGATAGGAGCCTACTAGGATTAACACGCAAATATAAATTATATAAGTTTTCAATTACCCTTCGCACTTTGTTTATTGTAATTACCAAGAACTTTAGAGTTAACTGTTTTTTAAAATTAATAATATTATAAAATAAAATATTAATGGAATGTTGCGTTGGTTAGTATATTGCTTTATAAATAATGTAGAACCTTTTATAGAACTTTTTAATAATATAACGACCGTGATATTTGTTTCCAATAACTATAATATTGTATGGAATAAAATGAGACTGCAGGATACTTGATATTGGTTTACTTAAATATAAATCGAGCCAATTCCTCCATTTATTCAAATAATTATAATTTTACAAGTTAAATAAAGAAAATTCCTGCAAAGATTAGAAAGATTTTATTTGCCCCTTTTTAGGCACGACCGCTTCTCGGGAGAGCCTTATAGTTTCGTCAGGGCGAAAATTGTAACACTTCAAATTCCGAAAATGTACAACATAAAAATCATTCCCCACTCAAAATGAGTTCTTGTTAAGCATTTTTCAAGATGTATGTATGTCTGTACGTATGTATCTAATCAAGTAGCCCGATTATCTCACCGAAAAATTGACGGATCTCGCTGATTTTTTTAATTGTATGTTCGTCTAATTACAAGTGTGAAAAAAATGATTCTTCAATATAATGGATACAAAATAAAATTAAAATTCTAAAACCATAAACTCATCTGCTAAAACTAATATAAAAATACATTGTTATTATATTAAACATTTTTATCTACGAACAATATTTAGTAATGAAATAGCGAAAAACCGCTTAAAAGATCAAAAATAGTCGATTTTCGCTATTACTTTACAGGATTTGACTTTACACAAAAACGTTAAATGTAAAAGTTATAGATACTATTAGACTAAACCTTTTTCCTGTTGAACATTTTTTTCTACAATCGATTTCTGACGAGTTAAAAAAAAAACGATTTTTAACTCCTAAATATACATAAAATGGACAATTATTTTCGGCTATAATTTAACAGTATTGAATTTCACGCCAAAATGTTAAATATGAAAGTTGTAGATAATATTAAAACAAAATTTTTTCCTATTTAACATTTTCATACCTATAAAATGAATTGCTGATGAATAATTAATTAAAAAAACGATTTTTTAATGTCTCAATACACCCTATACCGTCAATTTTCGTTTATTATTCAACAGAATTCAATTTGACACAGAAATTTCAGATACGACTTATATAGCTAGATCTGTATAATTTCATTATTATTATAAATTCAGTTTTTATGAGTATTTGAAGTGTTGCAATTTTCACTCCAACGAAAATACAAGATTCTCCTGAGCAGTATGGTCGTGCCTATAATGTAAAAACGAAGTTTTTACATAGACAGCGGGGGGTTGGCGCGCGATAGCGCACAAGGGGGCGCGGCCCCCCTAGTTTATTAATGTGTGAAGCAAATAGATTGAAATTGGCTTTTATACTGTTTCGTCATCATTACTATATTTTCTGAGATTTAGTTAAAATATTACAATAGAATGAAGACATTTTGTCCATTAAATAAAAATAAAATTGTGTTTGGTACTGGTAATTGTTTAATTTATTATTGAATAACAAATAAACATCACGTTTTTCATACATTCAAAGCTCAATCTCTCTGTTTCATCAACTCTAAATTTCATCGTGGTATATAAGCAACACCTTATATAGATATAGGCATATAGTATCAAAACAACAGCAAACGTGACTTTGGGACCGCGAATTCGTTATCATTACACGGTCTGCTTCTCTCTTCAATTTACATATCTGTTTGTCACTGTATAGTTGTCGTCGTCGCCGTATTCGTCGCTATATGCGCTAGGGATTTTCGCCACAGAGAACGGAAGGAACTAGAACTTTGCCGGTGCCGCGCCAGCAAGGTACTACAACAAATTTCTGATGAAAGACAGAGAGAGAGAGAGAGGGAGAGAGAAATAGAAAGAGAAAGGAAGACGGAAGGAAAAGAAGAGAGAGAGAGAGAGAACCAGGCAGAAAGGGAGACTAATACGCTCGCTCTTTCACCCTGAAGAGTTTCTAATGGTCTACAGCTTTTTACGCACATGGCTTTCTTGAAACTTTGCATCTACAACTAAAAAAATAGTGTACCAATGGGTTGCGCGGTTTTGTATACATCATATACAGCAAACGACTTCAACTTTGCAATTAGAGTGAAATCTCTCGCGGAAGACAGTGCGGCGAGCAACTCCCTCTCGGCCTTATGCACACATACACCAATACGTGTGGGAACACACGTATATATATATATATGTATATGTACGGCAACGTGGACCCAGCGGCTTGTACACGTAGTACGTCGCCGCCGTCGTCGTCGTCGTCGCCGGGGGTCCCCAGAGGCGGCTCCAGACACTTTCGAGATTACGTTCGACCTCTAGTGCGCGGTGACGTCGAACGCGCGCGTGTGCGAGAGCGAGAGCAAGAGAGAGAGAGAGCGAGAGCTAGTAGCAGAGAGAGAGAGAGAGAGAGCTGGAGAGAGAAGGGAACAACACGAATCGACCGGAAAATCCCGCAGAGATTCGATCTGATACTTTATTTCTGCCGAATGCACAAACGTCGCAACCGCTGGGAAAGAAGGAGAGAGAGAGGAAAAAGAAGCAACTCCTCTAACCCGATGGGCACGTACACGTGTATATATAACTGTGTACCAGCGCTGACGTCGGGAAACTCTATTTTTCCGGAGGACTCTCTGCACGTCTTTCTTAACTGGCTTCTCTCACTCCTCCTCTCTAGATCCAGTCGCGCGCGCGCTCTCTCTCTCTCTTCTGCACTTCCACTTTTCTCTCTGCCCTCGAATTTTTTAATTCTCGCACTTACATCACATACGAATCCGTCAAGATATTTCATGTCACATACGACGTCATAATTTTATTATAATTGTAATATTATATTTTATAAATAACTGGATTGGCAGGGATGAATTGACAAAGACAGTGTGTACGGCTAAAATTATATACTTATGTATTTTTTTAATATATACTTAAGGTGGTTTCTCAACTTTTACATTGTGCGCTCAGCGAGAACACAATCCATATACCATATTCTCATAGTTTCGAAGTTCGGCTTCACACATATTTGATCAACTTATCAGAAAGAATCGATTTTCATATTTTATAAGTTATGTTTTTCTTTTTAAGGTCCCATTCTTTAATAAACTATTACTATGACTTCCTGCTATGGTCTTGATATTTCGAAATTTTTTATTATGTAACTACATTCGTTGATTTTTTTCTTTACTTTACTTGAGTGATTACATGTTCAACAGTTTTCGCTCTAAAACTATAAGTTTTAACAATTGACAATTCTTCGACTCTTATATAAGTTCTTTAAGTTCCATGATACTTTATACCTGTGAGCTATTCAACACCTTCTTTTCATTATAATTTAATCTAAGTATATATATTTCTAATTACAACAATAATGTTCGAAATATTTAGTATTTTTTATAGCTCATAAGTTATGCGAAATATAATATATAATGCTTTAGAAGTCTATCGTTACCATTCGCAGTTCCCTTAGCATGTACAGCCGCAAAAAATAATCATTTTATACAATAGTATGGCGCGAGGAAGAGCAATTAGTTCAGCGAATATGATGATCGCAATCTATTAAACAAAGTGTGCGAAGTTTAGAAGGTTCGTATGCTTCATGCAATGTACAAAGTGTATAACATCGCCCGCCCAAGGAGCGTCCATCTAGAGGAGGAAGCCAATGCACCGGCTGAGAACCTATCAGCCGTACCCGTCATCTTGTCTCTTCTCTTTTCATAATAGTAAGCGCGACCGCAACGAGTATCCCAAGGCATACTTGTCTACGACCACAGCAACCGATCGTCAACATTGAGCTAATTCTGCGTGCGGAACTCTTATTCGTTTGCGAACGCTTCGTGATCGCATGCGCAGTGTACAACATTTAACTAGCTCGGAGGACGCGAGTTCAACTCTATAATGATGAACGACAGTATATCTAACAAGGAGGGAGTTTCAGCTGCGGGATTCTATATTGTTTTATTATGAGGCTAATAAAACCTTGTTAATAATATATTTTTCACGTAATATGTCGACGCGCATGATCACGTTTTCCTCTCCGTTTATAGGCAGCTGGGTCATCGAATACCATCACCTTCACGGGCACGACGCGGATCGTCGCGTACGTACAGATATAGAGCGAATGTAGCAGGCACGCTCTCTCAAGCGCAACGACGTTTGCTGCGCGTTGCGGCGCTTGCCAACGGACTGAATATACTAACACCCTGCGACAAATGATTGAATGAATACGGTTACTTTTATACTAATTCTTGTTAAAGTTGCATTTGTTACGTATGGAGGACAGAATGAAAGTCCTTTATGGATTAATAATGATTCAATCCTATTTTATTATTTTATAGATTCATTAGGTATTTTTTATTGTTATCCTTTATATAATTTTAGCATTATTGATAATCTATTTCGGTCTCGAACGATCTCTAATCTCGATCTCGAATATCGAAATAAACGAAAGACGAATATAGGCGCGCGTAACGCGCTGATTAACCCTAGTACATTCTTATTTTATACATGTCTTATAATTTTGAAACAATGTATCGTAGTATACTCAATAAGGGGCAATAATTAATGAATCGAAGTCTTATAACAAAGGCTGTTTGAAAATTATTCAAAAATCTTAATATAATTTTTTTTAATGTAATTGATTTGCAAGCAATATTTCCATTAGAAACAAATAAAGATAATGCCTTTTTAAATTGTACTATCCTTAATTTATTCCTTTTAGGATTGAAATTCTAAATTCGTGAATTAGATATTATTTCAGAAAGCAGGATTCAGAAGTGTTAAGGAAAATAAGCATAAATACTTTTGGTCATAATTATAATCATATATTTGCATAGATATTCATCGTATGTCAGTCACTGATACTCTAGTTTCTTCTAGCAAAGAGACGGAAATTGAACTCATCTTGCTATATCCATATGCAACTCATGTGCTACAATCTCTCGATATAATATTCTTCTATCCATTTAACTAAGTTAGGAGGGAAACTGTTTTTGAATAGAAAGTAGAGAATGATACTACTAAATTTAAAAAGGAGAAGTTCGTTTCAAATTTATAAAGTCTAGGTACAGCCTATGAGCGAAGAAAAATAATAAATTGAAATGGTTTCAGAGCTTCTATTAATGCCATCCAACCTTGTTTCCGCCCACATAAGAAACCAAAAGCAAATGAGATTGTAAATTTTCCAAATAAACAACAAAAATTTTATTTGGAAATATTTGAAAGTACCTTATTAAATTAGCTATTGGATGATTTTAAATTTGCGAAGAGTGGATAAATAATATAAAAAAGGGTTGATTTGAATACCGTTTTAATATCAAGAAAATTGCTGGTATACTTAAATTTTAAATTTACTGTTTACAAATATTTACAAATATTATTTACAATTAAAACATTATTTATGTAGAATTTTATCTACCTTTATAATAATTTTTTATATATTTCTGATGTCCGGATATCAAATCAATTTTGTACACATTTTCTGATTTTTGTTAAAAAAATATAACGTTAGTAGTTAATTACATTAGCAGAGGATTCATTAAAGGTTTCTCTGAACAATTTGCTTAATAATGTTGTCGAGTTCATCAATACTTTAAGTACTGAAGCTGTAATAAACTTCAATGATATCTCCTTCAAATCAGATAACCTAACAAGTTCATGTACGCCTTTTTATTTAGTTAGAAATATTGATAAAAAAAAACAAATTATTATATTTAGATACTACTTTGGAGTTAAGTACAGCTACTATTAAATTAAGCGATATTGTTGCCTAAATTATCATGTCTGATATCAATTACTCTGAAGATTATAGGCCGAATAAAGAAAATGCCGCACCTAATATAGTTGAAGCTGTTGTTGGTACGAGTAATAACATGTGAATTTTTTCTTACATTTTTGTATCAATGTAATGTAATATAATATCATTAAAAACGAAACTTTCTTTTATTACATAAAGTAAATCTAATTTTTTCACATATTTTGTCTGTATACATTGTTTTTTTATTGCTAAGAAATGAGTAGTCTAGCTAATGATTGTGTAAATTATTTACGTCTTTTTCTCGTCAAAAGTACGTGATATTGAGCTTCAAAATTATTTCGTTCGGAATGTTATACTATTAAGGTTTAGTGCGAACCGCATTTACTTTTCTACGTAGTAAAATTTTCTCTCTGTGCACATGTAGATCCAGCATCTGCAGTGCTAATGAGCAACTTTATCTTCCTGATACAGAATAGAAGAACGAATGCAGCACGATGGCTCTGTTTTCGATATTTTGAGATTCTTTGTTTGTCGACGACTTAATATTTATTTAATTGTTTTCAGAAGCTATGTAGCTAAAACTATACATATACTGCTCATGAGAGAATTATGTTTAAAGCAGCAAAATTCATATTATAGGCTTATGCACTATATTTTCGAAATTTAAAGAATATATATATACTATATTTTTTATTAGAACAGTCAATACAGTAACAGAAAAAATATGGCTCTTGCTAAATGTCCGTCAGATTAGAGTACGTTGTTCCAAAGTAGTAATATTTCAATATTTGTTTTACTTT
>JAWWEQ010000055.1:17331361-17358487 GCA_035583055.1 Torymus tubicola | reverse complement strand
GGGCTTATGTTGAAGGGTTTACAATACAGAATCAGAAAAAAATTTGTCGAACAAAAAATATTCATACGTAGCACTGTTATTTTTTTATAAAGGTACACTCAAAAGCAGCTAATCAGAGACTTTCAAAAAGGGTCCTAAAAAAATATGACTACATTCTAGAAGTGAAATGCAAACTTTTTTCCAATCAATGTTCTATTAAAAAAGTTTCAGGATTTTGAGTAAAAAAATGGCCAAAGTTGAGTTTTCATCAAAAATTGCAAAAAATAACAATTTTTTGCTATGCAATAACTTTTGTAAATATTGAAATATTGCTCTAAAAATTTAGGAACACGTGTTTTCATAAAAAACTAAGTGCCTACAAATTTTGAGCAATTTTAAAATTTTCACCTTGCTCAGGTGACATGAAATTACCCATATATACACACACACACACACACACGCACACACACACACTAACCTCAAAGAATATAAAAATTTGAGGCTTTACATCTTTAAATACTAAAAAATAAGAGTACGTTTAACATGTCAACATGCTATTTCCGAAGCCAAGTTATACTTTGCTCGCAGCTGAACAGCAGTCGAAATTCGTGGGGCTAGATTTGACACGGGGTAAGCCGCGCGACGAAGTTAACGCATATGACTCGAAAAAGCTTACTATATGGGAGACGAGTCCTTGCCTGTTCTTGGTTTTGCGTAAAGCTACCACGTTGGCTCGCGCGCTTACGCGACATTCGATAAAACGCTCGGGACTGCACTTTTCCGAGAAACCAGTTTAACGGCTCTCACTATAAAAGTAAAAGCATTCTGAATCGTAAGGAAGTTGCGAGAAGAGCGTTGTACCTCTACCCCCTCCTCCCCCCCCCCTACTCTCCCCCTTCCCTATGCCTATTCGAGCGTGGAAATACTTTGAAAGCATTTTTATTGTCCTTTGAAAGCGTGTGTACAGGCATTCATTTTTTATAATAATTGGAAGGAAATCTCAGCCCGTCGCGTAAGGAAAGATTTTATTTACTAGCACGGTATGCATCTCTTTTTCGTACGTTTCATTTGTGGCTGCTCGTAAACTATCCGAGCGAGTTCTTTTATTGCCAGAAGTATCGTCTCTATACGTGCCATTTAGTTGTAAATGAATCAGCTTCACATGTAAGTGAGTTTGTTTTCGCGATCTAGTTGAAAATTTTAGTCTGTATCGTGAAATTTGCAGATAAGAAGAAAATGCAGCGCGAATGCGATGAGGGTTTGGACAAAAAAAAGACCACGAGCATGAGCTGAGGCAGTAAAGTGTGAAGAGATCGTGGCACAGGTAAAGTATGGACGAGAAGATAGCGGATGTAAATAGATGTGAGTGAGGAGGGGAGGAGGGAAAGGAAGAGCTTAATGGCTGTAATACGTCAAGCGAATATGAGGGAGAAAAAGAAATATAGTTTTAGATGTGCGGGAGTTAACTCAGCAGGTTTAGGCACCCTCGTAATATTGCTATAAATTTATAGTAATTTAAACAAAAGTAGACTTTTACTAGTCATTTTTCTGTATTGCGTGAATAGGAGGTAGAAATATCTCTATTGGAGAAAAAGCACTCAGAATTAACGAGCTCGGGTAAAATTTAATCTATTTTGCATATAGAAGTACACTATTCTGCAACCTCAATATACAAACGACCGAATGAGTTTTCGCATACACAGAAATATACGCATATATTCGTATTTTTATGTATGCATTATATATTGGACGCGGTGAACGCATCAAATTCCAAATGGAAAAATTAAAAATCGAGCAATTTACGTATATCCACAGAGAAAAATGACATCGAATGGGCGTACACACACAAGTGCGCGTCGTATCATAAAAATCGCCAGTACTATCTCTCGCTCCCATTGGCATCGCGCACGCGTGCACTAAAACTCTGGCAAACGCGCAAGCAAATTAACTTGCCGTATTCATTTGGGAAATCCCAGCGATTTGTTTGGCAGCCATTTTGAAGATCGATTTTATTCAAATTCCAGCTGACTGCTCACTCGCTCGACGCAGATACAGCTCGGCAACGACGGAAAAGGAAGTGCGCGACGATGCCTGCCGAGAGAGAGAGAGAGAGGGAGAGAGAGAGGGGGGAGGGACAGGGTGGACGAGATTTAACTCTGTGTGTGAAGAGAGCTTTAATCAAGTAGTCCCAGTGGTGCCATTGCTGCCATAGTCGTCGCAACTTACTTGCGTGCGTGCAGCCTGCCCTTGTTCTGAGCACGTATGTACAAACAAGCTTTCGTGAAACATTGTGGGATCCGTGTGAGAGAAATGAGAAAACCTGTAAAACTTGGCTCGCAGTGGGAGAGAGAGAGAGAAAGGGAACACAGAGGATAACATAGCGGTGCTATCTGCCTTGTCTCGCGAAATTTCATTTCGTTGTGCACTAGTATGTATATATCTATATATATATATATAGATACACACATATAAGTACGTTAGAGAGAAAGATAGAGAAAATGAAAGGGACAGAGGGAAGAGAGAGAGGGAAGGGGGAGGAGTCGTATGTGCGCGTGCAGAGATGACGACGGGGGCGGTTCTGACGGAATAAAAACGAGCGATGGCAATATATTGTCGCCTCAGGCTGTGAATCGCGCGCGCATTTTCACTCGTCGTCGTTGTCGTCGTTTTCGCATCCTTCTCCTCTTTCTCTCGTCGTCTCTACCTCGCGTAATTATTGCGCTCGCGGATTATTGGGAAGATGGACAGTGAAGCTTTAAGCGATCGAAAATAACTTAGTATCCATTATAGTTTTTTTTCTTCTTTTAAATAGCTTTCTATTATAATCAGAACAAAAATCGATAAGCACTCCTTCTCTCAAACGAGTACAAGAAAAAATGCTATAACTGTATTTTTACCGGAATAATTATATATCTACATTGTTTTTATTCAATATTAAAAAAAAACAAAAAAACAGATTTAGAAAAGTAATTACATTGATATCTTTCAAATATGGTTCTGTAAAACGATTAGCATATGAATTTCCATACTTTATTCAACTATAACGTATTTTAACTGCAAAGTAATCTATAAAATATATTTTGAGATATCTATTCGCAGTGCTAGAAATGATCATATTATTATATTTGTTGAATTCTTCATGAATAATAAAAAAATAAGACGTTACTGGAAAACGATATAACTACCGTTGACCGAAAAATCATATATAACTTCATTAAAATTTGTTTTTTAACTGTAATAATAAATTTGTTATGAAAATATAAAATCATATATGTAGTGTTATATTTGATATCGTTTGTCTTCTTGATTTCATTTACCAAAGCGAATCTAAATAATCACTTTCCTCGAAATTATAAGCAGTGCAGATGTATGATTATGTAGATTTAGAAAGTTGTAGATTTGACTGATGCAATAATATTTCATTTCACAACACAGCTATAAATTACTATTTCAAAAAATAAGATTTAGCGGCACTGTAGGAAATATCAAATACCAATATTATTATTTAACACCAGTATCGAAAAACTAAAGTAACTTGAGATTAAAAGGATGCATATAAACATGTAGTAACTAATAGGAGAACATACAAAACCAATGTTATTGCGTCGAGATTTTAAAAATATCAAATTTTAAACAATATTTAATTCACAAAAATGAAGAAAAGGATTTAAAAAAAGAAAAATTTACTCACATAATTAAAAATGAAGTCTTAATTAAATTAAGACTTTATTTGAAATTCAATAGCAAAAAATGTAAAAACATTAATTTTTAAATATGTCTCCATTTATGCGAAGATAATTTTATATGCAGCTGCTTAAATTTGCATAGATTATGTATATATGTTTCTATTAGATTAAACATTAATTAATGATTCTTCTCAATATTTGCTTCGGGCAGCTGTGGACATTCTCCTTTGCCTGCGTATACTGTTTTAACCTCACTTTATTTATTTGTAACAAAATACACCCTAAATAGTTAATCTACTTTAATTATACAAAAGGATTTAGTTAAAAACAACATTGAATTAAAAAGTTGCAAATCATATTGAAACAAAACGTCTTTCTTTTTAACACAATATTCTCTTGAGTAGCGGCAGTCGTGCCTTATGCGTAAAAACAAAGCTCTTGCATACATGATGATATAAAAATACCATTATTTTCATATAGATATACGAGCGTCATGCATTTTCTCAGCCATGCGCAAAATTTTGTGTACTCAATAGTATTACATAAATAGTATATTACACAACAAGGGAGGTAGAGAGTTGGCCAGTCCAGAGCACGTGTAAATTGCCAAACATGTGCTCTGGGGTGGTCCTCTTTATCCCCAAAAAGCAAACGTAAGAAATCATAAGAAACCATACAAAACCGTACAAAACTGTACAAAACTGTAGAAAACCGTTCCAATTCGGACATATTTCGTAGAATATATATGGTTAATTTCTACGGTTTCCTACGTTTTCGTATACGGTTTCATACAGTTTTGTACAGTTCCTTACATTTACTATTTTGAAAAAATTTACGAATCGTAATAAAATGTATAAAAATGCAAGATTCATTAAAATTTACGGAAATGTTCGTTTTCGTACGTTGTCTTAAATTTTTGTTGTATTTTCATACGTTTAATCTTAGATACCAGTTCGAAGGATTTTATGAATTGTAGAAAATTGTAGATAACCGTCAGAAACGGCAGAAAAACGTAAAAAATCGTACAAAACCGTACGTAATATGTCCGAATTGAAACGGTTTTCTACAGTTTTGTACGGTTTCCTACGGTTTCTTACGATTTTCTACGTTTATATTTTTCCATATAGGTACCCGGACCGAAAATACCACATTCGCGTTTCGGAGCTGGGAGCGAAAGTGGTACTTTCGGCCAGGGTATGATGAAAAATTTTATACTCAATGTGTGCACAAGGATTATATCGACTTTTGTAACTGTCTTTATTCTTCTTGAAAATAATTCTTGAATATTAGTTGCTTAATGTACTATTTTTGCACATCAACAGTACCTTGTGAATTCTAAGTAAATGCATGCATACTATAACATATTTTGTATCAAAATATTCAGATTCGAATGTTCATACGTACTTAGAAACACAATTCATGCGGAATATAATTTTAGTACGAATTTAAGTTATGATTCGAGGGTACTTTAGAAGATTCAGTATTTTAAAAAATGTCGTCGAAAGATTATTACGGTTTAGTATAAGCTGATTATACGAGCTTTTACATAAACCGGAATAATTTTTTTCGATGGATTTCCTTTGCTTTAAAACTAAAGAGAATATTTAATACCTCTCAAGATATTTTTGACAAATACAAAATAAATAAATTTTAAATTTTATGTGCCTTTTATTGTATTAATTTTATTTCATTCGATGTTCCAACTTATTATCGACATTTTCTTTCTTCATGACAGATAATATATAAAATAAAAAGTTAATATGTTTTTCGTTATTAAATCATACTATAAGGTTCAAAAATAGAACTTTCAATAAAGAATTTTCCGGGCATTAGTTTTACGTATCATTAAATTACCGTTAATTCAATAACTTTATAACATCAATGTAAATGGTCTTGATGCGAAACCATGTTAGTACGAAATGCGATATGCTTACTGTAATTTCACATTCAATAACTCACAATCGGCTATTCAAAGATAATTTCGTATGAAATACGGCTTTGATGGCAAACTATGTACAATTTACGGTAAACTATATATCAAACTAAAGGTAACGCACGTACGCACGAGCGCATTTTCGCAAACCTGTTTTAAGTTTCGTAATTTAATAAGAGCTTCTTTTTCCTTTTTAAATTCTTTCAAGCAACAATCTATCAAATCACTTATCAAGTTCTTGCGATGTTGCATAACATATTCTCGGTTTTTCTTATCGATGATCGGAAATGGAAAACTTATGCACGTACGAGAGTAATTACGCAATGTTGCAAGTTGCCTGCATGCCAATAAATAAATGCTTGAGCACGTTCTGGATCATGTCACTAATATATACACTAACTTAGCAACATATACGAGACAATTATTTACCTACGCATTTAATCTTATTATTTTGCCGTTTCTGAGTTATTACTCTAGTTTCTGATAATTTCCAATTATTCTGCACGCATTCGTGCTTTAACCAAATTTTGCTCGATCAATAATAACCTCATATCCTTTGCAATACATCAATTGATAATAGTTGAAATTTGCTGCCAATTTAGCAAAGTTAACTATTCGACAATACTAATACAAGAATAATATTATTAAACCACAATCTATTTTGCGATGATCAGATAAGAGTTTTCTGCAACGACAGGAACGATAAACGTAGTCTAGGACTGACCACCGAGAGTACGCGAAAAATGCAGTAACTGTCGTTTCTGATTTTCCGCTTCGAGAATTTTTGAGTTCATTTCTAGTTTTATTAGGTCACTAAGTTTCGATGCTATCGGGGTGTAGCCAATGCATTTTCTAGCCTTTTCATGCACCCCCCCCCCCGCACCAATTCATCTGTCATCCTTGCAAAAAAAAAATATATATATATTTGCCAGCCTTGATACTATAAACAAGTAAATCCACAAATAGGTATGTACATTTAACCGCCAGACGGCATTTTTGAATATTTCATAGCCATAGATTAAGAATTTTTCTAGTATTAAATGTCAATCAATAGGCTGACACGTATATGTACTAGACCTGCCGACTGGAGGTTACATATTACCAAGCTTCAACCAAGAGATTTTGTTGTGGATGGGCTTCAAACTTTGGGCTAAGTTTTTGAATTAACAAATATAAAAAAGATACAATATTAGATCTTAATGCTAAAAGAAAAATTGAAGTTCTGGACACTTTTAGCTTTATTTTGGAAAAGAGTCTTAAAAAATTCATCTTCTCAACGGTAACCAGTTAATTTTGGAAATTCTTAAACATTATTTAAAACTTAAAAAATAATACTCGAGAAAATCAGTTTTCATTTACTTTTAAAAACACTAGAAAATGTTGATTTCTTTTAAAATAACAAAAGCTTTGCAATAAGAATTTGAAACTTGATTATAATTAAGTGCTCAAGTATAAAGCATTTTAAAACTTTATCTAAACAAATCAGAAAATGCAATCGGGTTATCAGCATCATTGCTATCAAGTCTACAAGTGCAAACTCGAATTTTACTGCGAAGTTCAGAACCGCAATCTCAGAACAATTCGCACCTCTGAACTTTCGTAGCTGTAAGAAGTGCAAAATCTGCAACTCTGGTCGAAAAATTGATAGAGCGTGGAATGGGTGGAGGGAGGGGGTAAGACCTCGAGAAGTCGAATGATAATAGAACCTTGTCTTAAAAGATATTTTATGTTGAAATTATTTTTTCAAATATTATTAAATAACGTTTGCCAAGAATTGATACAATTAAATAATGTTATAAAAAAAAAGAAATAAAGTTTCAGAAAGCTAACTATCAATGTATTACTGCTCGGCTAGCGGTTTTTGTTTCATATTACTGTCAAGTCATTTTGTTGTTTGATAAAGAACCATTTGATACTTAGTCTTGTTTCATGGAAACTGAATCTTTCATGCACTAACATGTACGTCTTCTGCGATACAGAGAAAGAGAGTGAGATAGAAAAAATAAAAACAGAGAGAGAGTCCGGAAAGAGGGAAAGACGGGGTCGAGTTCGCAACGCAACGGTTTCGCCACATTCGATTTGGATTCTGCGTGCCTCTCTTTTTTCTTATCTGCACTTTCACTCAGACGCACCTGTCCTCTCTCTTTCTGTCTCTATTTCTCTCTCTCTCTCTCTCTCTCTCACTCTTGCTCTAGCCCTGGTCGTATTCTCGCATCCTGCAGCTTTTACCTTCTTCTTTCATTCCTTCTTTTTGTCCACTTTTCCCAACGTCCAGGCAATTCTTTTATTCGCTTCATTTTGCCTGCGTTTTTACGAGTCAGTGTGAGAGCAGACAAGCGGGGAAGAAAGGGGACAGGGGTGAGGACAGAAAGAAGAGAAGGCGGCGAGGAGGAAAACTGATCTTTTCGGAGAAAAGAAGCGAGCGAGAACCGAGTGGGACAACCCGTGCTTGCTGCTGCAAGCCCAAAGCTAGGATGTCTGGAAGCTATCAGCTAGCGAGTAATGGCGTTAGAGGCATTCCTTGCGTCCCAGAAGGGTAACACATCAGAGCCCCGGTAATGCAGCCAAGTTTTCAAAGCTTTTCTAAACGGCTTTTATTCGGTCGTCGGTTTAATTGTTACGAATAATGTTATTTGCAAATGTAGAGTATTCCAGTGACTTCGAACAAACATGTTCTTTTCTTTGCGAAAACACGATTTTAGTTTTTTACAATAAAATAGCATATGCGAATTTAAAATCAATATTTAAAACGATATAGAAATTCGATTAAACAATAACTAAATAAATGTAGTAATTGTGGTTTACGTATTTTAACAGCGTTATCATGCAGCGATTAGGTGCACTTGAAGGGATATACATATTACATTGGTCTATTGGCCTTTGTCTCGGTTCTTAGGAGAACGCCTAACTCTCCATACCCACAATCAGAAATTCTCCTTAACAGCCCAACTACTCCGAGTTACCTAAATCACAGTTTTCGACGATCTCGACTCTCTCCGAGCGTCACACACTGCTACTGCGGTAAATCTGCTAGATACAGTCATTAGTAAGCCTACATAGCTCTCTCACCTACTCCCCTTCTCACTGTTACCCCCCTCTATACGTATAATCCCACTTCAAACCGGCATACAGCATCCGCATGTCCAGTATAGTGAATGAGCCGCATCTACGATGAGAGACTAATAGGTTCACCTCTTACTATCGACGCATTATAATAATGAAGCCTTGTTATGTCCTAGTGTCAAAAGCTTCCATCCTGTCTACCTAATTCCTATTGCGAAGTGAAGAGTAAGACAGTTCTATGGTCTACCATTTTCACGTACTACTGATGTTTGTTGTCGGTTAAAATATAAATTTGAGAAATAGTGAAAGATAAAAAACTATCGATACATAAAAGTTCTACCAATTTTTAACAAATCATTTTCATCAATCATTCAATTTTGGATCTTCTCCCATAGAGTGTGATATGTTGAATGTACAAAGGTTACATAGCGATGTAATGATTTTGTCAATGTATTATAACTTGTATGTTATAAATAACAAATAAAGAAAATGATGTTTCTTTTAGTAGAGAATACGTGTTTTATATACTTTTTGCACATTAATGATTAAATGGCAGATCGTTAAATGATTACATGGGAAAACGTTTATATAGCGCACATTTGATGGAAGGATACGGGTGTTCCTTCTAATGAACAGCACATACATTTACAGTTTACATATAGAACAGTGATTGATAATAGCGCACAGCACACAGAAGCGATTAGCTATTCGTTCTCGGGGCATTGATCAGTGAGTTGAGTGATATGTAGCCTCAATATAGCTATCAATTTGACGTTAAAAAGATCCAAAATTGTATACTAAAATATTTGCTATACGGGTGCAATAACTAATAAATTAATTTTAATAATGTAAGACTAATAGAATCGTTTCTAACATTCAATTTTATTAGGAAAGCAAATTTCAATTTTTAATAAAAAGATGTAATTTACAAAATTATTTTCATATTTACAAATTATTTAATTATTACCTGCATCATTATGGTCAAAATTTATATTTACATTCGCAGCACATGCACAACTCATGAAAATATGTGATAAAAAATGTTCATTAATAAATCCATTACATGCATAGCAGCTACATCATGGCTGCTTATTACAGTCTGACGTCTCTCTTGACGTTGTTGCGCAAATACCTACACAGATGACGCGAATGCTTTTTTCCATACAATCCTAAGTACGCAGCCAACATCATAACTCTCCCCCGTGTAAGCATATCCTTTCAATTAAAAATCTCTTTCATCTTGCGTTTTGCTTATCCTCCCATAGATCACCGTAATCTTTTTCAGAGCATTGTTTTATTGGTGTCTCTGTGAAAAGGTTCTATAAAAAGTATGCTTCTGCTTGCCCCTCAATCTCGTTCTTAGTTTCTCAATCAGAACTACAGGTTTCACCCTTTTAAAGCGGCAGAAGTACAAAGGTGCAAAGAATATTCAAATTTTATCTTAATCAAGTTCAAATAGCTTTTCGCACTTCTGGACTTGAAGTTAGAAAAATTCCATTGCTTCTGAGGACTGGTGATGAAGTCCAAAAATAAACTATATTTGTTTAAACTGAAAAAAAATTTTTTGCATACTGCGATAAGAGATAAATCGTAATCCTATTTTCTATTGTCTATTCATTAGGAAACTGTTGTATATATTAAAAAAATTTCGTATACTATTTGTTTTGAATATTACTAAAGTCGATATTTAAAATTTTATAAACAAAATAAAAAACTTATTTTTCAACTGATTTGGGGTTTACATTTGAATTCTTATTTTAGATTTAATCTTTACTATACAAATAATTTTATATGTTAAACATGGAGCAAACTCCATTTCCAGTGATAAAATTACTATTGAAGGGGCAGTTCATAATATAATACTTGAGAAAAACGATTTTGGACATTATAAAATACACAAATATATGATTTCTTCACAATACTTTTATGTTTAATCAGTGTGATGGATTGCGCCGCACCTTCACATTCACATACAAGCACACGCATCCATTTTGATAATTTGAAAAAATACTATACTTTGGTTCCGAATATATATGTGTGTGGGTGATTCGCTGTAAAATCAAAGGTTCAGAAAATAGATTTTCTTGAAACTTTGTGAAAACGTTTAATTTGATGTACCGAGTGTTGATGAATTATTTCAGATTTTTCACCTTTATGTTTTTGAGCTGCGCCATGTCAAAGTTGACAGTTTTAGCATTTTCTACAATTTTTGCTGATTTTGATTAATTTATAACTCCTTAGGGAAGCATTTTTCACGATAAACACAAAATACTTTTTTTTTGTAAAATTTTCTCCGTTTTTCAATAAAAATATTTTCAAAGTTGTATGTGTACACTGTCACTTACATACCTCCAAATGAAACATTAAAATTCAGAAAGAAAAAAACTGATCCGAGGTATCTCTACCGAAAAATTCATGGAGATACCTTTTTATTGTACGAAGTATCTGTACAAATTCCAGAATGGTTCGCGATCATTTTTTAACCTAAAAAAATTCAATTAGTTTTTGATTTTAAAAAAAATGTCTTATACAGGTCTGAAAAAAATATAATTAAATTCTATGAAAAATTACGAAAAAAAAGTCTATGTAAAATATGTCGAAATATTGCATCCTTTTTGAACTAAAAATTAAAGAAAATGCAAAAAATTAATAATTATTTTATTTGTAAACTCAGCATTTTCATTAACTTTTAGCTCAAAAACATAAAGATTAAAAATCTGAAAAAATTCATCGTCACTCGGTACATCAAATTAAACATTTTCACAAAGTTTCAAGAAAATCTATTTTTGAACCTTTGATTTCACAGAGAATCACTCATATATAAATCATTCTTATCGCGTGTTGCAAAAATTTAATTTTCAAGATCATCAAGTAGTATGAGGAAGCAAAAATCTTATTCCTATTTAATCAAAATATCATTAATTCTTATGTTTTTCTTATCTCGTGTAGGAAACTTGTGCCTGGTTCTATAACAACGTTCTGAATTGCTGACTTACATAGCTGCAAGCAAAACGTCGTGTGAATGTAAACAATAAGCAATCGTATAAATTGAGATACATAATTATAGTCAACTATATAGAGAGTATGGAAAAGAAATTCTATATCTGTATATCGCGTGTTTTGGCATATGTTTTAATCTTTGTCTGGCGTTGAGTTTTGTGAAAAGTTTTACATGTTTGGTTATTATTTCCATTTTGAGATTTAATTTTCTTAATATTATTTATGGAAATTATAAAAATTATAAATTCTTCATAAATTACGGCATCAATTTTCCGTTCTACATATTCTCAGCAAATTTTGTTATTATAGAATAATATTTTTTCGTTCAGAAGTATGTAAATACCTATTTTTTTATTACGCGGATGTCGAGAGTTACAGTTAGGCGTTCGGACAAAGTTTGTTTTTCTACTAATTTGTAATTAAATATCCATTGACTTGGTACTGATATATCCAAGTTTAGTACGGAGTAATTGGTACAGTTTTACGTAGATAATTTTCATCCATTAAAAATATATTAAGTATTCGGCTTAATTGTGCACAGTTTAGCATACTTAAATAATTTTCTTAACTAATTATTGAAGCTTCGCACCTAATTGGTTCGATACGAATTACCATTACATATGATGTTTCTAAGCTTTGGTATGATTTTTATCGTTTGACGAATAATTTAATACTAGTTAATTTGATTTTTTGACACAATTCAATTGTGTTAAAAATCAACTTCAAACGTCAAAATACAGTTGTAGATTTAAGTATTTTAATACATATACGAGTAATTCTCGCGTATATTTAACTTTTATGATACTGGAAAATATTTTACAAATAAAGAGCATAATGAACTCAATACAAAAAACTAGGTTTGAATTAAGTCTTTAATAACCCCTTCTTCTTTGTGAAGTAATTCATAAGTAACTGTAAAAACGTTGTATATCTCAGAACTGTTAATATCATAATAATGCCCATGCGAACTTTACAAGAATCAATCATTCATATTCCTATTATATAAAAACCTTTAATTCGATACTTCAAAAATATAACTAAATTATATTACACACTTACTTTTTTCAGTACTTTATGCTAAAAGAAAGTGCCTATTCTTTAACAACGGATATAATTCAAAAAGCAAAATCATCGTTGATTCTGAGTGTTTTTCATGCGTGATTTCCTCTTCTTTCCGCATCTTTCCTGGCTAATTAAATATATCATAATGGTAATAGAGTTCGGAATTTCTTGTAACTTTACGATAATCTTTGTTACGAGGTTATAGTATCGAGCCAATTGTTTTATTTCTTTCTGCATCATTTCAAATTCTGGGTTATACTTAATAATTCTACTGTAATGAATGATATTTTTAGTTTGTCAGATAATTCTCGGAGAATTTTCAATATGGTTTTCTTATTGAAATATTGGAATTCTTTACAATATCTAACCATGAAGCAGCATTCATTTTAGAAATCCGCCTTGCTGAATTTTCTTTAATTTTCAATATATTTCTCTGTTGTTATTATTTCTTTCCAGTTTTTTAAAGCTTATCATGATTTATTATGGATTTTTTATTATTGTAAAGTTCAAGTGAATTATTATTTTCTTCAATTAAGTTGATGTAATTTTTTTCATAATTAATTATTAAAGCATAATTTAAAATCTGGAATTCCGGTAGAATCATTATAGAGAATTATGAATTTTCATTATTATTAATTCAATATTTTAATGGTTCAGCAATCCAAGTATTGGCGATGAAAATTTTATAAGTTTCAAGAATACAAGTGGAATATTTATGTATAAAGTTTTGATTCCATGTTTACTATTGGATCAAAATTCTATTGATTTTTCTTTAGAAATAAGTTAAAGTATGAATTGATTATTTGGTTGATCAATAATTTAAAGAAATCATCAGTACATTTATTCACAATTTAGTGTCGAATAAACGAGCTATTTAGTTTTTACCAAAAATGTATATTATTAAATTATTCATTACACAAATAAATTTGATTTCTCTTTACAAATACCAGTTAATTTATATTTTGTGTGTAGTATCAAAAATATAAGTGATTGATAATATTAAATAGAACGCTTTTGCAAAATATATGGGAAAATTGCCAATATCGTTATTCTTGAATATCAGGTCAGTCTACGTTGCATAATATTTAAAGCCCTAAATTCTGGCGGAAGTAAGATATTATCGTCTGATAGAAAGACGTCGATTTGAATCAGCGAATGTGGTATTCTTCGAGATTTGTAGGCCGATCGAAAAGACGACGACAACGTCGAGCTGGTCTTGCTGGGGCTGCAGAATTCACATGCAACGACGTACAATAGGACAACACAGCAGAGATGAGTATCGCCGAGTATATAGTCCGCAGAAATTGATTTCACCTGCGTAACGTTGTCTTTAATGCACCGGAAATAACCGCACTGCTAGCTATCGAAAAGGGGGTTTCTTTTTATTGAAATTCTATGAAAATCTTTACGAGCCCGTATTGGAATCATGCGATAGCGGGAGAGGAAAATACGAGTTATGAATGAAACCCGATAGAACAATATTATGGAATATAATCGTAGTTTGTAATCATGAAATGTATTATATGAGAAACTTGTGAAGAAATTGATACTGAGAAATTTTACAAGCATGTTTGTATGACATTTTTTTTCATTCAGTAGGTTATGTAAAGGCCCCGTAAGAAAAGTAATATAACTCAGATTCGTATGAAAATAAACACATAATAGCATTTTCGTCAAAGAATAGCACAATTTAATACATCTTAAAATATTTTTCGAATACTTGAATAGGTATGCAATAATTAAAGTTAACAAGCGTATATTCTATACTTAAAATCATCATTATCATCGTATATTTTATTAGTACTAATAGTTAAAATACTTTTTCAACCAGTTTCTCCTCTACACGTACATTCGCATAGTCATTATTTGGCAACAGCAAAGAGCAAAAAATGGAGTTTTACTAGCTGATGAATTTCAAGCTCGATGACACCGCGAACTCACACGCTCGCGCACTCTCTCTCTCTCTCTCTCTCTCTCACCGCATATACAGGTTCATGCCCACTAACGTTCAACCGAGTCACATGCGCACTAGCTTGCACTCACACGCGCATGCTTCCGTAAAGTGTCATTCGCGGCTGAATAATTATGTTAGAGTAGCGAACTGTTCGACCGCACGCAGGCTGGCTTGAATTTCGATGGTCCCAACCGTACATGACCGGTCCCGGCCAGTAATAATTGATCGTCGAAAAGCTGTACAGTAGAGATCGCGAGCGGGAAGAGGATAGCGGGGGGGGGGATGTATTCCAAATTTTCGATGCTTTCGAATTCGCGCTCGCGAGAACGTACAAGCCGCAAGTACGAAGTGAGTTACGAGGGGCCAAGTGTCAACCGGCTCATTTCCGATGCCGCGGGCGATGGCTCGCTCCGGCCTGAATTGATTTATGGGGGTGACGAGCACGATAGCTGGCTTTTTAACTCCCCCACTACCCCATTATTTTTTTGTTTTTTTTTTAGCAAACATGGGATTCAGATGTTTTGCCGCGCAATCAAGCAAGATGCGTATATATATATATATATATATATATATATATACTGTGAACAACAAGTGCGCGCATCATTGACAGAATCACATGATGTGCGGTCCTGTCACGCGTGTATGACATATAAAACTTGTTAGCACTTGTAGCTCATCGTTTTTGGTTATGACGCGCCGATAAATAAAACCTTCGAATGTGAATTGTATATAGGCGTCGTATATATAACGAGCAAATGAAAATCATGTACGGGAATGTCTGTCGGGTGGTTGGCATATCACGCACGAAAGCAGATAGTTTTGAAATATTCATGCACTTTCATATATGTACATATATATGTGTACAGTTTTACATTTCATTCGAGTTTTATTTTCAAATCGTGCGTCTATAAAAAAACGACAATATCCCCGAAACCTCATTATCACTTTATCTCGGACACAAACTTGAACGACATAATCAAAACTTTACGAGGGCTTAATTAAAAGCGCTCGCGCGCGCGCACACGCCGCAGACTTTTGGCGATTTCTTCGTTCTTAATTAAAAAGAAAAAAAAAGACGCTCCAATAATTATCTCACTCGCTCACGTATATGTATAAACTAGATGGAGGTAATTAAAAGCAGACTCACCGTTGTCGCCATTGTAGTTAATGCTTTGGCCGTCCTCGCGTTGCCACATGACGTAGGGCTCGGGGTAGCCGGTCGCCTTGCAAGTTAGCGTCACGTTCGAAGCCTCGCGCACAACCATATCCGTGCTCGTCTCCTTGGTGACGAAAGACGGTGGCACTGTGATCAGAAGCCATGATTGAGATGAAGTGACGCGTCAGAAACTCTCGTGGGGGGAGTGGGGTGGGCAAAATTGCTTTACTCTCTCTCTCTCTCTCTCTCTCTCTCTCTCTCTCTCTCTCTCTCTCTCTCTTTCTCTATGTACGTCTCATATGCAATCGATTCCAAACCGCAAGAAACCCGTAAAGTGCGCGCTGCGGCTGTTGCCCGATCGAGTGTCGTGGCCGAAGAATTTCGAGTTTCCGTATATATGTTGCACGAAAATACATGTGAAAGGAATAATTAATTAGTGAGTGAACTGGAAAATTTTACAAGTAGTTCCGAATGGATAGAGTTTGCTGGGTTGCGAGAAGGACACTTCTGTGATCTGTCGAGTACTTTCATATAGAGAGTAAAGAGTATAATAAAAGAAAATATATTTTGTAGTGCGTTTATTTATACCAAAAACATGTCGGTCGCAGAAGCGTTAAATTTTTTATGACTCTACTATTATTTACAAAGGGAACGTTTTCATTTTTAACATACTGATTTATAACAAATGTTATTTTCTAAGGATATTGAATATTTTAATTTCAGGATTAATCGGAAATTATTATTTTTTATGAAAAAGCATGCATTTGGAAAATTTTAAACGATTTTCATGTATAGTATGGAGAACGCGGATCATCAGATTTGGCTTTAACAAACCTTATTCAGTCCGTAATAATATTTTCTCTTACATGAATGGGAATATTTGCATAATATTCAAAGCGTTAAAGTTGCAAGTCGTAATGTGTATGTATGTGTGCGAGTTGATCTGTGGGCATATGCGTATTTTCATGCGGAATATATTTTTTATTTAATTTGAAATTCAGTATTTCTTTAAAAGTTTATTTTATGCAAATTTTCTTTTTCCTATAATAACATATCGTTGCAAATAAAACGCGATCCTCGTATAATAATTGCGCATCTGGCTGCTCTTATTTTCAGAACTCGGTAGACGATAAAAGTACCAGCTTTAAAAGAGATTATGTAAAGTTACCTGAATAGGACAATTTACAAAATCTATTTTGCATAGATGATTATACAAATTAACCGAAAATTCGTGCAGCATCGTACAGAATTACACGTATAGCATTTTAAAAGAATCTTTTTAAAATGCATAATATTTACGTATTTATTTTGATATTTCATAAAAGTGCAAAATTTATTTTATTTTTGTTTCGTTTTCTTTATACGCGTTCTTTCTCTGCGGACAATAATTTTTACGAAACGAGTAATAAAAGGAAAATACGAGCTATTGTCATAAAAAACGTAAAAATAAATTATGGTATGTATCATAAAAAACGTTGATTTTTAAACCCGAGCCTGTATCCGCAAAAGGAAAAAGAGTAAAAAAATTCTCTGTTGGTCATGTACAGTACAGTTTTATACTTCTGCTCGTAATTGATGTTTGCTATCCTACTTACCAACGACTTGCAGGTATCCCTCACGGCTCCTCATTGGATCCGTATTGACCTGGCACATGTACCAACCCCGGTCGATCTCCTGCACCTTCTTTATGTGAAGATACCAGGTACGGTGATCCGTGTAGGACAGCGATATCCGGGGATTCTGGGTGATGACATTGTGGTGTATCGACAGAATTGTTTGCGTGTCGACACGCACCCACGCGACCTGTGACGTAACAAACGAAAATAATTTATAATACACCTAGACGCTTGGCGTATTGATTTAGTTATTAGCGATGAAAAGTCCCATTACAGCTCGCGCGGCGAAGCTCGTTAGAACGAAAACGAGCAGCGTAAGTTTTTAATCTACTTATAAACATTATCGCAGCAGAGGGGAGTGGGTATGTGGGTGGTGAATGAGAAAGAGAGAGGGAGAGACAGCGAACGAAGGAGAGAGAGAGAGAGAGAAGAGTGGTAGAGCGCGCGTCGCCTCTCGTCGTAGATTAAAGCCTCCCGCAGGAAAACAATGTTCGGATGCTCTTATGAAAATTTCAGGGCTTAAAGTCCCCTCGCGCTCGTAGAGCGAGAAAAAATGGCCGCGAGCCGTCCCAAAGTGCTCTTATCTCAGCGTCGAGATATTTCAAGTGCAATCTGCTGCTACGGGCAAATCGACTATTCGCTTCGGGATGAAAATCGAATTCGAAAGTGTCCCAGCCACGGGGCTCGCCAATATGAGATAATCCAGCTTCCGTTGCACGTTGTACAAAGACGGAGAGAAGGACCGCTTCTCTCTCTCTCTCTCTCTCCGCGTGTCTTGAGTATGCGGAACACGCCGAATAAGTCGCGAGCGCAAATGCAAGCAGTGTAATTCCCATTTGCACCGAGCGCGCGTGTCCTCCGCCGTTATTCCGGACGCGGCTTTCTCTCTCCTCTCCCTCCCTCACTTTGTCCCCCACTCGCTCACGGGAATTCTCCCGTCATCGAGTTCTCGTCTTCTAGCGGTGCCTGAGACGGAGCGAATGTTTTCGCGCAACGTTCATTCTTCACTCGCGAGCTCGCGAGCTAAAAACTATATAATAACCGTCGAGTTGGCCTTTTTATTTAGCGAACAGCATGGGAGCTCCTGAGCTCGTTTTTAACATTCCATTCTATCGCAAGTTGGCCGCGCGCTCGTTCTTTCTTCATTCTCGTGAGCGACGCGCACGACATTAAATGCCCGAGGTATATATATACAACGTGTGCATGCGATAAATGCCCGCGACGTCATTAGCAACTTGACTTTATTCAACCTAGCTATATAGAAAAGAGCTCGTTAGCCTTCAGCTTTGAGTTATTTCTATGGTTGTATTCGCGCGCCACGCGGGGTTTGTGATGTATATATAGATACATAGACTGTTTCCTAGCGTGGCGGATTCTCTCTGCGCACGCTCGTGCCCTTTTTTTTTTTCTTTTCGAGTTTCGAAGTAAGAGCATCTCGCGCGTGAAGTTTTTCTAAAATATTCATAAACACAGGTAACTTTCCTTTGAAAAGTAAATAATGTTAGAAAATCTTATTTACGGCGTGCACTGAGAAAAGACGCTCTTAACGAAGCGCGCAACGGACTGAAACTTTTACGTAATAGTTCAAGAAAGTTACATTTGAAAGTATACATTCTCAAGATTAAGGTTAAACCAAAAACTGAAATTTACATGTTATATTATTTGTCATGCGATAGAGAATGAACTACTATAATTTAGACGTTAATGCGAATTTAAAAATGTTGTTTAAATAATTAAGACTCTAATGGCAGCCACCTTCAATGTATTTTAAAGAATATTTTTCTTTCTGGTCTAAGTAGACGTAAACGTGTCTTCTACTTACTCCCGGACAGAAAACTAGAGTTTTTAACATTTTGACTCTTTAGCATTTACACAAATCTTTTACCGTTAAATAAATAACTAAATAAATATAGAAAAAAATTTAATAGCCATACTGCATAGTGGTTTTAGATAGAAAAAAACACTTATAAATATCAGAGAATATTTTTTTCAATTTGTTTCTACTATAATAAGTATTGGCCTATTTTTTTTAATGTAACAACGTTTTTTATTATATAAGTATATAATAAAAATATTACAGTATGGGTATTCGAAATACCGAAACGTTTTGATTTATTCTTTATGCGCGGCAAAAGTGGTCTTGATAAGGGCCATCTATTCATACGCCGTTTTACGTTGATTGTAAGCTCTATAATTATGATATATGATGTAACTCAAAAGACTCAAACATCTATTTAGGCAAATAAGTTACTCTTTCACTGATGTTTGAAGTTAATTTTAAGAAAGTCACGTGTCATGAATTAGCAGTGGTTTTTTGATTCATTTAATTACAGCAGTAATTTAAACCTCAAGCGACGCACGCAAACCAAGTACAGCCCTCTGTCAAAAAAGAAATAAAATGGTTTTACATTATTTGTTATATCAATCAATTATATTTTATGAAATAAAATACAGTTAATTTCCATCTTTACGTATTCAGGAATGACCTGTTAAATTTTGAGAATTATTGGACTTTTAAGATTTTTTAAGATTCATTTCACTTTGAGATCTAACTTTCTTGAATTATAAAGTAGCGCAAACGCATCCGCAAAGCGTGATATTTCAACTATTACAAATATCTTAATTGAAACTTTAATTTCTTGAATAATTCCAATTATTCAGAGGAAAGAACAGTACAAAGAAATTTTTAAATTAAATTTTTTTATCGTGTTTGCTAAACTGCGGTGTAGTATTATGAAGTTGTTATGTAATATTATTTTACGTATTACAAACATAATATATGTAGAATGTAACTTAATACTATCAGTAATTCAGATCGATAACATTTCATTCAAAATTTCTATTTATGTCATTTAAAAAAAGTAAAGGTTGACTTAAAAAACAGCATGCCATTCGATTTGTAATAAAAAAATCTTTAAAGACAATACTGTGAAGTATCAACTTTTAAAATGAGGTTGTTGCGATTATTTTGGGATACCTAAATAAGCAGAAACTTATATTTTTTTTGTTATTGAAGATATTTATATTTGTTTTTTAAATAGATAACTATTTCTCTCAATAAAATTTAAATATTCTGATTTGTGGTATAAGAATAAACGAATACACTTCTTTCTCTTTGTTTCGTTTCAACGATTCTGTAACGTGGCTATAAGTACTTGCATATTATTTAAAACAGACTGTAACCTACATTATAGCATTTTTCTTTAATTAAGCGTAGTTCTTCTATTTAACAATGAAGTCAGTCACAGTATAAGGCATGTCAACAAAACCAAGCTCTTTTGCGATTAAAATTTATAAACAGGTTAATCACTCAGAGACAGATACTCGCAGTGCTCATTCATTAGTTATTATAACATGTATGCTATTTCAAGGATTGTAGTTATTTGATATACAAAGTATCTGATTTCAATTGATCACCGAATAACTTTGCAAGATGCCCTCCAGTTGAAAAACTTCTTGAAGAAAATGTATTGGTTTTGACCAAGAGGTCATTAGGAGTCATTTGGAGGTCACCTTCAGATTTTAGACAGAAATTCAATAATAAACTTGACCTCTAGGTTAAAGGTCATTGTCATACAGTCCTCTTAAAATCGTGCAATTTTTGTTATGGTTTTTTCGAATGGGGGTCATCCTGTACAATTATTCGAGACAATCGGTTAAAGATTAGATTAGATTAGATTAGATTTTTTCACTCATAGGCTACGGCCTCAGGGGCCGGAATAGCTTATGCTGTAAAAAGTATACAAAAATATAAAAAATAGTGTTGATTAAAATAGGACACTTTGTATAATAAAGTATAAGTTCTTACTAAGAAACGAGTTACGAATGCATACGTTATAACTTACCTTGTAATTTTGCAGGTTGTCGACAACACAGGCAAGTAGCGCATCCTTACCCACGCTGACCGTAACGTTCTGTATCGGCTCCGCCAATATGGGCAGCGAGTCTGTGAATCACAAAGAAAAAAGAGAGATTCGATGAGTGAGTGTTAAATAAGTGCGATATACGATAAAGCAAGCACAATAATGTGCTTTACTACATCAGAGCTAGATTCACGTGTGTGCACAAGTGAATCTGTATGTATGTGTGTGTGTGGGAATACGTACGAAAAATTTAATAAAAGTTTTACGAGGCATATAAAGTACCCTCTGGCGATTATTGATTTTACAAAGGAAAATATACCGTCGACAGATCGTAAAGCGCACCTGAGCCACAAGCCGCGCGTTGTCGCCCTCTATATATTTCTCTCTCTCTCTCCTCCCTCTCTCACCCTCTCTATTTCATGAATCTACACAGACCCACGCGAGCGAAAGAGAGACACATAGAAGCAGAGCGAAAGATACCTATTCGCTCGTCTATACATGTATTATGTATACATATATATATAGCCAACTAATAACGAATGTGCGATTAAGGCTCGGATCGTATACGCGGCGTCGAGTCTGGTCGCGCCGCGCGTGTAGATGACTTATACGCGTCGACGCTCGCGCACGCAGAGATATGTATGAACAGCTGCATCTCCGTACAAGCACACGGGTACACAGAAGTGTATATATATCTATATGTATATCTCACGGATAGATATATATGCACATGTACGAAGCAGGAGATGGGTGACCGGTCCGATTTGGGTGGGTCGTAAGAGGGGGAGGGGGAGGGTTAGGTGGTGGGTGGGTATATGGAGACGTATATGGCTGAGTCTCACGGCTCCTACGGAGCAGTATACACTTGGAAAGCTGGGGGCCACAATGGCTTTGGGGGGTGAGAGAGAGAGAGAGAGAGAGAGAGAGAGGGGGGCACGGGTTGGGGATACGATGGATTACCACCTGCACTACCACGGCATAACGACTGTCTTTAATGGATACGAATTTGGCGCTGTGGATATAACCGAATAGGCATTAAGCTCTCGCTCTGCTAACTCCCTCCCCCCCTCCCACCTCCCTCTTCGCCCCTTTTCGTCCCTCTCACCCGTAGCATGCTCTAACCTAATCAAACCCGCTAGTTATACGCGGCAGCGAGACGGCAACGCGTGGAGTGTTCGACCTTCTCTCTCTCTCTCTCTCTGTCTCTCTCGCTCGCTCGTTCTTCGTGTTTCCAGTAGAATGGGCGTGTGTTATTCAGATTCCCCTAGTAAGTTATCGTGGGAATGTAAATGTTCGATAATAGGAAAGACACAGTGATTTTCTCTGTTTTCCTAGGTCATTTGATTCTACATTAGTCAACAAGTAGGTCAGGAATTTCATAACAAACTAATCGACCGATTGAATGTTCAATGAGGATTTGTAGCGGTTTCAATATATTCTACTTGTTGAAACTATAACTTGTGCGAGAGGCTCGATTGATTTTCAGCCTAAGTAGATAGAGAATGATAGCTTATATTAAGATGGATATAACAACATTAGACAGTCAAGGTGTAAGCACCCTTAATGACGTGGGGGCTCGAGACTATCCTTGCCACATATATATACACACACATATATATATATACTCACTCACTTAAGCTTCGCGCGCGCCGTACCTACTCAAGTTCAGCTCAGGAGAGCTTACTTCAAAAGCTTATTAATTAATAACTTCATTTTACCTTGTCAATGATCTCTGTCTCCCGCGGTAAAAAATTAAAATTCATCATCGAACGAGTGTCATTTCATTAATTTTCACTGATCGTGAATAATAGTCCAAACGCCAATTAATTCACCTTTTATATACCCTTATAAAGTGCAATGAAGAACTTTCAAGTAATCCTGCCTTTGTAACTCTACATATATATACACACGTTATAGTGTTAACCTCGGCGCATCAGGCGAATAAACAAGATTATCGGCCTCCTGCCTCACGCTAGGCGTTCTTTCACGAATTTAAGCGAACCCGCCGGCTAAGAAACTCGCCGCAGCCTGCAACCGAGGCATGCCCCCACCTTCTTCTACCCTCCTATAGCCGCCGCACATCTATCTCTCATGCCTGCACCGAGGGAAGGTCGAGCAAAGAACGATTTAACCCAAAGTAAATTACGCCGAACGCTTCTTGCCAGCCCTTTGCCTTAGGAGCGGTACGGGGGATGGAGGAAGGATAACTGTGTCCATCCACTTACGTCCTTATACTCGTATAGTCTTCGCGCGCACGGCTGTGTTTTCTCTGCGTGCGCTCGCCCGTCTTCTTGTCCGGGTAGGGAAGGCTGCTGCACTTGTACTTCATCTTCTTTCGAGCCATATATCCATCTCGCTTTCTCTCTCTTCGTCGTTGCTGCTGCTGCTGTCCAGCCTCTTATGGGTGCACCTTTCTTTTTCTCTTTTATTCGCTTCGTCCATCTTGCTCGTCTTTTTATACCGAACGCGCGGAGGCGCCAGAGCTTTTTCGAAAGCGATTGATTCTCGTTAGAGCCGTGAATTTCTTTGTGCGGCTTCGGCAAGCTGCCTCTACTCCCTTCTCTCTTTCTCCCTCTCTCTCTTCCTCGCTTGACGTTATACTGCATCGACGGCTGTGTTTGTACAGCGGACGCCCGTCCGCCGAGGATGGTATATAAGGAAAAAGGAGAAGCACGACACCGAGGAAGATAGAGAGGAGGTAGGGTGGGACGATCTGGAGAAGGGAAAAGGGTCGAGCGCCCCAGCGATGGCTATCATTCAATTTCTTGGCGAAACACAGCGCGGGTTTGTTCTCTTTTTCATCGTTCTTCCTTTCTCCCCCTGCCCCCACCCTCTCTCTAGCTTCTCGGCTCCGCCTGACAACATCGTTGTTGTTTTAAATTCTTTCGCTTTGAAGCGGAGAATAAAAATCGTGCGACAGCTGTATTGTACAGAGTGCGTGTGTACTGTATCGTGTGTTGATGCAGGCGTATATATACGCGCGATAGTTTGTGTATTCAGCTCTCAGCAAACTGATTGTATTAATGTTCCGCGGGCGTGCTCGCGTCGGCAATCTAATCGGAAAGAGCGAGAAAGAGAATAAGAGTTTTGAAAACAAAAGAAGATATTGTTTCGCAAAACATAGACTCGTTCTTTTTACGTGGCTAAAGCAACGCGGACGAGTTTGCCCACGTTACTCGTCCTCTTTATACCTTGCGCAATATTTTGATTTAGAAAATATTTTTGCAAAAAGTCACGGTACACGGGTTGTTTTAATCAGCTATTCAATTGAAAATATTTTTCTAACATCACTAATGTATTTGAAATCAAAACTGTTACGTGTGTTGTCTTTGCGGCTTGGATTCTTGCGTGCAAGCCGGAAGAGGGTTTGTGTGTCATCAAGTTTAACAAAGTGCTTTTAATGCGTGTCTCTTCTTGCTGTGGGATACGAAATGTTTGTAATCGTTTTCTAAAAGTTAGCAGTGCTTGCTCATTAGTGATTTGTTTTTGTGAACAAAAATGAAAATTATTCTGTGACATCAACATTATTATTTCGCTGTCAAGTAGAAACCGCGTAATTATATGCACAGCGCCATCCTCGTTAATTGTACCCACTAGTGCAAACTACAAAGTACAACATGAAGCCGTCGCCTCGGTTAATGTGTTCACACGCGCTAGCGCTTAAGACTTTGTTCGAATTGCAATCGAGTAATTACAACGGTAAATCTTATAATTAGACCTGAAAAATACAAGTATAGTTTTTTCAGTACAACAATCATTTTGTTTTAAGAAAATGGAAGTAAATTTTGCTACTAGTTGTATCCTTGGTAGTTACTATTATAAACTATACATTCGAAGAATATCTAAACTTCAATACCAAGTTTAGTCATTAGTTCATCTGGACGTAAAAAGAGCTCATCAGTGAAATTTCCTTTCAGCAGGCATTTAGTACTGGTTCACTATGAATCGTTTCAATGTAGTGCGTAACTCCCCGTGGTTGTAAATAAAGATTTTCAAACTTTGTATTTAAATAAGGTAACAATGAATAGTCAAAATACAAATAACCTTTTTCCATGCGTTATCAAATAATGTCATTTATTATATATTAATTTACTGTTATAATATTAAAAGATTCTTTTTAATATTCATTAAATAGTCTGTCATTACCAAATTGAGAACAAGAGTTACATATGAAAGCTTTTAACTTTAGAGCTTGATACATCTATTTTGGATCGTTAGTATGATATGAAATTTCATACGCTTATGTATACTATTTTCTCGGCACTTTTGACCAGAAATAAAATAATAAATATAAAATATAAATATACTATTATAATAAACAGGTTAATTAATTTTAGTAAAGATGATGCAAGAAGACGTGTTTCAGAATCTTTAAAAGCGATTTCTTATCTAGTTGCGTACGTTACCTTCATAAACTTTACTTACAATTAGTTAAATAAAAAATCATTCAAACTATAATATATATATATATATAATAAACAACGTTAAATTACTATAAGAGTGTTGGATGTTTGTGTTTAAAATATTAAATAATCAAGGATTTTCGTAAGAACGAATAAACTTTGAAATTCTTTGATTAAAATTCATGAGTCATTCACCTTTTGAGTTTTGATAATTGCTGTTACTTTAAATTGGATAGTGGTAGCGAGCATAATTCTTAAATTAATAATTCATTTTCTTTTATCCAACTACATCGTTTTCAGTTTTGCAAAGCAGATTATTGTAAGCTTCTCATTTCAAACTTAGGAATTCTAACGTCTCGGAGCGAGTATTCGCGTTCAGTTGCATTCATCGACTCTTACTCCTTCTTAGTCATGTGTATGTATATTGACGTGGGTGTGTGTATGTATATACATATGCAGCCAAGTTTCTATCGAATTGAAAGGTGAAAAAATAAATATTCTTGAACCAGAAAAGGATTTACTACTTATTTCGGACAACCCTAAATTTTTTCAGATTTATATTTTACATAAAATTGTCTTTTCTTGTATATAATATTTCACAGAATTTAACTGTTTCTCAGACCTCTGTAAGACTTTTTTTTAAAAATTGAAAACTGGAGGACTTTTTCAGTTGCACCAAATATGATCTTAAATTATTCTAAGAGTCATACGGACACTTTGTGCAATAAAAAGGTATCTCTATAAATGGTTTGGTAGAAAAAGTCTTGATCAGATTTTTAATTTCCTAAATTTATATTTTATTATTGTATCTAAGTGAAAGCATATACGTACGGCATAAAAAGTATTTTTATTTAAAAAATAAGAAAATTTGACAGAAAATATACTTATGTCTATTGTGAAAAATTCTTCCCTGAGGAGTTTTAAATTAATCAAAATTGGTAAAAATAACAAAAATCATTTTCTGAGCCTTTCAAGAAAATCTATTTGTTGACCTCTTGATTTGACAGAGACTTGGTCACATAATATATAGGTATACACACACACCCACACATAAATACACGTACACATAACGGAGAAGCAGTAAGAGGCGATGTATGGAAGTACCCGAAATGCTCGCTCCGGGAGTTTAGAATTTCTAAGTTTGAAGAGAAGTCTACATTAATTTGATTTTGCAAATCTGAAAACGCTTTAGTTAAATGAAAGAAAATTAATTATAAATTTGTGAATCATGTGCGCTATTACTATTTTAATCTAATAAAGTAGCAGCAAGATTTAACTATCGAATCTTAATAAAAAAATATTTTAGTTTATTCATTTTCACGAAAATCTTTGATTATTTAATTTTTTAAACTATTTCGTATTAGAAAATCCAAAATTCTTATAGTAATTTTCAATGTTGTTTAGTATATAA
>JAWWEQ010000055.1:17291560-17331261 GCA_035583055.1 Torymus tubicola | reverse complement strand
TTAGGTGGTACAAATATATAATTAGAATTATTTTTTACTTAAAATCGGAGGGACTGAAAAGATTAAATTTTGTGTGCACAATGTAATAGCTTTATCAACAAGTATATCTTGTTTACAATTACCGCCAATTAAACATAACTAAGTAAAATTCGTCAAAGTAACGTACCCAAATAGATAAGAGACCGTTTTTAAAGTAGTTCATTCTAAAACGCGCCTTTTTTCAATCTTTACTAAAATGAATTAACCTGTTTACTATAATAGTATGCATGAGTGTATGAAATTTCAAATCATTTTGACGATCCATTATAGATACATCAAGTTATTAAAGTATAAGCTTCAATATGTAATTTCTGTTCTTAATTTGACAATAATAGACTATTTACTGAATATAAAAAAAAGTCTTAGAGTATTATAACAGTAAACTAATAGATAATAAATGACATTGACAAAAATTTTTGATATTTTACTATTCGACCTTACCTTACGTAAATACAAAGTAATAAGAAAAACTAAGAAAATTTTATAAAAAAAACTACTTTTATGTCTAGCGTAAAAACGCTTGTCTGAGGAGTTATAATTTAATCAAAATCGGTAAAAATGCCAAACATCTTCAAAATTCAGTTTTTGTCCTCTGATATATCCAAAAGTATGAGTCAAAAAAATCTGAAGAAATTCACGGATATTTGAAATAAGTTTAGAACATTTTTCGAGAATTTCAAGAAAATTTATTTATTGACCTCTCGATTTGACAGAGACTCAGCCACATATGTCTGTGTGTATATATATATATATTTTAAGATTCTATAATACCGATAAAGTCCTCGAAGCTTTCATGCAGGAGCGAAATGCGCATGAATACAGAACTCGAAGCAGGGACGGTCCTTCACTCCCATATCCTACACGCGCATGTATATTCAAAGAAAATGAGAGGTAAAAGGATGCAACTAGGAGGTAAAAGAAGAACTAAAAAGCGCGAACGTCTCAAATGCGATCGTCTTCACTATAATATTGTCGTCGCTCGCGCGCTCGCGTACGTCTTTTTACCGACATTGCTATAGATGACAACGTCGATTGTTCCGCGTGCTCGCGTTGTTTTAACGTTCGCCGCGCGACTCGGCCAAAAGTTCTTCTCAATAGCATTTCGAATCCGTACAAAGGACAACGTAAGGGTAACCTACCCCCCTTTTCTCCCTTTTTCTGTGCGAGCATGAGATTGAGGAAAGAAAACGACAGAAAGAGAAAAAAACATAAAGGGGCGAGTGGAATACGGTTACACTAACCCCCCGCGCACGCTGCAGGGAGATATGTAGTTGTAGCTATATATAAGCAGACTGGCAGGCGGTGTACTCAAAGAGAAAGAATGAGCGAGAGAGAGAGAACAGATACGATAGTCCAGGAGCGTGTTCGAAGGAGTCTTCGATGGGGACGACGACGACGACTACTGAGTCATACGGAAATATTTCATTTTATCGGAAGTAATATTAAAAACTTCGAAAGCCGTTGTATAGTAGAGATATCGACAGTATTTTCTTCTATCGTATTTTCGATGTCGACTGCGCGGCCGTTGGGAGGTAGAGGAGAGTACGGCTTACTGCGGAATTAATCTCTGTGTCATCGATTCCGCCGATATTTGGTAATATGAGAGTTTATAGCGGATAATGTACACAATTATCTATCGATTTGCTCTGCGGCTCCGGTATTTTCTACTGCGTCCGCCGGCTCTGTGTATATTTGCATAAATCGGTTAATTTCCTGTTTGCTTAGTAAGTACGAATAAAATAATTTTCATTGTTTACTATTGGAAGACGAGAAACATATTATTTACCTATATAAATAAAATAATCAAAATATCGATATTTAAACAAAACGAGTAAACAAATAAATAATTCCAGAACGCGGAAATATGTTGAAAGAGCAATAAGTCTGGAGAATGATTCGCAATCTCCGATAATGATCCGACTTATAGAGGACAGCATTTATACACGCTGAGGTGGGGGCACGGTTATGGATCTCAAAGTGGAAAAGATGAAGAAGAAGGAAGGAAAAACGGGGCTAAAATGAAATTGCCGACTAGCTATATAACGTCATTCGAGCTGCAACATATCGTAAAACCGAGCAGGCCATGGCTCACGAGCGGGAGAGACAAGTACGGACCCGAGTGGAAAGTTCTTGCCTCCTGTGGATCGTCGTCGACGTCGCCACGAGAATATCTCGTTTTAGTTTTTACTGCGTCGATCGTGGAGAACGAGTTGCAAATCGCGCCTGCGAACACCCAAACGGCGACTAGGCGCGATGCTCGCGTTGCTGCCTGCCTTATCGAAATCCCGAGATTTGCCGCGCTCGCCCGGCGACTTTTCCTCTTCTTTTTCCGAGGCATCAGTGCAGACGTATCTTGCGCTCCGTGACGACCTAAGCGCTCTCCACGAGGAGGACAGTAGGAGGACTAACCCAACCCGTATCTATAATGTATTTCGCGCCCGTGCGAGCGCTAAGCGCTCGTCTCGTATAAATGGGAAGGGAAAAGCCGTTAGATAGAGCACGAGGAAAAGTTACAGAGGGAAGGGGGCGAAAGAGGGAGAATCATGCACTAACATGAATGAATTTCTCATGATTTGCGCTGAATACGTATAGAGCCGACGCCTCCCTTCGCGCTCCACTCGCCTTTGCATTTCTAACTTTTTTTTCTTTACCGCTGCGGCGAATGCAATTTTGCTTTTATGGTAATGACAGTGAGCTCTTTCGAGATTAGAGTGAATTTTAAAAAACGACTGCGGAACCAGCTTTCGTTTATTTTCTTTGTTCTGTTTCTATAATCATATGCTGATGGGTTTTCTTAATTTATTTATTATAATATACGATCAACTACATACAAAGAGCGCGGAGAAACGAAAGGTCTATTCACGCATTTCCAATTAGTCCCTTTTGAAACAGTTCAAACATGTAATTTATCTACCAACTGGATATTGAGCTGTTTATTTTATGTATTGAGCTCTTTGTATTTATATAGAGTCATATGTCCTTATTATATAGATAATAAATTTTCTATTTTCGTAAATCTAGCATTTATACATAATGATAAACGTATTTGTAAGAAGAAATAATAAAATATTTTGTTATGCTATGAAATATAATAAGGAATATAAAATTAAGTATAAATAAATGTATTCTTTATTTTTTTCATACAAAATGAATTGAAAATTTCCATGTTATTAATATAAACTGTATTAAAATCAAGTACCAAAAGAAGAAAAAATAATTTTATTTACACAAACAAATTGTTTACGTAACATGATCTTTACTGAAGTAATGTTAGAGTATTGATTTGATTTCTTTCTTTTTAATTTAGTTTATTTATCATAATTTTTTGAATTATTTGTCAACTATTTATTGAGAAATTAATGTTATGGTAATTTATATTTTGGATTTATCGTGATATTATTGAATAATAATATTAATTTGTATGTAAACGGTTGCTAATTAATTTTAAAATGATTTTATATTCTATGTATGATCGTCATGTTAATTTTAGAAGAGATCAAAGATAGCAAATTTCGTAACCAGTATTATCGTAACAATCATCATGAATATAATCTTGTTACAAATATTATTTTTTCAGTAAGTATAGTAAAAAAATTAATAATTATTTTTTTCGGACGTTGAAGTAAGACCAGCTACATTATTATTTTCGCTTTCAATTTAATATAATGCTAAAATGCCGTGTTGTTTACGTATTGCAGATATGGAATTTATTTGTTTGTAGTCTAAATTGTTTATTGACTTTTAAAAAATTGGTATTTTTACATTCATTATTATATTCATTCTAAAATTTTAAATACATTTTAAAACTAATTCGACTTCTCCTAACGAAAAAGTCAGATCTCAGCGTTTTACTCTAAAAGATCGTATCTCGGCTTGTCGTTCTAAAGAATCATATCTCATCATTCTGTTTCAAAGTGTCCTATCTCATTATAGTATTATAAACAATCGTATTTCGGAATTGTATTTCAAAGAATCGTATCTCATCGTTAATTCTATAAAGTCATATGTCAGTTGTCAACAGAAACTAGTGATGCAAATCTTTACTATGTCAGGCATTACTTTTTAATAAATTATAAAAGTACTGTGATTTTATATTTAATACCGTTCTTTATCGAATATCAGTACTAATAAAATAATTTCTGGTTTCGCGTTTACTCGCTTTTATTTTTAATCTTAAAAATGATACTAATGGCATTGTTACGTGTGTGCATAAGTCAACACAACGTGACGAGGCCGATCGGATTGCATAGTAGCGACTTGAGGACGATTCGAAAGAAAGATGTGCACCGGCTTCGGTAGCTCAGTGATCAGAGCAGTCGTCGCGAAAAGCTCGGGGTTCAAGTCGTCACCGAGTCACGCCATGTGGTTTTTTATCGGCTGGATTTATTTATTTACCGATTATTAAATCGTAACAGAATCATTCAATAGATTTTGAGTTTTAATTTATTCATAAACCCATGTGCGTGCAATAGATTTTGCATCCACGATCTTAACGATCAGTACTAATTAACTTATTAGTACTGATATTCGATAAAGAACGGTATTAACTATAAAATTACAGTAATTCTACAAGTTATTAAAAAGTAATGTCTGACATAGTGAAGATTTGCATCACTAGTTTCTGTTGACACCTGACATACGACTTTATAGAATTAACGATGAGATACCACTCTTTGAAATACAATTCCGAAATACGATTGTTTATAATACTATAATGAGATAGGATACTTTGAAACAGAATTATGAGATACGATTCTTTAGAACGATAAGTCCGAGATACGATCTTTTAGAGTAAAACGGTGAGATAAGACTTTTTCGTTAGGAGAAGTCGAATTATTAAATGAATAATAAAAGTATCCAGTCTGGCTTTGAAAATTTATGTAGAAGGAATCGCCCGATGTTTTGAATAACAATATTTTTTATAAATATTATTTTAATTAAATAATAATATTTTCAGTAACCTAAATCTAAACAGAAAACAATATCACTAATAAATATTGCTGTTATCATTTAATCTATTTATAATATAGAATTCTCAAAACGTAACCAATTTCACGTCACCGTCCCGTATTTTAAAACGCCATTCGACCTGTTATTAAAATTCGAAAACTAGAGACATTTCGGTATCACATAACCGGATATTTCAAATTACCCACGGCCATTCATTTGCTTCTAAAAGCGTCACTTGTGCTACTTTATCGATATCGTGCCGGCTGGTCACCTCGGGTACGACGAAGGACTGGAGTGCGCTAAATATTATACAACGTCGTTTTTTTTCGCGTTCATACGATAGGGGACCGCAGCGCTCGCCCGGGCAAAAGCCAAAAAAGACTAATAGCCCAGCACGACTCGGCTAGCCTGGAAAGTTTTGCATGAAATTAACGCTAGAAAAATTACTGCCATTACCGGTCGTGCTAGAGAAAGAGAGCGAGAGGGAGAGAAAAGGGTGGAGGGCAAAGACAGCATGTTCGAGTCGGGCGCGAACGAAAGAGAGTGTGATACTCATAAAGAGCAGGGAAGGGGAACGACGGAGAAGCAGAAGGAGGAAGAAATAATGAGAAAACTCTTAACGCGCAGCGGCGGCTGCGGCAACGCTAGTGGTTGCGATGGTAAAAGAAGAGGAGCTGGACGAGAGCTGGAAAATTGTTCACTGATAAATATAAATCTTGGCCGAGCGCGCTGGATGAGTCGAAATAAGCGAGGCAGCGCGTGCGGTTGAAGGAGGTGAAATATTCGGTAATAATTGATTTTTCCTTGATATTAAATTTTCAGTGACTGCATCTTAAACGAATGAATAGAATTCATCTTACTAGCTATCGGCTTGATTAAAATACATTCCCTTTATATTATCCTGCAACTTGTCTGAGGCAATGAAATATTCTAGTAGTGTAACAGTTAACCTAAACGTAAAATTGTCCTAAAATTGTAACGATATTCTTCGAATTATGCGCGCTCATTGCCACACTGTATAATTACACGTAGGGTGCGCTTGAATAGACGTGCGCAATCATTGCGAGGTATTCTGTTGAGTATAAAGAAGAGCTCGTCCTCTTTCGTCCGGGACCACCGAACAGCCAACAGCTTTTACCCCGCTCCAGGCTCTTTCATCGACGAGGTCAACGTTATCATACCTCGATTACGCAACAAGAAGAATCTTCAAAAGGAATCCCCTGTCAAGATACAGCTGTGTGGAGTACGAAAAGGGAGCAGTGGCAATGACGTTCACCAGGTCCCGGTCGGAAGAGCGTCGCCTATCGCAAGGTCACTTCATATAAGATAAGTCGATACCGTTTGGTCTCTATACGTTGCATTGCCCATTGCATAATTTCAATTACATTCGTAGATTTTTATTTTAATTTAATATATATTTAGGGTGAATTTTATATATTTAGAAGTATATTTGCATATAAAAATTATAATCTGTCATTGTCGATGTATTTGGAGGTTTAGTATATTAGAGAGCGTAATAGCTGTTTACAGTGTACATGACGGTGCTCCTTCTTAGAATGATTAACTGGTTTCAAGTTTAATCGTGATTGTGTTTATTTAAAAGTATGCGATTTGTATAAATTTCATGTATTTGAATTTTTTTTCTATTATATAATTAACTAAATTTTCTGACGTGTTCGTTTTATTGATTTTAATTCTAAATAATAAACATAAAGTATTACAAAGTTCAGCAGACTATAGGAGAGAGTGGGGCACTGTGGTCACAGCAGATAAGCACGTCACCCCTGTCAAAATTTAAAAATAAATTTAAAAAAATCCATTTTTTTGTTTATTTGAATTTCCTAAATGCATAGTTATTATTGATACTAATTAATTTATTATTTAATGGAATATTAAATAAAATTTACGCTATAGAAATTTTGAGCATAAAAATTCAATGCACCATCGAATTTTGAACTTACAGGAAAATGAGAAATAATTATCAATGGCCTTCAAAATTGGACTTATTGTAAAGTTTGAAACTCCAACTTTAATTTCTTTTTTGAATTACTACTCTCCGATATTTAGTTAAATAGTTATTTTAATAATAATAAAAGTATCGGAATAGGGCAGATAAAAATCAATAGCTATTATTGTAATCGATATAATATTAACGATCACTCTTGATAAGTTATTTTATTTAAAAAAACTTGTTTTAAAAAAAAAATGTTGATTAATAAATAAAAAAAGAATATAATTTAAATATTTTAATTGCTTATATATTATTGATCATTTATTTATAAAATGGTTCTTTTAAATTATTTATATAATTAAAAAAAAAACCATATATAATTTTTTATTGTATATTGTATAATTAAAAAAAAAGAAAAAAAACTACTTGGTAATAATATTTCGTTTTGTTAACGAGTTTACCTTGACTTTGTGCCTCACCTGCACGACGTCGTATGCCGCGCAGTGACCCCCTGTGCCCCACTTTTATGTCTGTTTATTTTTATTCATATAAATTAAACGCGTTTGCCTAAATTTTTTATTCTAATTGAATTTGATTTTTTAACGTTAATTTTAATTATTCCTATTTTTCTTCACTGTGTTAGGATTAATAGTAATATTGTAAAGTTGGCTCAAAGCTAGGGTGCTGCATGTGCCCCACTCTCCCCTACTTATTGACAAAAAAAAAACAGGTTAAGCGTAAGTAAAATAGAAATAATTGAAAGAAATTAAAAGAACAACACGATTTATATCAATATTTAAATCGACCTACATCACCGCCAGTCTTAAATTAATCATATGAAAAATTAACAACTCTCTTACCGAAAACTGTCGAACAAATCTCCACTTCGGAGATCAACACGGCCATCAGTCGCCAACTGAGTTTCGTATAAAAACAAAGTGAATCGACAGCGGGCGACAAGTTGCGGTAGCGTATAGCGGAAACTTTCTCTCGTGCCGAAAACAAACGCTGCATCGGAAGCCACATAAAATCCACAATCAATAGGAAATGTCGGGGAAAGAGACAAACGCATCTGTCACCGGCTCCCCCCCCCCCCCCCCTCCCCTCGGCGATATGAGCTCCTGCGCATCGTAAAAGCCGTCCCTGAGTCACCCCGCGTATACAAATAATGAAACCGTCAGCGCAATCTCGCACGGGCAAACAGGAGAAGCGCGACAGCGAGGAAGTACTCGAAGATACGATTACAACGGCATTTACTTAGCGAGAGACGCTTATCCTGAGCCGCAACCGCGTTCTCGCGTCGTCGGATCCTCATCGCGTTCGCGCGTGACTGGAGTAAGATAGATAGAGTGGAGAAGAGAGGGAGAGAGAGAAAGGGGGTAGAGGTAGCAGAGAAGTGACGAAGAGCTTTAGCCGTGGAAACGAGATATTATTTTATTTTCAGCGGCCGTCGACGTAGTCCTCTGATCCTTGCCGCGGGCCCCTGCCGCCTCATTCATATTCATGCGCGTGTCCGAGCGTTCCGTCTTGTTCCCCTACTACGGTCTTCCGCGAATGCGTCGCAGCTTAGTTACTCGTGTGCGATGCTTTTGCCTCTCTCTCTCTCTCTCTCATTCTCTCTCTCCAACTTTGATGCTTGTTCGCGGCAAATCAGGGACCATAGAGAGTGGCGGCAGCGGCGTTACTTCCAGCCGAGCTCCATACTTGTTCAACCCACAAACTGTTTGGGCTAGGAACAAAAGGAGGTGGGGGTGGGGGGAGGGGAGGAGGGACGAATTCTCGGTGGTAAGTGGTCTGTGAGAAATTCAGAAGGTGCATGCGCACGCGCGCGTGTTGAGGTGTCTAATTGCAGCGGGGATTTGCATTCGCTTGAGTTTAACGTAAACTCGCGTGCGTAAGTAGTTTCGGATGCGGAGATCAGAGGGTTGAGTCGTCATTTCGATGCTACGCGGTGTAAAGGCAGTCCGTGTTGCAGAGATGATCGAGTGAATAATTTTGAATGTTTCGTTTTCAATTCTAACGGTGTTATTTCATAATTATATTTCATAGCTCAGTTCTGTGTATTCCGACTGGATATGATATAGTGGTTACGTTAAAAATGCAAACGTTTTTTATGAATCGATCGAGTTCACAGGAAATAGATAACTTTTGATTTATGTGTCTCAACTGTAACAAGAATTTGTATTTTTTGTTATGAATATATTATTCGAACATTCCGATAACGTAGTTTGCAAGTAGTATAATTTATAATTGCATTACGATTGTTGATTCGTATGAATAAATATGAATTTTGAAGAATTTCTTCGAAAAAGTAATGAATAAGAGTGCTTATTGATTCGGCGAACCCGTCCTGAATAGGAATAGATGAAGACAGTTATCGTTTTACTTGTCAAAATATCAATCATTATGAGGTAAACATTTGTACTACGTAGTTGATTTACGTGATTAGCTCGCTAATGGGATATAATGATTATATTATTCATAGTTTACTGATGGTCTTATTTGACCACAGTACGTAAGCTTATACTGTTAAAATAAAAATTCTGAAATTTCTTGGAAAATAATACCCAATAATATTAATATTTATGTGCGTTTCTTCGAATATCATAGTTATGGATATTTAGTATACGAGAATCCATTTCAAATCAATCTGCCCAACTGCAGTCATATCACCGATTCTTTTGGAATGTGTGGGTCATCGATTCAACTCTAATTTCAAGACATGTTTTTGGTTACAAAAACATGAAATTAACGATAATATTATGCCTTCATGCTAAAAAAACTCAAGTTTAAGATATTTGTAGCTTTATTTGGAAATACTTTTTATTAAAATGGAACACAATTAATCTTGGAAATATCATTCTGAAAATTAATAAAAGTAAAAAAACAATCTTTCAAAGTTGAAAGTTATAAGCAATGAAAATACGTTACTATTAAACCTTTAAAACACACTGATTTGATTTCATATTTATTTTGGTTCGTTTTCGATGTTCAAATTTTAATTTTAATTAATCAATATTTTTTAATTCTGAAAAATGTTTATTAAACTTTTTTATATTCAAATTGATATTTTTGTATTTAAATTTTTAATGCTACCTTGTACTTACTTTATTTGCAATAATAATAATAATTATTACTACTCGTTATACATGTGGGTGGACGTAGGTATGTGAGAATGTGCGTAGGCAGATGTAGGTGTGCGAGCGTATATATGTAGGCGAATGTGTATTCGGTATCCAGGAGTATACGTGGGTGGATGTAGATAGATGTCGGTGTAGGTGCGTTGATGTTAGTTTATTTAATCAGGACGCTTGAAGACTTATAAACCCAGAGACCCAAAGACCCCAATAATTTAAAATTTCAATATAATAAATGACTTTCCATGATCAAATCGTTACCGTCTAAGACAAAAGCTTTTTTCAAGATTTTTTAAAAAAATACAGCTAAAAATATCAAATGCTTTAGTTTTTAAGGACAATGATTGTAATTTTTCATATCCTAATTGTTGATCCAAATTCGTGATCTACAAATCTCACCCTCCCCTAGTTAGTCAATTATGCATGTTATCTTCCATATATTTCTATAGAATGAAAAAATAAATATTAAATTTCAATGAGATTTGGTTTGGCTTATAACGTGATCAATAACAGTCGATATAAATTGCTCTGTTTACATATGTAAATAATATACGAATACAGTCGTGGAGGGTGAACAGGCACACGCAATGATTCTGTAGATTTATAAGTACCTTTACTGAATTTTTTCATTTGATTTACTTTAGTGACTTGATGCTTACCAGTTATTGCCGCGAAAGCATGGAATTTATATTGACATTTCTTTAACCTACATATAACCTACATATAGTTTTTTAAATTCTATTATATTTTATACTTGTAGTCTCTTCAATACTTTTTTGTTATCACCGTAATTTTGAACCATGTTATATAAAATCATTAGCCTTTTTATAGCTTCTCAAGAAGTAATGCAAAATAGCATAATGTTTTATAAGCGTCCCTCTACCATCTACAGCTCCTATGTCTTGACTGACTCTGCGTGCTAAGTATGTCCAGTCGCAGAAAATAAACATTTTGTACAGTCTAGCTAACAGTACCACCGATCATATGTATGTGGGTTGTCCTGGAAGAGATACAATACTAAGTTTTGTAGTTATAAGTATTACTAGAAAACGTTCGGCAAGAGATTAACAAAATCTCATTTATTTAAACCAAAAATTTTTACAGCTGGACATGGTAAAGGAGCTTGGAATAATGAAAGTAAACTTCTAAATCATTATGCGACTTTCGATACTTTTTCAAAATTATCTTAACGTAATTAAAATAATACATTTATAAAACGTCTACAAGTACATCATGGAGTTTAAAAAACTCATATATATGAGTTAGAAAATTGTCAAGGTAAAGCTCATATTTTTATGATGAAAACTATTAATCATGGAATCACTTATTTGAATTATATAAAATAAAATGCAACAAAGATGCTTAGTTCATACGATAGGAAGATTAAAAAGACCATGATTATTTATATTGCATTCCGTGTTTTCTCGTACCCTCACTCTGTATTTTGATATTATTTACATATTTGAAGCAATTTTTACTGAGTATTATTGACCACCACATAAGATAAAAAAATCTGATTGCACTTTTCAGTTATTTGCTTTTTTTAAATGGACGATCTGACATATATTGTTATTTAATATTATTTATATCCCCTATACCCAATAATTCATGAAATAAAAAAATGACGTTTTTCTTAAAAATACATTTTCCAGTAAAAGCTGCTTACTTATCTTATTTATTTTTCAACTGTCCTTCAAATATGTAGAGGATAATTATAACGTATTGTTTATTTAAAAGGTTAAAAACTTGTGAAATAAGAGGAGTTTGAAATAAAACTTGAAAAATAAATTTATAAATTATACATTTTTCTACAAAAATTACCACAAGATTCCGGTTGATAAAAAATATTAAATTTTTTTCTAACTTATTATGTGTCTACATTCTATAATATCCTCGTACTACTCTGTAAATTCTACGTTTTACAAATATCCCAGTAATATTAAAAAAAGTTGTAGTAATTTATGATAAATTTTTATTGGAGTATCATGGCAATTAGCCTAGCCTTTGTACAAAGTTTACTAACCTTCGGTACAAATACTCAGAATTGCTGGAAAAGTTGATTTTCTGCTACGGTTGTTAAAGTCGGAGATAACGCGGTTGCATACATAACCCAGAATTATCACAATTGAAATATTTCAGCGATAGTTTTCTGACTTTTGTAAAATACAAAATAAATAATTTAGCAACGAATTTTTCAAATAATATTGCATTCAGCAATTACTTAAAAAGTAGTTTAAATCACATTTTTCATGATGAACCTCAACATTTTCCTGTGTAAGTCACTTGGAAATTGCCAATCAACTTATCGCAAAAATCTAAAGAATATTTTTATGTTCTGCGGCTACAGCCTGTACCATATATTTGACAAATTTAATGACAATTTTTCTAGGAAAATTCTACGTGTATTGGAATGTTGTTTTTCCCACCTATGGTTTTACACTAGCGCATGCACATATACGTCTATACACACAATCAACGAGGTTTGTTAAATTAACAAAAAGCTGAAAATTTTGTACGTGTCCAAAAATTGATTTAATAGAGAATTTTGGGCTTGTTTATTAATTCTGTATAATGTAATTAAAGGAACCTAATATTTTTCTCACCATGCTCCTCTCCCATGGACGTATCGTGTGGTCCATGATGATTAGAAATTTTTCCATAAAACTGAAAATTCCTCGCCTGGCGACCTGAAATCATACGAAAAAAAGACAAAAAGACGTTAGTCCCTGTAAAGATATATAAAATAAACATTATTTAAAAAAATAAAAACCACAATTTGAACCAAGGCTATGTTAACCAAAATCCTAATTTTGTACGGGTCCTGCGCGTATCTTTAATGCAGAAACGAAGCGCAGAGAGAGCGAGAGCGAGAGAGAGAGAACTCGCCTGAATAAACACGCCAGCGACTTCCTTTTTAAATATTAACGAATGAATGCACCGCAAACGCCAGCAATGTAATAAAGCCGCACGTTCGCGGCATAACTTCATGTGCTTCGCTCAACCTCACATCGTCGAGAGGGGCTTTTTTCCATCGGGTCGTTGCAGTGTATGAAGAAGAAAAGGATGACAATTGACATCAACGCTTATAGAAGAGAGCCACTAACTCTACGGTACATATACGTATATACGCGGTGACCTGATCAAAGGGCGTGAAAATTCGCGTTCGCAGCTTTGTTTCGTACGCCGCTCGCGTAAAAAGCTCGACCCGACAATCGACAGCGCCACACCTTCTCTCTACTATTTCGCAGATATATGCACCGCACGTGTCTATATATATATATATATATATACGTATGCGAGGTACCAGGCGGGCGGTGAGAGTGAACGCTAATACAGTGCACAGTGTCGGAGTGGGAGAGCGAGAGCCAAACTCTCCGAAACGGCGGAGGGATAATTGCTCGCGTAGATGACAGAGGGGAAAATTACCCGCATTACTGCAAGACAGGAGATTAAGAGATGAGCGCTCTGTCGGTTGCTCTCTCTCTCTCGCTCTCTCTCTCGCTCTTGTCGTACTATCGCCATACAGTCGCCCCCCAAAATCGATAAGCGACCCTGTACAGTGCGCAGCGCTGTGGCGGCGGTACCAGTGGATCTCTGTGTGTATCTCGAATTTCAAGTTAGCCTTGCTACCGCGGCTATATAATTGAAATGCTTAACGATAAATTATAAACGAGAGACTAAAACCCTGTGTAATATACCGGGAAACGACTACGTGAATTTTCGTGAATATTAATTGTTTTCGTCAAATAGTAGAGGAGAACAATGCTATCGATCGAGATTTCGGAATGTTGCATGTATTGAAAATTCACGAAAACATCAGAGCGTGTGAATTAATAAAATAACTGACTGATTAATCAATGTTATAATTTGTATGTTTATTTAATTTAGGCACTTACAGAGAATATTACAACTCCTGAATATTTGATTAATAGAGTTTAGAATTAATTAATTAGGAGAGTGGACTATTTTCTGTACCTTTTTTTAAATTACTTTTAATACATTGAAGTTTTATTATGTATTAGTACGTATTGTAACGATCGAGTTTATAGGTATCGGACGATGGTTATATTTGCTTACGTACCGAGCGTGTTTCAATTATCGTGGTAAGAGGACATTATAACGATATGTAAATAAATATGCGGCGGCACTGGGATGAGGCCTCTTTCTTCTCGCGACCACCGCTCGTGTTCGGGCTCCCTTGGACTGACCTCGCCATTTCCTTCCCCGAGACGTAATTGTGATTATCGTGGTGACATGTAATAAGGTTACGAACATATATTGGCCTATATACAGTGGGAAATGGTGTATGTTATGACCAGGTGAGTGGAGTCGGGGCAGTTCAGGGGAAGGCCGGGGGTCGACCACGTAGCTTGGGTACGAGGAGTCAGAGCAAACATCGTGAGCCTCGGAACCTTGCAAGGTACAGAATGACTCGATCGTATAGCTATCTGTTTATCTGCTACAAATTATAATTAAAAATTATCCGTGAAAAATTAAATTTATAGTGTTATTAAAATTGCGTTTGGAATTATTATATAAGTCTCGGCGATCGATAAGAGTATAACTATTCTATTTTTTTCTTGCGGCGTTGACATCAAATAAATCAACTTGTTATTCCAATAACATAGTTTAATTCTCTTATTACCCAAATAATAAAAAAATTTACAGTATTAATTATAGGATATTATAATTATTAAATGTAAAGTTACGCATATAATATTAATTAAACAGGCAGAAGCAAACATTCGTAAAATTTCAGTAATACAGAGAATTAAAAATTTTTAATGAAAAACACATAACATTCCTCCAAAATGAAAGCGATATTTTGAATAATTTTTATAACATGAATTTGAAAAATTATATAAGGTAATTAAATATATCAATATAAATCAGAATTACATATGCATAATAATAACGAACGAATCCAAGAAAATATTTAAATAATTTCGGCTTTTTGGAAATTGACGAAACTTTTTCAGGGTACCACTGCTGTTTGCGATTTTGTTCATAATGAATATTGTATTATTATCGTAACAATAAAATACACATTACTGTAAAATAATTTTGTACAGTCTTTTAATTAAACGACATTAAATAAAATATACTGTCTATTAAAGAGGTTGATACACATTATTTACAATTTGAAAAATAGTAGTTGTAATGTATATATATATATATGTGTGTGTTAATTTGATATAAAAAAAATATATTTAACATAACTATTAAGCAAAACTTTTTAACAGAATTTTGGTTTTCATAAACACGTATATCAATACCATCAATAACACGGGTCCGAAAAATTAGTACTAAAGATGGAACTACTAAATTTTTGCCTCCCAAATATGAATTTAAAATCAAACATAGAGATCAAAGGGCTTATTTTTTCTATACTTACCTTCTAAATGAACAGATTATACTGTATCAGCGTTTATCTTTTGATGTACTACAAAGTAGAATATATCGGTTCAGGAAAGCAAGTAACTGATACTTTCTGGCTTAAGGCGTCTAATTAATATCTGACATGTTCATTTGGATAATTTATAATACTCTTTTTGATGTGATATTTCTATTTCCATAGTACATCGTAATCAAAGTAAAAAAAAAGCTTTTTGATTTATGTTTCAAATTCGTATTCAAAGAGCCGGAGTACATAGTAATAAGGTAATTCCGATCCTAGTACAAGGTACTTTTTTGTTATCTTGTGTTAGTGAAAACACTAGGAGATATTCTTTGTTTCTCAACCAATTTTGATTTCAAAGTTTTAATTGGTTCCTTAAATAATTAATTTAATAGTGTTTAATTTGTTGAGATTCCAGTGTTTTATCTATAATTTATGAGAACATTTGTGACTAATGATCTTTTATGATATCATTTATTTCAATCACATTATTATACTATTATTTTAAATAAATAAAGTACATTATAACGATTTGTTTTTTTTAATTTTATATAACTTCATTATTCAGCACTACTTTTCACTAATAGCTCATGGATATCTTTCGCAAAATATTGCAAATGCACAAAATGTCGTTTGGTCGTTATGTGTATAAAACAGCGTAATAATTGAAAGTATGAATAAAATATTTAATAATCTTTTCGAATCCTGTGAAAGTATTATATAAAGTGTATATCAAGTTGTGACGTGGCATTTCCACCGCGGTTGTGAAATGCTTGTGCATACGCGTGCTTACGCTTACTTGCGTAAGTGTGTGTACGGAGTCGCATCTCCGTCACAAAGTGTTTGTCATTTTTTCGAAATTTTTTAGCTTTTCAGTGGCTGATTATTAAAGTCGCTATTTGCCAACATAATTTTTTAAAAATAAATTTGTTTCCTACATCGGGAGCCTAGAACTGCATCGATGAAAACTTTCACTATTACGCAGTTTTATCTTGCGGAAAGCAGTAGAACGCTCGTAAGCAATGAAAGTCACATAAATTTACGAATATGTGGAAAAGCTCAATAAGTCAAAGTGAGTCACGTATGTAAAATTCACCGAGACTCGGAGTTGTAGCGTTGCAGAAACGATGTAAGCCGAAAGCTGTTTGCTTAAAATACTTCGATAAGCTCTAACATTAAAGCGCGCAGGGGGCTTCATTCCATGTGCCAAGGTTCATTCAATATTCCCCCATCATAACGTGCGCACATTTATTCATATATATACACAGACACATGGACAACTTGTCAGACACTCGCGCATATACATATTACTCGCGACGGTATAAGTATGGTAACTGAATTTTGCCGACGGTCGCTTCGCGAGTGCACATTATATTTTGCGCCTGCGGTCTCTACACATATATATGTATATACACATGCGAAGAGATATACATCCTTTAATGCACAGCATCATAGCAGCGACGACGACGGCGAAGCTTTTGCACCTTTTGGAAGGGTCAGTACGTACAAGTGATTTCGTGTTTTTTTTTTAGTGCGAGTAAGCTGCGGCAGAGTTACTTTCACTGCACGCTTTTAAGGCGACCACAGGTAAATGAAAAGCTAGTTGGCTAAATCTGCTCTACATTAAGGTGTATAGTTTATTATACGGGCTATAAACTTTTAAATAGTTTAATATTACAATGTTGGTATTACAAATGAATACCTATACAAAATGAAGTTGTCTTGATGGTTAGTAATAGGTAAGCACTGATAAAAGAATAAGTATAAATTCTATTTCTATTGTCAATAAACTTCAGAAAGAGCGAGAGAGAGAGAAAGAGAATGAAAAATTTTAATGATAGAACTGAAGGATTTTCATTGTTGTATTCGAAATGAGTTTCACAGTTTTAGAATATTGTAGTTAAAAATACGCTTTTCTATACATCTTTCATAGTAAAGAACAAGGAAAAAAATTATAACTTGACCCCTTTAGTGTTTTCCATTACGCGCAAGCGGAATTCGATCTAACTTGGTATTTTTTGGTTTATTGTAAATATGGAGGGGTACTCACGGGAGTGACCCTAACCTTCAAAATCACTTATATTAAATAACTTTATGTAAACTGTATTAAAATTAAAAATCAGAACTCAGCCTTTTGGAGTTCACAATAATAAACTATTTCCTTATTAATATGAAAATCAATTTGATGAAAACTTTGTAGTAAACATGTTAACTTTATCCCCGGAAATTACTGATGTAGGTCGATATCCTTTAAATAGTGAATCGATTGAATAGTCTAAATAATAAAGTCTTTAGTAATTATACTGTAATCATGGCAGAAAGGATGAAGAGGTATTTACGAATTTAATAAAATGAACAGCTTCGAAAATCTAATGAAAAAGTGTTAACTAATTTAACGGTTTTCCTAAAAATTTGACGGTTTTTAAACTTATTTGCCATTTCGTATGAATTTCATATTTTTCCTCACTTATTATTCAAATAATATGCAAACTAAACAGCACGGCACGGCACCATCTCTGCTTAAACGTAAACACTTTGGGTAGTTTAAAATATGAATGGCAAAAAATTACCCTGGGATTTCGAAGAAGGTACTGCGACGTTACGCAGATGGGCCATTTTAACTTGTGCAATGTGTAAGTTTGGAAAGTGCTATTATGGTTGGAGGTTTAATTAGTTTATTACAATTGTAAAGAACGTCGTAATAATTTACGTGACTAGAGCAAGAAAGATGTTGTCTTAACAAGAATGAAAATTTTTTAGCACTTGCGAATAGAAAGCTGAAAAATGTATGTGTGATACTAGAAAAATTTTTGCTAAACTCAAAAATGTATATACGAGAGATTCTTGTAGCAGATAAACTATAAACTAATTTGTAGTTGACATATAATATTTTTTTTTAATTTTAATATTATTTTAATATCAAAGTGAGTTAATTTTGTTTCAAAAGCATTGCAAAAATATTTATAGAAAAGATATTTGGCAAAATATACTGATAAAACTGTTGTACACGTAGTTGCTTAAACCTTAAATTAAAATTTGATAAGTTTAATTGATAAAAATATTGTTACTAAAGCTTCAAAACATATAATGCAACACCAGAAAATAAAATAGTGGACTAAACTATGATATTTTTATGAATTTTGTCCTTTTGAAAGGGAATATGTTATCAGTTTCGGCATATGGCATGTGGAAGTATTGTAGTTCATGTTTACTATTAAATTTACAACAATAAAACAGAACAAAAAAGTAGAAAAAGGGTAAGAGGATCAACAAAGTTTGTAAATCATTATTTCGCAAATAAAACCGATGCCCCAACCAGAGCTCTCAATCTCTTCTTGGCTTACCAGCTGCCTTCTCCCTTATTGTCTCTCCATCTCCCGCACTTCCTGCTCTCTTCCCTCTTTCGCTTGTGCTCTGTATGTTTGCACCTTTGATCATTGCTTCGATTTATCTTTTACTCCTAAACGTATCTGAGGCAGGTGGGAAGAAGCGAACTTCTTCGATCTATTTATCAAGGATATCGAGTGTAGTCTCGCCATGACAAGACTGCACAACTTGCTGACTGACGATCGTACGAGCACGAAAAATCTCTATACGAAAAAATACATAAGAACTAGAGAGATAGGACAAGAGAATATGAGAGCGTGGTGAGAAAACGGGAAAATGTGTATGAGGAAGAAAGAGAGGGAAAGAGAAAGAGACAGAGAGGAATGGATAAAAGCAAAATAATGTCGGTTGCCTTTTCTCACTATATAGTGATGAGTGTGGAAGCGTGGTTTTATAACATTGACAAATTTTCGACAACCCACCTTTTTCTACTCACACATAGGTATACTATTTTCTTCTTGACAAATCCCATGGGATTCGCGTCCATCACGAATATTTCGGGTAACTTTTTTCTACACGCACTCTATATAGGCGATCGACTTTCTCGAATAGAAGGGAGAATGAGCGAGAGAGAGGCATAGGAAGGGAAAGGGAAGAGAGAAAGGGAGAGAGAGTGAGAGGCAGAGAGAAAAAGAGATGGACACCTCAACAAATGTTTTTCCCAACGTGAGCTGCGGTCAAATGGTAGAGTGAGAAAAAAAGGGGCCGCCATGGAATTCGAGGGGGCATTTTTTCCCGGCCCATAGAGCACTCAATTATGCGCGAAATCTACGTGATAACTCACTCGATAAAGCTTGAGAGGAGAGAGGGAAGGGGGAGGTGGGAGAGGGATAAAAGCGCGACGATTCATACAATTTGTGTTTAGTTTATGGCCGCGCTAAGCTGTCATAGGCGGGGATTTTCGGTCCCGCGCGCAAATCTTTTTCGCTTAAACGTTATTTATCGCCCCCCTCGTTATTTCTTGCGCCAGCCGTCTTTAAAAAGCTGCATTTTCACGGTCTTTTGTCGATGGAGAGGTAGAGAGGATTTTGCGTGACCTATATAATAGGAGCGCACACAAGAGGTGAATAAGTTAATTAATCATTCCCAATGATGACGGGCTCGATTCATATGCGCAGTTTGCGAAAGATTTGTCAACATGGCACGCTTTGCATACATTTACATTTGTTAAGTATATCACATGAGAACTCTATCAACTCGGAATCACACTTTCAGAAAAAGAAATTGATATAGATTTGTTGCGCTTGTTCAGTTTACTATACGTAGTACTCATTAACTTAGTCTAGTGAAAACCAGCATTTTGTGCGATTACTATTCTGAGAATATTTTCTTCCAGGAGCTTTTCTCGGTGAAGTGGAAAGGTCAGAAGTCTGCAAGCTTTTCATTGAAATAAAACCTGCGCGATAATCATCATTTCCATCTGTTCAAACGGAAAGCTAAGAGGAGCGCGTGCGAAAGTTTTCGAAAATCTTGAAAAACTGCTCCTTTTACGGTTTTTTGAACAATAGCTTCAAAAAGTTTGCCACGTTACTAAACCTTGGAATAAATTTTCCGCGAATCGCCGCGCCTGAAAATATGTATTTCCGTTGACGTCGCGCGTCCGACGGAGCAAAAAATGACTTCCACGAAAGTTTCTCAGCGCGCGCCTAGAGAGTGCAAAATAATAAAAAATAAAAGAAAAAGAAGAAGAAGAAGAGAAAGAGAGTGCAAGAAAGGAGTGGGTGGTGGAGGGTATAGGAGAGTGTGAGGGAAAACGAGAGAGAGAGAAAAAAAGAGAGAAAATACATAAACTACTTTAATCGTAAAATTTTCTGAATAACGCGTCTTTTGCTCCGGTTTTTATTATTAAGCTTTTTCTAAGATTAGCTTATTTTGCAGGGTCTTCCCGCGGCAGTTCGGAATTCCAGTAAAAGTTTGAGTGCTTAAGCTGCGAGAGAGAGAATCGAGCAGCGGCGGCTGCTGTTCGCACACACGTATATACACATATACATGTGTACGCGACGAGTGTGTATATACGTGAGCGCACGGGCACACACACACACACAAGGAAAAGAGAGCCTGAATGTCGGGCAGCTTTTACATACACCCCGAGGAGCGTTTCTCCCGGAAGTTGGCTCGTTCCGGTCTGTCGCCGTTTTTCCTATAGGCTCTTTAACTAATTCAAGTGCCGCGTAGCGACCGAGACCGAGCGAGAGGGACTACGAGAGAAAGACAGAGAGGGAGGGGAGGAAGGGAGAGATAAAGCGAGAGGGAGAATAACGACGAGCCGGATAAAATTCCATGAGGATTAAAACGCGAAAAAAAGGGAGGAACGAGAATATGCAGAATAAGAGTTGCACGCTTCATGCTCCAGGGTGCTCGACTTCCTTCCCTTCTTTCCTCTCCCTCTCGCTTTCTTTCGATTTAAATTATAAGAAAGTTTTTTATTATGCCCTGCGCTTCTTCTTTTACCTCTTCGCGCGCAGCAAGTCCGGACTTTGATTTTCTCTTTTGTTTTACATTTTTTATATGCATTCGATAATTCGTCCACCGCTGTATAGATATACGCAGGCAAATCTGGCGTTGCATGAATTTTTTACCTTAATTTTGTAAAAGAGATTAAAGCCGAACATTAGCCGTAGTTTAATATACTTAGCGCGTTACTGAATATTTTATTTTTTAAAGTTTCAAAATGTATCCACTCTGTAGTATGTAATTAACGTGTAAAATGAAAGTGGCGCAAAACCGTAGGTAAAAGTGAGCCTCTGTCTCTCTCTCTCTCTCTCTCTCTCTTCGGGCTTCGAAAGAGAAGCTTAGGCCAAGATTACCCTGGAAGAAACTTATACTTCCCAGAAGTGCTAATTTCATTTTATAACCTTCGGCTCTCCCTACGTCCACCCAGCGCTCCGTCGTGTCAACATGCGCCCTTTTTATTAGAAACGCAGCGCTTGGATTTTAATTAAAGTAACGTCGCCCGAGGAGACTTTACAATCGCTAGTTATCGCACGATATTTATCATACAGTCGCCTTTATTCTCAACAACTTAACAACCTGTTTGTCTCGAGACATTATCCAAAAACATTCAGATTTATCGTTTTTCGCACGGAAATTTCAATAATAAATTTATAAATCATTTCGCCTCGACATACATTTATAGCAGTAAACGGAAAATTTATCCGTTTCGCTGATGATTGAAAATTAATCTCCAGTGAGAAATCATTATACAAACAAATCCATCTGTCAGAAATTGTGTATCTCCATGGAAACGTATGCGCATACAGCTCGATTGTTATAAATTAATTCAAAATAAATTACCCACTTATATTTATTGAATGAGTGCAAATATCGAGTGCATAATAAATAATAAGTGAGGTAAAAATCACTTTTTCCTCACCCGTTGACCTCTCACATTACTGGAACCTTCCACCTCCCAAATTTTACGTGCGAAATTTTTACCGACAGTACGACGAATGTTTGCCATTATATTTAAAATTATACAAACGAGAAAGATTATTGAATAACGTGCGTACCACCGCTGACCTAAATACCCGTACAACGTATATAGATATATAACATATTCACAGCTGGGCGCGAGTACAGTGCTGAACCTCCGCTAAATGCGGACTCGCAAGACAAATAATTTCTGGAAAAAAGGAGACAAAGTAGTATAAGTAGAGAGAGAGAGAGAGAGAGACAGAGAGAAAGCTAAGAGGTCGGCCGAAAAGTTCGTATCCGCGAATCGCGAGTAGCAGAAGCAGACTACCAGAGTTTCCACATGCAAGCGTCGGATGGTGGCAAGGGGAAGGAACGGAAGGCTACGGTACGCTCGCGCTCACATGCACACATACACGGATGCTCCTCCCCCCCACTCCTGTCTCCTTATACGCTCCATTCTATTATGACAGTATTCCATTTCTGGCAAATGTTTCTGGCTTGCGTTTCTCTTAAATGAAAACTTAACACGAATGCAGTGCGCGCCGGTGCTGCTGCTGCTGCCGAGCGAGCAAGTTTTTAAATTAAGGTACGAAGAACCAACCTTGCTCCCCTCACCTTCTATCTCTTACTCTCCGCCCGGTATCTACTTTTTTCCTTCGTTTCCCTTTTCATCGCAACTAACTGCCGGCAGTTCTTAGTTTTTTCTTTCTCTCTGTCTCTATCTCTCTCTCTCTCTTTCTTCGTTGGCGCGGGGGATATAGAAAAAAGAAGGAGTGAATTGTTCGAAGCATTTCCCGAAAGGTTTTCATTTGGAGAACTGATCTTCTTTAATTTTCTATAATACTCGATAAAAGGGATGGGGAGAGGAGGGGGGGCTGAGGAAGCGGGCATACTTTTATTGATAAGAGCCGACAAGTTAAGCTGATGTGCTTTCAATATTTTGTGCACCCATGCGGATTAACTGTTCAAAGGCAGAAGCGCTAATAAGGCGTGACGCTTCATTTCATTTTATTTCCTTTCCTGTCAAGAATTATTCTGTTCGTATATATGCGGACTTTTGAATCGATAACTCTGCGTAGAACTTGTTATATATCGATTACTTGTAATCGATAGAAAAATGTATGAAAGTTTCAGATTAGTTTTATAAAACTCGATGGGAAAATCATATCGAATTATTTATTTTTAATATTCGTACGTCACTGTACATCTATGATAATAATACTTATTTTTAAAATCCAAAAATGTATACCCGAAACTTTAGTTAATTCGAAAGAGAACATTATTAATAAATTACGGTTGTAAAGTATAATGTTGAATAAATCCAACATATGGCAACATTCTACCAGGTAAAACGCTTGGCGGAGATAAAATTAGGTTTATCTATTTCAATGGTACGACTATATCGCGTGACTATCTCGAGGTTCTTTTCCGCGCATGACCAAGGCAATCTTTAAATAACTTTTTACCTGACTTTAAATCACGCTTCCAAACTTGTCTAGTCAACGTTTCTCATGTTTACCGATTACAGTGCTTTAAAGCTAAGTTGTGTACACACATTACCAAAGTAAATTGATTTCTTCAGAAGTTTTGCTCGCAAAAAACGTTTTCAAAAGATAAACATTGAGACTGTGACATGAAAAATCTCATTTCTCTGAGCTCGCTTGTAGCAAATATATTTACAGAGAAAGTATGAGTAAAAATGTTAAATGAACAAATCGAATGGAAAACCACTGACGATACGTTGGTATTCTCTTGATACATAATTTATTATTCTATTTTAAATCAATCTTTTTCTTATGATGTACTATAGCGAAATTTTTTTACAGTGATGTCTTCAATTATTTAATGGATCGATAATAATTTTATATCAAAACGACGATGTTTATAAAAACAGCCTGAAATGGTTATTGCTCTAAATTCCTCATAATTTTACCTTCTTTTGATTGTGCTCTATAATCGTTTCTTTCACTGTACAAATATTCGACAAAATAAAATGGATTTCCCCATTATGAAACCGTAAACGGAATTTTTACAGACCAGTTTGTGATCTCGTTTCAGCGGTGAAGAAAAAAACGTCATGAACATCAAGTAAATAGCCGGCGGGGTTAAATCAGCGATGTCGAGAAGGAGGAAAGAGGGCGGACGCTTGAAAGGTGCAAGAAAAAACGAGAGTCGAAGCAGTGGTGAAAAGAGAGGAAACGAGCGAACGCACAGAATCGATTTTAATGTCTCGGCTGACGGAAGCGGTACGTACCATCCTTCTGAGTTATACTCGAGTCATGGAAAAGTACGTTTCGATAAAGGTCATCTGTCTCTGTTAAAAACGGATCGACTGGGCTGTTATCAGCAGGCGCAAGTAAATATATGTATACACGCAGACACTCGTATAGCCAGCGACTAAACATGGCCACTACGCGTCTATAGACTCCGACGATATGTAGCGGTATCGAAGAATTATATAATTTTATTCAATACACTTACATTTCTATAAAGATATTAATAATTGTTCAGTTTTAAATTGTAGGAAAAAGTAAGGTGCAGTCAAGACCTGAGAAAACATGTTTAGGATTGTGAATAATTAATCAACTCTTCTAGTACTCAAGTAATTTTTTATTAGTATGATAATAGAAAAAGAACTCTAGCTCGTTATAGATGACCTTTTAAGGATCATTTCTGTTTGCAGTATTGTAGTCTTAACCAATGAGATCACTAGCTATTGCCAAAAGTTCACCGATGCTACCACTGTACAACTGTTCCCAATATTCATGTATATGCACGTGTGCACACGCATACATACACACACACACACATGTATACACACACACACATACACACGCATAGACACACACATATACACACACACGTACACCTATCACGTATAGAAGCAAAGAACCGCAGGCTCTTCACCGATCGATGCGCACGAGCGGAAGCTAAAAAAACAAGAGACGGAGAGAAAAGGAGGAGGGAGAATAGAATGTAGATTGGCGCAGATTCACAAGCTTACGGGCCTGAAACAATGTTCCATCGTGGGTATAAGCGGAAAGATAACGTTTCATTCTAGCGTCGGATAGGATAAACATGGTTGGCTTAAAAATAAAAGGATGATGATGATGCTGGTACTCTGTAAGCCAAAAGGTGAGATATTTGTAAATGAGATGATCGTGTAGGTCAGATTCTTCATTGAGTGTTGCTTTGTTGTGGCTGCGGCAATCGCTTGAGCGAAGTAAACAAAGATGTACGTGTGGGTCATTTCAACGTTATATCGAGTGGAAATAAATGCATTGGAACAATGAATCATTCAAACGACTGCTGATCTAATTTTATTGCGTTCTATTCAATACAGAGAGTACTTTCTCAATTGAGTAAATAATTTGAGTCTATTATTTAAACAACCGGTAATTTTAAACACCGGAGTGTATTATCCATTGTGAGAATTTTCCATAATAAATTAATAGGGAAGGGTGAGGGGTGAGGAAAAAGTTCTTGGAGAAATTTTAAGTTGCTCCTTAATTATGCAAATATACCAAAACTCGGCTTGAGAATTTTCCTTAGTCAATCTTAGTTCGCGCGAATCTGCATGTACTTAACTTCAGCGTCTGCTCTATCCGACCGTATTTGCTAAACTGCAGAAATCAAACGAGATGCTGACTTTTTGAAATGACGAGTAAGAATATTTCTTGTGATGTTCGCTGTGCAGGAAGGATACATGTATTTGTAAATCAATTAGATTTTTTCACTACTATTTAGTCCTTTGTCTTTAAGTTTAGAGAGCTATTTAAAGACGGGTAATATCAACTTTTAGTGATCATGGGAGAAGCGTCAGTGAGTCGAGAGACCGAGTGAGAGAGAGAGAAGAGAGCGACGGGTACTTTAAAAACTTTAAGGATGACAATTTGCAAAGTTTACTCGATTGAAATCTGGAGCGCAAATAGAAAAAGAACTCTTTTCTCCTTCTACTAGAGGTGATCTGATTTTACGTAGTGAGCTATTTAAGGTACTCTTATATAGGATTACGAAAATCTTTCCGATGTAACTCTTTATAACCTAATCTATTTGAAGCAGTAATAAACCTATTTCTCGAAATCTAAATAAGTGAAAATACCACTTTATCGATAAGTGAAACCATTTCTCACTTTTAAATAAGTCGAACTAACTTATAAAAAAGTGAAACTTCAACATAAAAAAATTATTATTGTATCGACTTATTGAATAAGTGAGACTAACTTTCAAAAAAGTGGAATTTCAACGAAAAAAAATTATTATTTTGTCGACTTATTGAATAAGTGAAATTAACTTTTAAAGAAAGTGGACTTTTAATGTAAAAAAAAATTATTATTTTAACGACTTATTCAATAAGTGAAAAACGCACTGATGCAGATTGCGCATGCGCGCTCCTATTCCCATATTTAACACAGCATAATGTAGGTTGTACGAGTGTCGCGAGTCCGTGAAAAGTCTAACCACCAACCTTTATCGTCCTCATTTGACCCCAAAATCATAGACTCGGCTATTTGTAGAATCTTATTATATAGATTTATTTAATATTTCATTTTATTTTGAAGCTAATTAAATATTTTTTTTATTTATAACAGTTGGGGACTAACCTAAAAGATTTCGTTAAAGAAAAATCTACTATTGCTCTCCCGTCATGAACTGTATAACCATATGTGTGATGGGTGAAGTTAAAAAATACTTCGTAATAGTAGATAATAAGATATTGACTAGAAAAAATTTAAGAGGCGCAATTAGCGCATTTGACTTATTGATTAAAATTTTTTATGTTTTGAATATTCAATACTCTATCCTAACAGCCTTGTAACATCTCTTTTTATAAATTTCAAAAATATTAATTTAAGTGAAATTAATCTAAATTTAGAGGAACTGGACGAAAATGAATAAATAAATTATTCATTTTAATTTAAAATTGTTTAATGTAATCTTTTATTTATTTTATTCTTTTTCCACTATTTTAATGAATTATATAAGTGGTTTTATCACTAATCACTTACTCTCTGAGTGAAAATCTCACTCATTGAATTAGTTGATTATTTTTCACTTATTCTCTGAGTGAACATCTCACTCATTGATTAAGTTGAAATAAGTTAATTGATTTGTTACTTATTGAATGTGTGAATATTCACTTATTCTACGTGGACGAGTCTGGACTTATTAAATAAGTGAATATGCACTTTTAATAAGTGGATTTTTACTTATTTAGATTTAGAGAGTAATTCTATACTAACAGACCTCTATAGTAATATTCAAAAGATTATTTTATATATGTTTATCGTGCGACGTGAATAAATCATTTGAAAGAATAAGTCACCGGAGATTACTCTTACACTTTGTATCCGCATTCCTTTGAGCAAAGCAGAATAACTAAAAGACGAGAGTATACGACATAGTGCAACCCGCCAAAGGAATCCCTGGATAACAAGGCTAGATCTCATGTTGCCCGGAGTAGACAAAGAACACGCTTTTGAAACTTCGATAAGACCTTTTACGTTGGTCAGTACGCGTACATATGCGAGCGGGGATATTGCGCTCCATCCAACTACCATTCGTTCCGATCGATGTGAAACGACTTGTACAAAGTGAACTTGCAGACGTACTTGATAAGACACAAGATTGGATTGACGTTTTTACCGAATATATATGCGCACAAGTTTGCGTTCCAAACACAGTTTAATGGCATCTTTTTCTATAGATATTTTATTTTGCAATTCATCTTTTCGCAAATAAAAATACTATTTTTAAGGTGTGGAAAATAGTTGTTCAAATATATAGAAATCATTTTGCTTTGTTCACACGACAATTATTCTTGCAGGAATCGTGAATTTATAGTTGCAGTAAGACATGGGTGATAAACTTTATATGTTCGAGCAGGAAAATGATAGTTTAGCTCACTGAATTGAAAACATTAACTTCTTATATTATTTTGCAACTCGGTACACGAAATTCAGCTTTTCGCATTTATTCAGCATGTGCAAAGTGCCTAAGTCGTGCATTTACTTATGCAAATTAAATACATGCGCGAGTGATTGAATATTTCGTAATATACATGCATTAGGTCATATATAGACAGGACTTTTTCTTTCTGAAAGAAAAAGCTTTTTAGCAACGAAACTTTTATACTGAAAACTGGAAATTTTTCATATTTCTGAGCTTTTTGAATCAACAAATATATTTTGAAGTTGAGAAACAAGAATATTCATTCGGATTAAAAAAAAAATGAAGAAAAATATTCAAAAATCAAGAATACTGTTCTCCGACGCGAGACTGATAATGTGTAAACTTTCCGATTTATACTTTCGTAATGTGTAAACTTCCCGATTTACACTTTCGTAATCTGTAAACTTCCCAATTTACATTTTCTAACGTCAGATTTTACATTTTGGGGTTTAGAGTGAACATTTTTTTTATTTTAAAAACAGAACGTTACAACTAGTTATTTCTAGTTTTATTTATTATTTTTTTTTGCAAATTTTTTCTGGGTCGCTTATGTAATAAATGGCTGAAAGTTAAACAAGAAGGTTTCTGTTGCAATTTTCGAAAAAAATTTCTAATATTAAAAAAGGGTAGTCCAAAACTTTTTAAATTGTACATGATTTTTCTTCTATGTTATGTCACTTATGTCGTGCCAAGATTAGGAAAAATCTGGTGCAAAAGGTATGTCTAAAAATAATTTTATCTACTTCCGAGATGCGTAAATGGATGTTCCGCGTATAGTTCGCCATTAATGTTATCTGGGTAACAGGAGTCTCTATTAAAACGATGTTGGTCGAGTATTTCTATTTATTCATTATGCAAAATAATTTCTGCAGAAAAATAGAATATTATTTAATTTATGTAATATTCTGCTAAAGAAGTTAACAGCGGTTTTTTGGCGCTCGAGCGTAGCGAATACATAACCAACGATGAAGGAACCATCGGCACCCCTCCGCTCGCCTTTAAACAGACATAAATTCGAATCCGCGAGGCAATTCAATTGCGGTGAGGTGCTCGCGCGTACCCATCCGCGATATTCTTTGGCGCAAGGGGAGAAGAGGGTGGGGGGGACAATCGTCCTCACGGGACATTCCAATGTATGCGCTCGCCCAGTTCCCAATGACATTTACATTTATATTGACACACACGAACGACAGCTATACTGCCGGCGGCGGCGCGCGCGTGGAGCGACGCGACGTTTAAACGTTTGCCCTTGCGTGCGGCGATTTTTTTTACCAGCACCCGCATCCGTGCATATATATATATAAAATGCAGAGCATGGTTGTGTCAACGACGAGAGCGAGGTAAAAATAAACTGCCGTGAGAGCCAGGAGGGAAAAGCACTGATGCGAATTTCGAGTTCTCGCCTAAATGCCTGCATATAAAAGTGTGCGTGCGTATAGATGTAAATGCGGATGTGTAACGCGGGACACGTTGAATTTACGCGCGACAGTTGAAACGATCACGTCGAAGTGAATTTGAGAAATTTGCGCGTGTTCAGAAGGAGGACGGAGAACGTAAATCAACCGGGTACTAAAAATTAATAGAATTTTTTGGTGGAGCGCACCTTTTCGTTCAGGTTTCATTCTTAATGTAAAAACAAATCATGCAAACTGTAAATTTCTTGAAAAGCTATTAGGCCAACAGTAACTTTATTTTTCTAAAATACTTAAAAATAATCCTTTTCCAGAAAGTAATAATTTCATTAGTTTACATGTGGATTTCTGTGAAAGTAACATACGTTTAATGACGAGTGTAAAATAAACACATTTTTTTGAAAATACATGTCAAAATCCACTTTGGTATGTTTTTACTGTATTTTGTGTATTTTACGTTTATATTTGAACTCGTGCGTATCTTTTAAAGGAAGCAACAGTTTTTCACCATGCTAACAAAATGATTTGTATTTGATGAAGGCCAATTCCTCAAAATAAAGTTATCTACCGCAAAAAACCTTAGCCTGTAATCCCCGTGTATGGTCTCGATTTGTTCTACATTCAAGAGCCAAAAAGCTCTTAGTTGATTCATGTATTTCGAAGTTACTCATATAGAGATGTGAGCTATATGCTATTTTTTTTCTTTATCTTTTTTTTTTATTAAATATTGAACTCTGTCGTTATGCATTTTGTCATATGTTATTTCAGACCAGCAGTTGATTTTTTTATCTCGAGCTTGCCTCCAAAAAGAATACATCTCGCGAATATGTTTGTACTTTATCCATTCTATACCGTCTATTTTCTCTTTTCGTCGATCTTATATAACAAGCTCTGAAAATGATTGCACACTAGTTTTTAAAAATTGGCTAGTTTTATAATAAGATCACGATTTATTGAATCCATATAATTATTTCCTTCTGCACTGAGAAAAATTTAAGTAGTTACTACTACTATATCGTATAGTTGTCAAAACAGTTATGGTTCCTTTTTTTAAAATGATTATCCATATTATCAGTAAATTTTACAATTAAATATAGTTTCAACTATTTTGCACTATACATTATGACAATAGTAACTATATATCTTCGGCTCAGTGCACATGTGTTGAAATGCCAAATTAGACATGTTTAAAACTCTGGGATAATATCTGAATTCAATGGCATCGCTTTGTATTACACCGTGTAAGCAGCACAGCATGCCTACATGTTTTTTTTTGTTTAATTTAAAAATTTTGCAATAAAATGCAGATTTCAATTAATGAAATTTGTTTATTTACCATTCAGTCACCTTAAACGAGATAGTTTACAATTTATCTGAATTAAAGTATTGATAAAAAATTATATCAAACAAAGTTTCGACAAGAAGGTGTCGGAATGGTAAATAAACAAATTTTAGAGTAAATATTATTTTCATAATAAACTTTTGATTTTATTAATCTACATTTTTATTTATTTTTTATAAATTATATGATAAATTATTATAAATAAAGTGGCTAATATGACTAATTCGTTACATTTAACTAACATTTTGTTCATTAAATTATATTAGAATACATGCATATTATTTAAAAATATTATACTACAGATAATCTTACTACTATAACAGTTACAAGATATACATTTGTGGATAAATGTTGATATTGTAACTATTACAATATGGCATTTTGGTACTAGCATACGATTGAACTAATAGTTCATATATTATTTCTTAACGTACGTATAATTCGCTATAATCTAAAGTATGCATGTTAACAGTTACAATGTCTGTTACTATAATCATATTGTTTTCTCAGTGCCCCAATCTCAATAACAATGCAAAAGGGGCTTTAAATGAATCAAATATTCGTATCACTATATATTATGTGATAGCATCATAGAAGAGCCTGTATCGTGTTCTGGTTAAAATCCACCGTTCATTATAAATTGTGTAAATATCCGCATACTGGCTATGTACAAGTCTCATTATTATAAGTACAGATTAACACAACTAGTACCTATGTATTAACTGCGTTCGTAATTAATGATAGTCACTGATCGTACTTCAAAGCGTCCAGTTTTACGCGTAAAAGTCTAGATTGCATTACAACCAAAATACCTCGATTGATCATAAATTCCGCATGTTTTCATTAAGTTCCCTATTTCCCCGATAACGAATGTTATAGACAGCAGCCTTTGTAAAATTTAAATAGATGGCGCGCAGATATTACGCAAATAGCCACACGTGATCCGAATGCATTTTTCCCCCCGGGAACAAAAGAAAAATAAAGAGGACGCGCGTCCGTACAATCAGAATGCAGTCTAGATGTAATTTTCCGAAAACGACCCAAGTCAGAACAAAAACATGAGGGAAAAAAAAATGAAACGATGGGGTGGGAAAAAGAAAAAAGTTGCACCGAGAAAGTTGTGCACGCGCGCAAAATCATCGGCCTTTCCTTCGTCTCTTTCTTCCTCTTCTCTGGCAAGAAAAGTCTGCGCTCCACCGCGCCTGTATTTTCCTCCCGAGGGCGGGAAGTAGCGCGCGCGCGCGTGAGAACAAGGCGGCAAAGCGCTTGTTCAGTCTCGCGCTTCCTCTCTCTCTCTCACTTCTCTCTCCTCCCGCTGAAAAACAAAAGAACGTGCCCTCGCGCGAGAAAGGAAAGAAGGGAGAAAATCCCCGCCTCTATTTTCATATTCCGCAGGCGGCGAAAGCTTCGAGCCCGCTGATCCGCGAGCTTTTTTCCGGCGCGCAATAGTACTCTTATTACAGGTCTTGCGGCGCCCCAGCCTCTCGACGGGCCTTTCTGTATGTGAAGTGTGTGTGTGTGTGTATGCGTGTGCACAACCACGTGCGTGTGTATATACGCCTCGTGTCAAAGTGTTTTCACGCGCACTTGTGCTTTCGATTGCGCGCTTGGCGGGTCGTTCTTTCATTCTTTCTTGCTTCTTCTTCCCCTTTCTTTCTTTCTTCCTTTCTTTCTTGCTCTCTGCTGTTGGGCCACCGGCCATACAATGAATGATAATGTTTTCATTTAGACCGAGCGTTAACGTTTACGGGCGACTTATATTACGACGCTGAGAAAAACAATGTAAAGCCGGGGTTTAAGAAAGGCGAGAATGCGCGGGGCGAGGTGAAGCACTCTCGGCATGTAACCCCGGGAAATAATACTACTGTACTCTTCATCTCCTTTCTCTCTCTCTCTCTCGTTCTTTCTCCACCTTTTCGCGTAAATATTTTTCCATATTTCATTCGGCACCGCGGAATTCGCCTTATGCAAAACTCGTGTGCTATATACATGCCGCTGAGAAATGCTTAACGCGGATACCGCCGCAGCCACAAACGTATAAATATCGCGTGTCGTTGATGTACCTTATGGGCACGGCGTTAGTAGTCGAGCGCGATTCAGACCGTCGCTTATCATGCATGAAGATATTTTATGTGAGAATGGTATAAGAGCCGGTATTACTTTCTGGATTTCCTCTCCATACCGGTGTGCGCGGTGGCTCATGCGTTGGAGGAAATCGCCCAACGTCAGTTGGCCGCACTTTAACATGTCTGTCGGAATTATTAGTCGAAGCTGTATATTTGTGAGGACTTTATCAATACGCTAGAAAAATGCTAGCGTTCTGCATATTATTACTAAAGGTTATTAACTTATCATAAGTATTCTACTGTAATTTAATGCTAAAATAAAAATTCGTTACGTATATAGTATTTTCAAAACTCTATGCCGAACATGAAGTAATTACTTAACGCACAACTGTTTACTTTAATCACCGTATGAAAATAATTCAGTTTATATAACGAAAATTGAACTTTACACACGCACAGTTTGCGCACGACCAAGCAAAAAATATCGTATGCAATACGCATGAAGTTCTTTTTACTCGCGAGTTAGCAGTGATCGCTATTTGTCAAAGCTCCACTTTAGATACTAATTGCACGGCCTGGTGCTATAAACGGGTATTCATAAATAAACGTAATATTATATTTAATATAATATAGTAATGAATTTCTATGAAAATCGGGTTATGAAAAGCAGGATGCATTTAAACTATAATAATAATTATAATAATAATAATAATTTTAAAAACAAGTTTAGAATGGAAATAGGTTAATGTAAACGCTTATTAATATATCGCTATTTATGTCAACGATACTTCAATGGAATAAAATATTCTCTGAGCAGTCCGTGGCTCAGGCGGTTAAAGCGTCAGTTTGTTTACATCATAGTAAACGCCGCACTTAGCTTCCCAAGACAAGGCTGCTCGAGATTGTGGATTCGAGTCCCCGTCACTGCTAAATTCCGGAAGATATTTTTCCAAAAATATGTCTACTGGTTTTTCGGTGGCGGAGCTCATTACCGTTCACTTTTACAGTTCAACAACCACAATACCAAACGCGAGATTTTAATAGTTATAACACGTCGCTAATACCCAAAACGGGGGATGCGACGCTAAATAACCAATTAAAAAAAAATATTCTTATGTTACATGCTGTATGAAGAAATATTAATAATTAAATGCAAACGTCACTTACAAATACAACAATACACTCTCTAAAATTGAATTAGTGAAAAATCCACTAAAGATTAGTTAAAATTGCTCCACCGAAACATTAGTTAATATTCACGGATGATATAGTAAATATTCATTGATTCTTAGAGGAAATACATAGAACTATCCACAAATTAAAAAAGAGAAGTTTCACTATTTTGAATAGTGGATATTTTCACTAAGAATTAGTGAATATTTACTATTTCATTAACTAATGTTTCGGTGGAGTAATTTTAACTAATCTTTAGTGGATTTTTCACTAATTCAACATTAGAGAGTACGTTTAATCTTCCCATGGATACATAATTATTAAAATCTGCCATTACAATAAAACTTTTTTGAGTGGCTGTTGTTGGCTTATTTGATTGATCTATATAAAATCAGGTGTAGATACCAGATGCACGAAAATTTACTTGTTATGCATAAACAAAATTATTTAAAATTAAATTGCCGATGAATAATTAATACAAATATTATTTTTAAATGAAAGATTTTCCAACGCTTCTAGTTTTTACCTGAAAAAGTCATACTTTCGATATTTTTCACTGCCTATATACTAGCTCTCGAACTTGTGTAAATTTGTTTTGTATCCATTACCATAGATTCCAATTAAGTAAACGTCCGTTACTTTTTTTTAGTTGTAAAAAAAAATCTTCAAAAATCAACATTCTCTCATAGATACACCCCGCGTTTTTCGAATCGGTAAATTTTTACAAAAAATACATGTAATACGATAAATATAAAAATTTCCCCACATACGATAACATTGACTTAGGAGAGAAAAAAAATAGTCTATAGTATTTTTTAGTTTTGCCGTTTGTGCGCGTGCCCTTTGATAACAGCGCGACTTTAAAGCAAAACTTTCTGATGAACGCCTACTCGCCCACATATTCAGAGCGAAGTCGCGCAGTTTATATACCGAGAAATAGCAAATATAGAGCCGCGCGTCGGCTGTGTGCGAGGAATAAAAAGCTAGGCGGTATGGCGAACAATGCGCCGACCGCAAGCAAGCGGAAAATCGACCAGCCGGAAAACCCAGCCGCGCTACACCGTCGGAAGATCGGGCGTGCTATCATGCGCCGCCACTTGTTTCTCCATCCACCCTCCGCGCGCGTTCAAATCTGTTTTCTGTCAGAATTTTCGCGCAGCGCTGAAATGGCAATCGAGCAGAATGGATATGTACGTTCGAGATTTTTTTTTCCCCCCAGCCAGAGTGGTAGGTATATACGTACGTAAAGGCTGCTGTTGCTGATGCTGATGCCGCAAATTGACGTTCTCGCGTGCGTGATTTTGCAGCCCCCGCGGGGGAGAAAAGCGAGAGATACATTTCGACGGATTCGATTGGTCCCCTGCGGCCGAACTCATTTTTTCGCTCCCTCTCCTCTGTCGCTCTTCGCGCGTGCGCGATTTTTACTGCGCGATACACGCGCATATATGTGACGAGCAAGCCACTTTCTGTTTAAAAGGAGGCAATATGCAATGTTTTCCCGTCAAATTTCTGGATACGTAAGCGTAAATATTTTTTGAGGCTTCGTTTGTAGATTTTATACCTGCCAATATTCGTTTAGAATATCATTTTGACAGTTATCGGATTAAAGTACACTTATTTCGGGAAGTCTGAATTTAGCATGGAGCGATACTCTCCTTAAAGAAATAATTTAGTGTGAAGTTAACGTGGCTGAAAATATCTGAGATGAGTTCAAGGTGCACGTAGCTTCAGAACCCTCTGTCGAAATGACTAGAGGTAATTTCTTTCACGGCGTCTGATGAAGAGGGTTTCATTTAACGTACGTCAGTTGTAGTTGTTTAGCAAATGATCTGTCTTACGCGTTAATTATTATTCATGCAGGACTTGCCTCAATTCTTGAAGTCTATGCGATATATATCTAATATCATCGTTAATCTATTAACTCATTATTCACAATTTAGCGGTATACTTGATTTATTATTCGGGAATCATGCATACGTTAATATTGTCTAATTTGGTGAAATTATAGTATTAAAATTTTATAAGTATGTATGTGCCTTCCTTAATTTATAATCTTCTTTTTAAAACACACAAAAACAGTATTTATTACAATTTACAAAAGTATTGATTCTTTCAGAAATAAATTTATATAGCGAAAATTCACTGGATAAAGTCATAAAAGGATAGAGGGAAAGACGACAAAAGTCATTCTACTGTAACTACAAGAATATCTCGGCATTGAGACGGAGAGTTTCTCATTTTTGGATAATGGATTGAGTCGAGAGAAGCGCTGAAATGATTTAAAAATGTCCTATTTTTTAACGATATTGTAAGTGATATTTTTAAAAATGTTGCCGTGCTATTTTTAATGAACTTTTTGAGAAATCAATATGCTACATGAAACAAGTGGAATTATAAAGAGAGCTAATGCTAATTGATCAACTTAATGCAATATTTATTAAAATGACTAAATTTCGTGAATGCCCATGGACATATAGTATAATAATAGAATAACGCAGCAGAACATCCAAGATCAATACTAATGGTAGATGCTTCTCAGAATATAAAATTTAAGAAAATTCGATCCAGGGAAATGAAGAGAAAGTTGGAATAAATAAATGTGAGGTAGGTTAAAATAAGTAGAAAAGTCAAGATTTCATGCGAAATTCAGTAGTAAAATGTGTAATAAAGGACTTTTAAAATATTTCTCGAGTTATACGGAGGTAAATGTGTGAATAGATACTTAAGTTTGCATGATTTTTGTATGCTTCTATTAGTTTTGCACATTTTTCAATGATTTCTTATTCGTATTCCGGCTTCCACTTGAGATTTACAGGACCTGATATCTAATATCTTAAGCAATCGTGTTCTGCTTCAATCCAAAATAACTCTCGAAATACTAGGTTTACTATATAATTTAAGTGTTACCGATTTAAAGCTGAGATGAAATCCTTCTATTTGAAAAAAAGTTCGTGAAAAAATTCCAATCTGTTGAAAAGTTATATTGATAATATACTTTTAAGAACAAATTAAAAATTTCCACATAAATAAAATTCCCTTAGTAAGTTGAAAGTTATAAGTATGTAGGGGTATACATAGACTACAATATGAAATGGGATAAACATATCGAGCACATGATAAATAAAACCAAATACCTACTATTTATTTTCGCCAAGATTAAAAAGTTAATGGATACGAAGACCCTGATGAAAATATACTTTTCCCTTTTTCATACTATAATTAGCTATGGAATAATTGTCTGAGGTGGTGCTTATAACAATAATCTGAATATAATACAAAGTATACAAACAAGAATCCTAAAAATTATTAAAGTAATAAATTTTCTGAGAAAACTCCCCTTTGAATGTAAAACAGTTATTTACAATATAGTCCTTAATGTATCATTATGTGAAACTCAGAGACATGTAAGTAAAAAGCACGTCAAAAACTAGAAATAAGTGCAAACTGAAATGGAAAGAACAATAAGCAGCAAAAGCAGTTATGTTGTTGCAATTAAAAACTTTAACGCTCTACCAAATGAGTTGAAAGATTTAAAAGTAAGTAAAAAAAGTACTAAAAATAAATTAAAGAATTCCCTCATTCGTGGACAAGAGTCCATTTAGGTATAGTACAAACATCGTTATTAATGTTGTAACTATATATTTATATTTGTAACAATATTTTGTAACTATACTTTCTATTTAAAGTTATATCAGTATTTCTTAAGTATCTAGTTATAAGCCTAGTTTATAAGTTTCTTTTGTACCAGCCTATGTATAGGTAACTACGTTTATTTTCTTTAGAATTTACTTTATGCAAAAATTTTCTGGTTCAATAAATACAAATAAATACATTTTGTACATATTTTGAAAATAAATTTAATATCGGCATAACTTTTGAATAGATAGGAATTTTCGCATAAACTTTTTTTTCAAACTGAATGCTTTCATCTCAGTTCTATGTTCATAATCTTATTGTAAACCTAGTATTTTGAAAATTATTAATAAAGGACGTAATTGTTCAAGATATTAGATATAGCAGACCGTGTAAGACCCAAACGAAGACTAATTGGAAAAAAACTCTGAAATATATATTTAGAATAAAATAAATCTCTTTGTAAATATTATAGCAGTAGTATGAGTCAATTTTAGGCCGACGTTGATTTTCAATTAACGGTTTTATAAGTTTTCCATTCAGTAATCTATAAAATATTTTTCTTAATTCATAATGTTTAGTAAGTAGTATTTTACAGAATGTATTTTTAAAAATAATCCGCTTTGCATGACCCTGTAAGTTATTCCTTTTGAACGTTCTAATGAGCTGTGTTGAATAGTTTTTAAAAAATGAAGTATAATGTATAGTACAATAATTTACGTCTATCTACTAACTTACTTCTTTTTCAGCGATTATAAATAAAGTATATCCATCAAGCGAAATGCGTAACATATTGACGGTAATTTATTGTTCCATCGCGATGCATTCGTAGAAAAATTCAAAGTGGAAACGGATTGACAGACGACGGACGGCTCGCACCTAGGGGATCGCCGTACACGACCTGGATGGAAAATAAGCGTGAAAAGGAGGTGAAATTGCTGTACGTATGTACACACCGGAATAACACACATATATACTACCACGGCCGAAGCGACAAACTGGCGATGGAGAGCGACCGTCGTTAAATCATGTGATAAGATGGTGCTCGATGGCGCCGAGGCGTCGCGTCGCTGTCGTGAACTGCGCGTCGGGCTCCGAAAGTTTTACCTTTATGTACGGTCGCGTATAACTTGTGGACGGAAACGAGTTAATTTTTGATTGAATTTTATAAAAAAAAGAGGTCAATACGTTTTGTACATTCAGAAGAAATTTTCTAATATAATGTAATAATATTTTTCTATGTAAAATATTCGATAAACTCATAAAAATGTTTTGAGTTTATATAACCTGTGGTTGCCCCATGAGAGAATGCGATTACTTTAACGAAACGGTTTGTACGTAGGTATTTTCATGATGTACATATATACACACATAATAATACCTTCAGCATACCAAATGGCTGAAATACCAAACATACTACGTACTCACTCCTCATTCGAAAGATCTGATTTTGGGTATAACATTCTGCCTTGAGGACACGCTTGTTCATATTCGCAGTCTAGTTCACGAACGTTCTTCGTCGTCGTCGTCGTCGTCGTGGTGTAGTGGATAGAGAAGTTTTTGTATATAACAAGCACCGAAGTAGCGCGCGTGCGATGCCTTAGTTTCCGATGTGGGAGGGGGGAAGGAGAGAAGCAAATACGAAGACGAGAATCGCAGCACTCGGCCAAGTATAACGTCCGCGTGTGCACGCCCGCTCGGGGATATAGTAGTCGACTAGTCGAGGAATTTCCCTTAAATGCGGATACGATCGAGCTCTCGTTGGCGCAGCACTAAATAGCCTCGAGGAATATAGGCGAAGAGTATAGTCGAGTATATATATATATATTCTCATAGACATACATATA